>WBMY01018610.1:8971-35935 GCA_013397315.1 Donacobius atricapilla
CCTGAGGTTAAAAAAAAAAAAAAAAAGCTGTGGGTCAGCTCTACCAAATATGAAAGTCAATGAAACAGGTACATAATTAACAGTACCATACAGAAGAAGTAATATGGAAGTATACAAATGTGACAGATTATGAGAACAGAAGCCACTGCATAACTCCATCTAAACTATCATGAGATATGATACTTATAAATCCATAAACAAAAAAAAAATATTTGTAGCAAGTTTCTAACCTAGAAGGAGCAATGTCAGTCTAGCTAAATTTGTTGCATGTACCCAAGTAAAGGATGGCAAAGTTCCTAAAATATTGCCAAAGAGAAATGTGATGAGTTCAAGGCACCATGTGTGAAAATATGTTCTAAAGAGCCTGCAAAAACCCCTTGCACAAGCTGGAAGCTCATCATCTGGACATAACCATGAAGAAAAGAACCAGGAAGATTTATATGACCATATTAAGTAGTGGGAACACAGCCGTGAAAAGGGAAACAAAACCCTACAATACACAAGCCAGAAGTCTTAATTGGAATAGAAAAGTATTATTGGTAAGACTTCATCCAGAGTGTGGTATGCCATTATGGAAGAGGAGCTAGAACAGGATGAGGATAAATAAGAGATTATAAGATGAGAAGATAAAAAAAACACAGACTTGTTCTGCATACAAAAAAGAAGGGCAAGAATAGATGTAAGTATTCTACAGTGAGTATTTTAAATGCCAAGGAGAGAAAAGAGCTAAGAGATATTAATAAACTATTAGTTAATTTTCTTCAATTAAAATTAAATTAGGTAACTGCTTTAACTGGAAATTTTAAAAAAGCTTCATATAATGAAAAATTACACTCTGGAATAGCTGGACTGCTGCATATAGAACTCCTAATTACTTTTAAGATAGAGCACAGTGAAGGAGATTAAATAATGCAATGGCTTATAATACCATGCAATTGGATTCAGTGATGTAGAAGTCTCTTACAGCATGTTTATATTTGAACAGCTTTTGTAATTCTCCATTGAAAAGTTCACCCTGAAAATGCTTATGTAAACTTATCAAGACATATACACATTACACGTTTTACATGTGTATAAACATACTCCAACCTAAGAATAACTTACCCCTCAGGTATAAACGATTCCTTTTATTTTTAGAAACCCCTAACTTGAATGCATAAATACAACATTGGCATTGAAAAGGCCTCTTTCTCTTAGTTCTTCCCAAAGCAGTTACTGGGGAACTTTTTACCAAACATAACATTGATATTGACTGGAAACTGCTGTTTTCTGGTAGAAAACTCAAAAAATACGCTGCTCTCAGATAAAATTATTTTTAGCTTTTTTTTAATTTCCTAATTCAGAAGATTAGAAGAGAACTTCCAAATCCATTTGCTGCCACAAAAGGATAATTAGGATCCCAAGATCAACAACTTTTAATCATTATTGAAGGAAAAGTTCAATAGTTTAAAAGTTCAGGTGTCTGCTTTTCCATAGGGGGCAATAAAATAGTCTAAAGACATTAACTTAATGTGATATAAAAGGAAATGAAAAAGAAACCTCCAAACAAATCCCAACTTACTTTAATGTTATTTTTAAGTAAAATTCTATCCAACTAGACTAAAGAAGAATGGACACATCTAAGAACATTCTAACCTTCTGCTCCATGGCTTGGGACCTTGTAGGCTATATTTCTCTATGTTTATGAGCAGTTTTCCATCTGTTTTGTATAGTAGCTGATTCCTCAATTAGACAAGTACTTTCTATTATGTTACTAGCTTTATTAAAGGTTAAGATCTAATAAGTAAAATAATTACAGGTAATTTCCACATCAAGATGAATGCCCTTCCAGCTGCTAGAAAATACACACCATGATCTCGACAGCCTTCAGAAAACAACTACAGTCTACTTCATCATTTATTTAAATTGAAGTTTTCCAAAACTGGAATTAGGCAAGAATCCATTTGATCCACAAATGTTAGAGAGAACTTTTTTTAAGTGCCATCTTTTTACCTAGGAATCACAGAACTAGATAATAATTTGCAAAAGAGACCTCCAGAGGTCTTCTAGTACAAAACTTAGTGCAGACCTAATTAGATGGGTTCCTCAAGGCCAAGTCCAGCTGAGCCTTGAACACCTCCAAAGACGTTTGCAAACTCTCCAGGAAACCTCTTCCAATACTACAGCCCTTATGGCCATTTTTTTCACAGTAACACCTAATTGGAATTTTCTGCCTTTTAACCCATGTCTCAGAAACTCCAAAAGATTCCAGCTCTATGGCAGCCCTTCAGGCAGGTGAAAAGCTTTAGTGCAAATTGTTCATAAAGTTGGCAAAGGGTTTTCAATTATTTAAGTCTTCAAAAATACTACAAATCACTGATCCCGTTTTTAATTTTTTTCCTAGAATTACCAGGACAAACTTGAAATTAAGATATAGTAACTGTGTATTTAAAATTATAAAACAAGAGCAGTTTGACAAACCCCTCAAAGATTCATTCTTAGTTGTATTTTGTCACGTAGAAAGCTAAACAGTTACTCCTGAATCATTTACATATTTACTACAAGCAGACTCATTTTCCATATCAGGCTACTAATTTATGACTTAAGAGGTTTTGATGTTGGATGTAGGATATAAAATAATTGCTCATTGTTACCTGATGACATGAAAAATTTAAGAATCAAGCTCTAAACACAGGCTGGTTAACATCTCAGTATTTTTGCACATTTTCCAAATAGCTGATTTTTCAGTTCTTTTACGGTTTTCTTTGGAAGTGCCAGTAAATTGAATTTCATTGGTCTCCATTTGCTACAATACTTTTTAGTAAAACAAAATCATTATTGAGTAGAATAACTCTCATTAGAAGAAAGTTTCAGTTTTGTTACTATAAAAATATATTTGTGTTTCCATTCACAAACTGAACTACTGAAATCATTATAAATACCAATACCAGCACACCAAGTGAAAAAAAAACCCTTTTTATTTGGAATAAATGTCTCTTTGCCAATGCAAAACCATGGGTAATTCATTAAATTCTTCAAAATACTGTAGATGGCTCCACTGGTGTTCCTACAACATGTTCTGGTAACATTTCAAATTACTCATGGGAGATACTAAAGAAACACCTTACTATTTCATTTTGGCAGTATAAGGCCTTACCTAGAGTATCTCTTCCCTAAGGTGGCATACCATAACAGTAAGTATAATTCCATTTGAAAAACTTCTTTAAAGGAACTTTAAAAGACACCATGTTTCCAATAACAAAATATTAAATAAAATCAAACAGAATTCAATAGAACCATCCACTGGAAGTCATTAACATCAGGACAAAGCAAACCTTTGGTTCTGTTCTGCAAAGCACTGCCATGAACTTGGTGCAGTAAATTTCATCCCCACACACCACCTGCAATACTAATGACTTTCATGTTATATTCACAGTATGGTTATTAGATTTGTTACAAAGTATGTAGCTCAATTTGATTTATAAAAGTAATCCTCAAGTGATTCCAGAGCTATTGTTCTGTCTTAAAAAAGAATGCAGAAACTATCGCCCAGAAACCTTCCACTGTGAGTCTGCTCAAAATTCATGCATTTATGCTGACTTCTGTGCCTAAAGCACTTTTGGCATCATAGTCCTTTTGACCATAAAATGAGTGAATTATCTGATACACAGATTAACACCTTATGGAAGACACTCTTTGCCAAAAAGATTATCAGAGAGTTCTGGTACTATTAGATGGGGGGGGGAGGGATAAAAGGCATGTTCACTTCACTGTAGGTGTTTTGCATCATGCATCTTACAAAGAAGAAGCTGAGCCAAACAATTCAGACAAAGGCTTAAATCATGTCAAAACCACATTGGGGTCTTCTCAAAATACACAGATCACTCTGACAAACATTAGGGTCTGTTAGAAATGAAGAAAAGAATCAAATCACATTCTGCACAATAGGGGTTTGATACAGCTTCTTTATAGATGCATTCACTAGGAAAAAAATGCAAATGCTTTCACAGTGTAATTAGCAAAAGTCTGATAATCAAAATTAAGAGTCAAGTACTCAATGCGTCACAGAACTACTCAGGTATCACCTGAAGTAGTGGGCCAAATTTTACAGCAAGTGCTTTAAAACAAGTAGTCAGTAAGCTGAAAGAGACCCAGAGACCAACTAAAAAGTGAGTAGAAAACATGAGTCATATGGAAACACTTAAAGTTGTGCTGTGTTTTGTTTTTCTTTGTGAATAAGAAGGCTGGAGGGGATCTGATGGTTATCTCTGTAAGAAGTTACTAAAAAGGCATCAGTATTCAACCATTCTGCATGCCAAACCAGAGCAAGTCAAGGAATACTTGACTGAAGTGGCAGAAAAGGAGCTCAGAGCTAGACATTGGGAGAATTTCTTCATGTATAAACCACAAGAAATCACCCAGACATATTATTTTACAATTCCTGTTATTATGGAATGTTCCTAGGAAGAGGAAAGGCAAATAGTGTTTAGTAATTCCAAAAGTACATTAGATTTTGTTTTAATTTATTGACAGTGCTTAAGCCCCTTGTTTCTACCATCCATTATTTATTTTATTTGAATTTTCTTTTGGAAATCATTCAGGGTTAAAGTTGTTTCATTGCTAAGTTTGATGAAGAAATCTGCAGTTAAATTTCAAGTTGGTAACATCTGATTTCATGTCTTTGGAAAAGTGACTGATCAAATTTTTGCCTATATCATACTGTTCTTTCTTCTGTCTTATCTCCTGATACTCCTGTAACTCCATCAGGGGGTTCTTTATCTTACCAGTATTTATTTCTTTGTACTAGAAATAAAGGCAGAATAGTCCTCTTCATGCTCTTTTCCCTGCAGCCAATAGGGAAAATAGCCAATCCCAAATAGGACTTCTTAAAGGTAGAGATTATAATGCTGGCTCTTTTCAGTCTATTGCAAAGTGGTACTCTGTATCAACTATGCAGATTTTGGGTACACAAAAACCTTTCTGTTCTAGTGTGCAAAAGTCATCTTTGATGTTTCATCTTTCAGTATTGCAAATGCAAGTATCCCTCTAATAAACTGAGGTTTATATGAAACAAATACATTTTACAGGAAGGACATAGATAGTTGTTATCCTTGCCCATGGAGGAGGGGTTGGAATCAGACAACCTTTAAGGTTCCCTTCCAACCGAAACAATTTTATGAGTTATTATTTGGGTTTTTTATTTTTTAAACAGGTATAATGTACAGAACCCACATTTCTTTTTGAAATTGAAAATTTTAGCTCAAAGCTGAACATAGATGTTACAAAAAAAAAAACCAAAAAACAAAAAAGTGGGTAAGTTCCAGTCAAGTCTGAAGGGACACT
Source organism: Donacobius atricapilla (assembly GCA_013397315.1). Classification (NCBI taxonomy): domain Eukaryota; kingdom Metazoa; phylum Chordata; class Aves; order Passeriformes; family Mimidae; genus Donacobius; species Donacobius atricapilla. Next base: position 14,294 of record WBMY01018610.1, read on the forward strand.
TGGAAGCATTTTCACTGATTGATTTCATGCTGAAGTGTACAGAGAGGTGCAAAGCCACAGTACTTTCCATGGCTATTATAAGACATGTCATATATGCTTCTGTAGAGTAGAAGATGAAACTAGGCTGAAATGCACAACCATGCACAATTTTCATTTTTTCCCCTCTGTACAAAAGACCAAAACCTGTCTTTCACTCTATACATCCACCTTGAACTACATATCCTGAAGATGTACCCTGAAGCTTATATAAAGCTCTTTTTTGGCTATCCCTGACTTACCTATAAATTTTAACTGCTGATGTTAAATCATCAACTGATACTTAATTTCTGTTCTTTGTATTTTGCCTGTCATATTCCATATTTGCATCTTGTCCATTCATTTTATCTCTGTCTCATCATATCCCCTTCAATCATTAATTATTCAAACGACATGTCTTTTTGGAATTTTTCTGATGCTCAGTTTTTCTCATCAGAATTTACACAGCTCTTATCCTCTAGACTTGCTTTTTACCCTTCATTTACTGCATTTTCCCATGAGTCCACATGTTCCTTCATTTCCCGCTTTCTTCCATATTCTTCCCCATTGCTTTTTCTACAACTATCAAGGCAATCCCATAGGTATTCTTGCAACATAATAATTTCTGTGGCCTGTGAACTATGAAGAGGTGTTTATCACAGAAAGCATTGCATAGAAAACTTTTCCTGCTTCCTAGGGGTAAGAAATTTTGTCTTTACTTAGGATGCTTATTTCTTGACATTATATCTAATTTACCAATGTATAACACAAATAGTTATGAGTCAGGCTTCTTCTCCACTATATTGATACAGACAGTGATCAAATTGGATATATTCATGTTCATTATAAATGAATCCCATTTAAATGAAATTTTACAATTCTGTACAAATGAAAATCAACCTCTTTAGCTCATTACACTTACACCAAGTTTTACCAACCAACAACTGAAATTAGAGGGCTGAAACACTGACTTGTAGGTATGATTCAGTTTTTTCCAAAAAGCTTTTCACTACAATACCTCACAAACTGGACTGTAAATAATAATTTGTTAATCTTGAATGTCTAGTTTAATCTAATTTCTCATGAAACAGCAAATGGTAAGAAAATACAATCCATCTGAAATTAATTTGTGTATTACCACTGTCCTTTATTGCTCTTCTGTTATATACTTTGTTCATTCTTCTGACAAGGAGAATGCAGGGTGCCTGAATTACAGATATTCTCTTATAAAGGGTAATATAGTGCATTGAAGTATATTAATACTCTCAAGCAGATTAATCTAAAAAGCTAGCATTTATGATAAAAGTACCTGTTTGGGGTTGGGGGGGGAGGGGGGAAGGAATGAAAGAATGCTGAAAAAAAACCCAGACATTAAAACTACAGTGAAACTGTGCAACTATTTCCTGCATTATAACATACAAGAACCTTAGCTCATGATTTTAAAAAACCTGCATATTAGGGACATCCACATTGAAGCTACCTAGATTTTTTCAGGTTGTTACAGGCTAAATAGGAATTCATTTTGAACAGTTACTTCAGAACTTTACAGTCTAATTTCCTTTTTTACAAAATGTTCTCCAACAGATCTTTTCTTTGGTTTTTGGATGTGAATAGGAGAAAGCCTGCAATCACTATTCAGATATCCAAAAATTACTGTTCAAAATATTGCCTAAATATCTGCAAGCACTCAGAAAAAAAAATGCAGCTAAAATATTTAATTGTAAATTTAAAGCTGGATTAACATTAGAGTGTAATTTTTAAATCTGTGATTTAAAGTTGTTTTTCATCTTTAAGAAGTAGTCAGTCTTTTATTCACATTCTGTTAGGCACCATAAGCAACTAGCTAACAGATAGCTAGGTGCATATTCCAAGAAGCAAAGGCTGTTCATTATCTCCTTCATGAAACTCAAAAGCATAAACAAGTAATCTCTCCACCAGAAAATTTCTTTAAAGAAAATATTGGAAGAATCTTTCAGAAAGACAATTGAGTTTTCTGATGTGACAAACTTTCTCATGCCATGGCAATGACTACACAGTTCTGAGTGGAGATTCAGACAGATGCAAAACAAATGGGCACACAGGAGTAACCAACAAGGCCACTCACTTTCTGGAAGACTTAATGTCTCCTTCACAAAATTACTAGGCAATTAAATCCTTTCTCCCTCTCTAATTGCCTTCCTGTTTTTCCTAAAGAAACTGGAAACACTTCCTGCAGTTTTCCTTCTCTTGTAGAATCAAGCATAGCTTTTCTCCTTTTTGTTTCAATGGTCTCCAAATTCTGTCACCTCCTAGGCAGTCTTTCCATTCAAACAACCCCTTTTTTCTCAGGTCTCACAACTACCTGGCATGCTTCAACAATTTTCTCAGTCACTACTCCGCAAAAGAAAATGTTTGTCTCCATTAACTTGGTAAGGACAGTAAAACAGGTTGGTAAAAGACAGCAGAGCCTCTGATGTGCTGCACCCACAACAAATATCCAAATTACAGGAGGTAGCAGTGAGGGATGTTAAAGGTTCCGCACATGCAAAATACAAGAACTAGAAACAGATATCCAAAAAGCAGCCTCTCATGGCTGCTCAAAAAAACAGTTCTTCATCTGGAAATCATATTATAACTAAATTACACATAAATGCAGATAGCTGATACTTTAAGATCAAGCAGCTTCTATTTACTTAGAAAATTAGGATGTAGCTGCCAAATTTAGATTGCAGCCACAACCTTTTATGCAACATATTAAAGTTTCCCTATTATAATAAAGATGAGAGCCTTAAAAAGAAGCATTTTTTGCAGGAAGCAACCTATGACAAAAGCAGGTGATATTTTCACTACTGATATAAAGAACACAAAATCATTCATAAAGTGCCGAAATGGAATAATAACTTTATATAAAAGAGCATTCCCTTCAAAAAAAATCTACCGTACACTAGTAAAGTAACATGTACAAACAAGCATTCTGTAACTTTAGTCGACAGGCAACTCTAAAGTCATGCCTGAATAAACAGTGCATATTACCAAGCCCTCAGGAGAAAATCCCTGAAAATTACACAGAAGGAAATCATATCTGTTGTAGGTTCTGTCTGTAGATACTGGCATTTCTTATTGCCAGAACATAGTGAATCAACAACCAGGAATCACATCCTTATAGCACCCTCTCACGTAGCTGCTCCATCCCACTTTGTATGTAGTGTCTACAAATATGCACTCTTAAGTGTTGCTTAAGTTTAGCTTTTTGAGGAAAAAGGCAGCCTCAGAAACCTCTACTGAAATTGCTCTCCATTTGTTTTTGCCAAGCCCACCCCCTCCACCTGATCATCCTCCACACCTCCTGTATCTCCCCAATTCTCTCTACCTTAAGTCGTTGCCCCCTCTAACATCCTACTGAAGCTCCCAGACTGATCTGAGAGGATGACTCAGCTGCAATTACATTAAATTCTAATAAAGGCTCATGCATTTGACAAGGCAGCCTAACTTAACCCCTGTAACACGTGTACAGCAAGGAGGCAAGCCAAGGTGTGGCTCAATAGAATGTTTTGGGAACTTTGAGTGCAGTAATTTGTATTTTTATTATGTTGTTTCTGGAAAGCTACATTTAGTAAGTTATAAAAAAGATCTCTTCCCTTATTTCTATCTTGAGAAAGAATCCTAATTGGCTAGACCCAGTCATAAAAATTTAACCATGTTTCTGAAAACACGAGTGCCAAAGGGTAATGCATTGCTAATGGTTGCCAGTGGAATAAATAGCAGTTCTGACGTCAAAACTTTGTTACACTCCAATAACTGGCTCACTTGGGGTTTCAGGTACAGCAAGTTACATGTCAGTTTTAAATAAAGTTATAAAAATAGAACACAGAGTGAACCATATTGTCACTATGCAGCCTGAAACTACATGATTTATGTCTAATAAAATGTTAACAAAGGTGACAGAGGGTACAAAAATAGTATTTTCTACCTCATAATATCCTTTTACTTAGACTTGAGAGGGCAAAATAAGGCAGATATAATTTTTCTTTTGTTTCTCAAAACATATGGCCAAAACCAGAGTAAGCAATTTTGAATGGAAGTGACATTTTAAAAAGGCTTATAGTACCTCTACCCAAAAGATAGTATAGTAAAATTCAAGTTGTAAAAATCCACATTACAATGCATCTCTGAGTCCTGCTTGAATAAATACATTGAGTAGCAAGAAGCTTTGTCTTTCAATTCCTTCTGTAGTGTGGTGATTAAACAAACCATTCTCCAACAGGTGAAACCTCAGGCTGCGCTTGCCTAACTAATAGTTTAATTGTTCTGTGATTCAGCCCAGATGAAAGACAAAACTATGGTGCATGTATGGAGCTGAATATCTGAATTTAGGAACTTACTTGAATACATAATGCTTAACACTTGAATTCAGGAACATGGTGGACCTGGTAGCATTGGTTTAACAGTCAGACTTAGAGAACTTTTCCAAACTAAGTAATCCTATAATCCTTTCTCTACAAAAAAAAAAAAGTTTTAGATGTGCAAATATGGCTGCATTCATAGGAAAGGGGAAGGACAATATTCTTAAGGTAAGAAGGCTAGAAAGAAGTTTGAAGAAATCATATCAACTTCAGTGTAGTGTGGGAATAGGGATAACTGCCATTTTGACCTATAGGCTCTCCAATGTTCAGTTCAAGAATATTAAGATATTTATACTGTTACATACAGCTTCCAAAGCAAAGGAAATTCAAAGAGCTTCCAGCACTGCAGATCAAAGACCACATACATGAAATCCCACACTTACAAAAGGCTGCTGATGGACTTACAAGTTACCTAGACTGTCTAAACTTTGAGCAGCAAAGATTTAAGAATTATAAGAGCCTGTAGACAAATGGAAGTAAACTGGCATCAACTGCAACAATCTATATTCGTACTCAAGTTATGAAAGTGGTAGTGTTGGAAATCTAAAATGAAAGTTTTGGAGTGAGAAAGGAAATTTTGTCACAAGTCTTGTTCAAAAAAAACCAAGATTTGCCTACATATAAGTGAATGCAGTCAAGTAACCTGGAGAGGAGTGCAGCAAAAAGAAAAAAAAATTCCCTTGTTTCACATTCAACAAAGTTTTGTCTCTTTCAAAGGCACTAGCTATCATTACTTAAACGTTTACTAAAGATTTATTCTTATTTGAAAGGATCACAAGGTTTAAGAGAGAGACCAGAAGAAACTCTACCCTCTAGTCAGAAAACTTCAGTAGGTCATAGAAATGGACAAGCTCTTCTAGTCCTGAAATATTTGAAGATAAGTGCCTTCCTGCTGTAATGGCAATCTCCACAGTGACTTAGGAAGAAGAGGAGAAAAAAAATTACATAATACTAATATTCATTTGAGTGAATGTTCTTGAGCAAAAGCAATGCAGTAACATTTGATAAACTGAATAATCATCACATTAAATACAGAGGGAGGTTTAGGTTCTACATAAAAATACAACAAAAAAATCTTTATTTGAATTGGTTCTTTGTATTCCTTAAAAGAAACATTTTTTTATAGTATTAAGTGCAACCAATAATACTTTCACTTCTACAATTTATTTTCTTTGCTCATCAGCATCAACTGCACCACAGGCGCCTCCTGCTGCTTCGTTGTCCTGGTCAATTTTAAACCCTTAGGTGACTTGTTACCAAATTATTTGGAAATAAAAAGTGACACAAAGGCCACGTAAATCTTTATTACTTATTAACTCACTCAACCTCCAAACCATCTGCAGTACTTCCTAAAGTTGATTAAGGGGCAGGAAGACATCAGAAAGCCAAAACAATAAGAACATTCTGGTTCTGGTTAAAGGGTGTGCATTCTTTTTCATACAAACTTTTATTGAAATTGTCATTCAAGATTAAAATATTCTAAGACCAATATGCTTGAGATATGTGTTAAACTTTAACAAGTTGTGACTGGGTTGAGCATTGCAGATGAACCTTGTTGACTTAGCATATAAGCTAAACTGCTAAATTATAATTCCTTTTTCTCTTTGAATCATTTAATTCTAGAATAAAATTGAATATAAGTATCAAATTCCCTCTTAGCTTAGGTAAGAGCACATGCCAAGACCACATGCTACTTTTAGAGAGGGGTTTCACTCAATACACCAATGCTACTTCAGAAATTCACCCAATACAGCAAGGCTTACTAAGAAGAAGCACTGAACCTTGAACCACAACTCTTTTTTTCCAAACCTTATCACAAGTAGCAAAGAAACAAAGTTCTAAGATGCCATTCACTCCCCACTTTACTTTTACACAGGAACCTTCCAAAAATCTCCCCAGTGATTCAAAGAAAAAATTCTTAGAATCTGTCATTTCAAAAAATTACTTTCAACTTATCACAAAGTTACTTATTATTTACAGTACAGGTTTTGCTTTTCATTAGTTTGTTTTTGTTTTTTTTTCTTTAAAGGGCGTATTTGAACAGCTCCAGGTCAGTCATAATTATTAGAGGGTTTGCTGGCATTTGTGTTCACAATACAACCAATATTTTTAGAAGAAAGAGAAGCTAAGTCCAACTTCATCTCTAACAAGTATAATGCTCTCTGATGAGTTTAAACAAAGCTGTCAGTGATACAACTGACTTAAATTAATCTTAAGAGATCATTTTAGTAATTGATGTTATGCAAGCTACATTTCTCCTCTGCACTATCTTTCAAAGATAAACAAACTACAACTTCTATTTCTCAAAAGCAATTGCAACTTTTCAGTACTAAGAGTATCAAAAACTATACTCCTAACTTAAAAATAGAATTGAACCCTTCATGAAATGAATCAGAAATGGTCATTTATTTTCATTTATTAACAGAGAATCTGCATTCCACAGTGATGCTGGTGAAGGCTCTGGAGCACAGACCTTATCACTTCCTGCAACTGCCTGAAAGAAGATCGTCACAAATCAAATGGGTTGCTCCTTCTAAACAGCAAGCAATAGGATGAAAGGAAATTATCTCAAGTTATGGCAAGGAAAGTTTTTATTGGATATTAAGAATATTTTCTTCACCAAAAATGTTGTCAAGCACTGGAACAGGCTGCTCAGGGAGGCGGTTGAGTCACCATGCCTGGAGGTATTTAAAAGATGTGTCAATGTGGCACTTGAAACATGATTTAGTGGTTACTTAGTGGAACTTGGCAGTGTTTGATTTAATGCTTGGAATCAGTGATCTTAGAAATCTTTTGCAACCTAAATGATTCTATGATTTTAACTGCCTTCTGAGAATCAGTAACCCTTACAGAAAGAAGAAGGGAAAAAAAAACAGACAACAAATATAGAAGTGAATGAAAACTGGATTAAGGCTGTATGCTTATGTAGCAAGAAAGTTCTAGGCCAGTTTAATATAGGATCAGAGGGAATACTTGTAGTAGGCTATACAATACCCATAGCAACTAAAAGAAGGTGTCGCTGTAGGACACAAAATCAGACCATATGACTCCAGATATTTGTTAGAAGGCTAAAAGGAGAGTTTATTAAAAATTTGACCTCCTTATATACTAGGTCGCTAGAGCTGAACTGATTGGTGTTAAAAGTAACACCCATTCATTTACATTGGCCAACACAGAGAGACATCAAATCTTCTCCACCTCCAAAGAAGAATGAAAACAAGATAGAGTTAGCAAAAACATTTTCTTTGTTTACAAAAAGTTCCGTGAGAATGGAGTTTTAGAAATCAAAACATCTCAGGCTGAAAAACCAGGGCTACAATAAGGAATTGGTAAAAACCTTCTGGTATAAGAAACAAGTATTCCTCAAATATTTGATCTCATGTTTCACAGCTCCTGACACAGTCTCCAACAGATTTTAGAGGAATAACAGTGAAGGGTGCATTAATAGATTATTTTTCATAGAAGTAATACAAGCATCTAATAATAGTTTTGAACATTGATCCTAGATCTAAGCTACACAGCGTCACTCTGCAATCTAAGTCTTTAGGCAAAATTGCTAATGATGGTGATGGTAGCAAAGGAGACAACAAACTAAAAATCACAGGATTCAGGACACCTCAACTGTTTTATGGAATAGGTAAACAGGAGGCTCTCCTGACATGAGAAGGAACTCAGGAGAACAGGTCAAATCCCATGAACAATTTCTGCAGAGTGCAAGGGAACCCATACCCACATGAAAACAAAAAGCCACAGCAGCCACAGCAAGATGCCAACTTGGTTGAACGGGGAAATACTGACTGTGTCCAAGAGAAGAGGGCCAAGAGGAAGAAGCAGGACAAACTACCAGAGAAATCCTGAGCTGGATTGCACTGGGTTGGAATTAAGAATACCTAAATCTGTTTGAAGCAAAAACATCAGACAGGGAAAGGGATATGCCATGAAGATATGGAAGACTGAAGAATGGCACAGGTGACCCAGCAATAAATTCCACTTAAAAGACTGAGGCAATAAAAGCCTTTGCCTAAGTATTTACTGGCAAAATCTGCCCCAAGTGCCCACTCTCACAGACTAGGAGAGAAATGAGCTAACACCACAGTACAGAAGGATGAGGTGAGATGGTCATATGGAGCAGTTGGACACATATGTGATCAGATGGCACGTACTGGAATGTGCCAAGAGACCTGGCTGACGTTATCAGGCAGCTCCTTTGTCAGCTTTAAGGCAACTCACGGATGACTGTGACAAAGTCAGTGCCATGGTAACTTCATAAAAATATCAAGAAGGTTTTTTCAGAGAACTACATGCTGGCAGACCTTCCTTCATCGTTATGGAATTTACACACAAAGTCTTCATGAAAAGATTACCCAGCACTTCAAGATCAAGATGACAACAGACAACATAGATTAATTTAAGGTAAAACACTCCTGGATCAACCTCATTTGTTTCTAAAACAAAGTATCTGGCTCTGCAGATAACAGGTAAACAGTATATTTAATTTCATTTTCATACAATTTTTGGGTTTTCTCCTCTACTACCTTGGTAGGCAGCATTAGAGCCACAAACAATGTATGGGCAAAAAGCTGGACTCAAGGGCTATTGGTGCAATGAATCAATGTGTGACTTGCACCTGAAAGTCTAGCAGGAGAAGACAGCTTCCTTCCAGAGACAAAAACCCGTCTGACCTGCCAGGGTCATTGAGAAGCTTCCAGACTGGCACCCAAATACTGACATTTCTTCCTGTAGCAATGGTTAGAGATAGGAGAGAACAAGACATTTTTAGTTCGGCACACTTCTATTTTTCAATATTTAATATCTTATTAATTATGATAATTAAAAGTGGGAACATATTCTTTTTAAAGCAAGAAATTCCCTTGATTATACAATGAGATTTAGTTCTTGCTTTGAGCCATGAAGTCATTGCACAAAAGGAGCACTGAATTTTAAGTTTTTAAAATTCAATAACATTTTTTATTCACAATTCTTGCAACAATCGATCTGAATTTATAATAAACTAGTATCTCAACTAAAGAGCTATGAAAAAATATATCAAATTAACATCAAAAGTCTACAGAGATTTCTTTTTCAGTCCATTTTTTATCTACAAAATATCCAGGGAAACAGAATTCAAGGTTTCTCTCAGACATAGTTTTGGTGCCCTGTACATCAAGTATGTGACCATGCAAAACAAAAAAACAGATCAAGAAAACCATTGTCTTCCATGTCTATTCTGCTAAATTCCCCATAAACTCATAATGGTCCAAATACCTGGGAGTAGCAAGATGGAAATAAGCCATAGATATTGTCTACCTCGACTTGAGCAAAGCTTTCAACACTCTCTCACAATATCCTCACAGGTAAACTCAGGGAGCATGGACTGGATGAACAGACATTTCAGTGGATTGAGGAATGGCTGAACAGCAGATCCCAGAGGGTTGTGATCAGTAACACAAGGTCTAGTTGGAGGTCTGTCACTGGTCGTGTCCCCAGGGTTCACTACTGGTCCCAGTATTGTTTAACTTACTCATCAATGACTTGAACAAAGGGACAGATGCCCTCTCCTCAGCAAGTTTGCTGATGACACAAAGATGGGAGAAATGGCCACTATCCCAGAGTGCTGTGCATCCCTTCAGAGGGACCTCGACAGGTTGGAGAATGAACAGAGAACTGTCTCAAATTCGGCAAAGGGAAATGCAGGGTCCTGCACCTGGGGAGGAATAACCCCATGCACAAGTACAGGCTGCTGACTGACCTGCTGGAAAGCAGCTTTGTGGAAAAGGAGCTGGGGCTCCTGGTGGACAACAAATTGTTCATGAGCCAGCAGTGTGCCTGTGCGCAAGAAGGCCAAAGGTATCCTGTGGTGCATTAGGGAGAACATTGCCAGCAGGTCGAGGTTGGTGATCCTGCCCCTCTACTCAGCCCTGGTGAGGCACATCGGGAGTGCTGTGCCCTGTTCTGGGCTCCTCAGGACAAGAGAGACAAGGAGCTCCTGGAGCAGATCCAGTGGAGGGTAACAAAGATGACGAAGGGACTGGAGCATCTCTTATGAGCATGGACTGAGGGAGCCCGGCCTGCTCAGCCTCCAGAAGAGATGACTGAGAGGGGACCCTGTCAATGTCTGTCAGTATTTGAAGGGAGGTGTCAGAGGATGGAGCCAGGCTCTGCTCGGAGATGTCAAGCAATAGGACACAAAGCAACAGGCAGAAACTGATGCACAGCAAGTTCCACCAGAATATGAATAAGAACTTGGTTCCATTGTAGGTGGCCACGCACTGGAACAGATTGCCCAGAGAGGAGTCTTGGAGTCTCCTCACTGGGAATATTCAAGAACTATCTGGACACAATCCTGTGCAATGTGCTCTGGAATGACCCTGCTTGAGCAGGGAGGTTAAACAAAACCTACTGTGATGCCTTCCAACCTGACCCATTCTGTGATTCTGTAGGATTTTCTATTACAAGAATGACTTGAGAGGTCTCACCTACTTTGTTCTATACAGCAAATATTACAACCAAATCAAAATCTTGTTTTAAGACCAGTCATGTATCTTCTCATCACTACCAGCCATTTTAGCTAATATTATTGGTAATCTATTTGAATGTTTATAATGGGTTATTTTGGAGGTAAAAAAGACAAGTATTTTAATTATGTGTTTTATTTTGGGAAATCTAAATTTTTTTCATGGCACAATATGCTTTCCGAACAGGCAGAAATAAGATCATTTGAACTACACTAGTCATATACCACAACACAAAAATCCTACCTTAAGCATACTGTAAAATTAAACCTATTTCTGGGGTTCCCCCTCATTCCCATGATAAAGAATACCACAGTAGCACTAACCTTTGTATTCAGCCTTTCCTTTGCTGCTGGTATTGATGCATATAATAGATTAACCTAAAATTCTGCATAAGAAACTGTCACCTTACATACCCAAATTTTGTTAGCTTGAAATAAGAAGTTGCCCTTTATACTCTTGAAGCAGTATCCAAGATGGTCAGATCACTCTAAGTGAAATGAGCTTTGTTGCAGCATAAAGTTTAACAAAGTGACAGTACTGATTATTCAAAATGTGCACACATTTTTAGTCCTGCTAGTTGGAAAAGTAATAAACTACACATTCAATTCTGTCATGACATAATTTTTACTTATCTATAGAAAATTAATTTTAATTAATTATTTTTAGAATATGAAAATGTACTAGCATAATTCCATGCATTATCAGTTTTTGGATTAAACACTACTAAATATCAGAAGGTCCTATCTTAATATTGTACTCACTAGGTGCTAATATCCACTTAAAGGCAGACTGTAGAATGGGTTGAATCCACTTACATGCTGGATGTCACACATCACTCCAACCTTAGTCTAGACTGTATTGCAAGGCACCAAAACTTATTCTAACACTCAGCCAGGTGAATGAGATTTTTGCCTTGTCTTTTGCTGCTAATTACTCTGTTCACTAGGAAGAGCCGATAGGCATGAAGGACATGAGGAGAAACTACTACCTCAAACTGATAGAAGATAAGACAATGCAGTAGATGTCATCAAAAGGGTGGGCAGGGACACTGCACCAGTGGATTAATCCTGCCCTGACACAGAAACCCTGGGGGCTTTAGCAGCTGATCTCCAAGTTTTGCAAAAGTACTTCCTAGTTTTTTCAAGGGGCAAAGATGCTGGTTTTCAGGGGGAAAAAAAAAAAAAAAAGGTGCTTTCCCAGAGAAGGCCTGGGGGAAAGGGGGCTCCTTATCTTCCTCTTTCCTTTCCCAACCAGGCAGGTGGCATAGATCTTCTTGAAGGTAAATGACCAACCATTATCAGAAAGAATTTGGTTCTGCTTCTCTAATTTATACTTAAACATTTAAACTGCAGCAGCATCTAACTTCTCATGACCACAGTAAGACTGACAGCATAAACAGTATCAATAGTACAGACTGTTTGTGCTGTTGAGAAATGACACTTGTATGATTTCTTATAAATCTGTGTGTGTCAAGACCACTTAGTAGTAAATATTGGTCTCAAACACTTGCATCATTCAGTGGTGACAAGGCCACAGGCAACTTCCATTCTAAGTTACATGTTTTCTCCACCAAGGTTTTACACAGAAATTATCTGAAATCTCTCTATCCAAATCTTTGCTTCTTGATCAAGCTAAGTTGATATATTTTTCAGGCATCCAAATACAAAGCAATAATTAACTGCCTGATTTTACTTTCAGTCCTTTCAATATTCTGTACAATACTTAGCACAGCTGAGTCACAAAGACTAAAATCAAATTAAAATGCAAATTATGTTTATTATTATGACAAGAAAAAATAGAATTATGTAGTCAAAGTAATTCTTTTTTATGGTCTATGTCACCTATATGCATAATCCTAATGCATATAAGAATAATAGTATTTGAAGCCCAATGACTCAATCTGAAAAATAATCCGAATTTCTCTGTACATTTTTATATTTCATAAAGTGTGAAGCTCAGTTCTGATACAAAAATGTGTTTACAAACATTTTCAGCTAGTTACCTGTTTTCCTTTTTATCAAAGTAGAAGAAATAAGATTATGAATCAGACTATCCATTTCTTTTTTTGTTTAATTTAGTGACTTAGTAAATTATATGTTTATCTTAAATACCAACAAGTCTTGACCTCCTCTTAGTAAGTGACAAGCATCTTTTTGTCTACACATTTATATAATTTCCATCTTCACAGGAAGCTGCTGGTGTCTTCTATCCTCAACAATTATCATCTATCTACTGATGAAATAAACTTTTGTGTGTATTGTTTGATACAAGGAAGAGTATTTTAATACAGTTTATGTCCTCTTGATTTGCAGAGAGTGCCTTAATGGCTCCTATTGTAAATGGGAACAAAAATAAGCTAAATATACAGCCTGGTACAAACTTGCTAAGGAATATGAAACTACTATCTTCTTATCAAGACAAAAATGTCTGTAGAGAACCAGCTACCAGGTACAAAAACCTTCTGATTAGAAATTATTATCTTCCCCTCCTCCTTCTCATCAGAAGGAGTTTTGCTATTACAAGAAACTAAATTTTAGAAAATATGAAAGCAGTCCTTTAAACAATGATTATTTTTATAAAAATCAAACTGTAAAGTCTTGTTACTGTAATGAAAATATACCCTGAACTCAACTGTTCACCTGTAAAAAAAAAATGCTTTAACTGTTTATAAAAGATATTTCTAAATATTTTTGAAACATACATTCTAAATTATTAATAATTAGAATTTAAGTTCGACAATCTTTTACATATATTTTAGTAATGAGATGGTTACAAAAGCAATATAAAAGTCCTTAAGTCATCTAATCACCTATAAGAAAGTTTCTCATCAAAACCAAGAAGAAGGAAAATTGGTTGAAAGAAAAAGCTGATGTCTCCTTTACAGATCAAAAATGTTCAAAGATTATTTCAGCATGATAACTATTTACTTGATGGGTATTGAAGACATTTTTTCCTTTTAGAAAACGAATCTACAACTCAAGATTCAAAGAACTGCTCTTAGAAATACTCTTTGTTCGAAAGCTATAGCAGTAAACTTTAAAGATATTCTGAGCACTTTTATACCACACTGATACAGATGAATTAAAAAAAGAGTAAGAATATAATGAACATGTCTGAAACTACTTACTACTGATTAAAGTAACACTTGATATTGTATTCTGTGAAGTTGAGCTAACAGGCTCTTAAAAATAAATTAAGGATCTGGACATTTGTATTAAAAAGGAATTCAAATCACTCACATTCAGCTCCATCTCCTTAACCAAAACATACTGGGGTTTGCATTTGTTTGAAATTATTTCAGAAGTTTCTTACCCCCCTCTATAAACTTAAATGATGGTCCTCTCATTCTGTAAGGAGTTAGCATTTTAGAGTATTCCTAGAACCACCAATGAAAAAATGTGATGGAAGAAAACCAACATCCTAGTGAGTGTTTCTTTGTTTCTTGATCTACATCTGCACTCTAAATGGTGTAGCTTCTCCAGTCAGAAAGGAATTAAACTGCTTAACCTATAACCTCCTTGTCTCAGGATGTCTAAAGTTATCAAAGAAAATTCAGATACATGAGCAGATGGATAACACTGACTCATGTATCTGAACTATCTTAGATAACTTTAGACATCCTTAGATGATATACATGTCAGCCACATGTCTGAAGCATGAGGCTGGACTAGATGACATCCTAAGATCTCTTCCTAGGGTATGTTTTTGATATTGTGTCACAGTTTGGGAATGGTACTCCCCCATTTAGTCTTCCAAACCACACACTGCTTGCTCACTTCCCCTTCTGCCACCCCCTCTCCCTGCACTGGGATGGAAAGGAGAACTGGAGGCACAAAAGGTACAGATCAGAGGTTGAGATAAGAACAATTTACTAGACAGAGCAAATGGAATAAGAAAACAAGCAGTAATGGCAGCAATATTAATAACAGAGCATACAAGAGAGGTGAACGATTCACACACAAGTGCTCACCACATGGAAATCAATGCTATCCCAACTACCCATCCACACCCAACACCACTGGAGAAGACCCCTTTCCCCTCAACCCCTGCACATGATGTGGGGTAGTATAGAATAACATCCAGGTCTTGGCCATGCCCCTCCTGGCTACTGCAGAAGTTAACCATCCTAGCCGGAACCAGAATGTCCTGTAAGAGAAACTGCCTAAACCAAAACTTAATTCAAAACTGATAAACATCAGTTTTCCACAAAACTCTTATTTTCACTTAATATAAAACATATATCTTCTTAGATTTTTCCACTAAAATATATGATTAGGCAGCTTATTCACAAGCACGGAGATCAAAATTACATCACTTTGTCTTCCTAAACCAGTTACTTGTAAAAGGGATATCCTGACTGATTTGACTGTAAATTGTATTAAATCTAGCACTTACCTATGGCATGTTATGTACGAAAACAAAGCCCCAGTTTTATGACATGAAATTCTAAACTATTTTAATAATATAACTATCAGATAATTTTGCCAAAATAAAATATAGATACCAGTAAAAAGATTAATAGAATCTTGGAAATACAATGTATCTTGAAGAACTGATTAGCATTTAATCGTTGTCCAAATGTATCTACTGCTACAGAAAAGCTTTACGGGGAATGTCAGCATAACCACATGCCTTAAAACTAACACGATTGTGTATAAAAAGGCAGTATTCCAGCACAGCGTCTTGAAAGACGCTTTACTACTTCTANTTTAGAAGGTAGAGATGAAAGATATCACTGCCCATGGATCCAGCTACAAGACTTAATTTTTGCAATTCAGATGTCTGTAGGTTGAAGTGATGGTTGCTGTCTTGATCTGTCATGGTGGGGGCAAGCCCATGAAATAAAGAGTTCAACAAGTTAATATGTGTTCAGGTTTAGGTGGGAATGTCCAAGCACCTCCCCTGAGGGATAGTTTTAACACTGTGGATCATGCACAGTCCTCTGATGGAACCCCAAAGAAATGACTGTGGGTTCTAGGGGGGCTTTGGTGGTCACTGGTGGCCACAGATGCCATCTGTCCCATAACTTGGCGTGACCTTGGTTGACTAGTGATATGTGTATGAGCAGTTGCTTCTNCAGTTTGGGAATGGTACTCCCCCATTTAGTCTTCCAAACCACACACTGCTTGCTCACTTCCCCTTCTGCCACCCCCTCTCCCTGCACTGGGATGGAAAGGAGAACTGGAGGCACAAAAGGTACAGATCAGAGGTTGAGATAAGAACAATTTACTAGACAGAGCAAATGGAATAAGAAAACAAGCAGTAATGGCAGCAATATTAATAACAGAGCATACAAGAGAGGTGAACGATTCACACACAAGTGCTCACCACATGGAAATCAATGCTATCCCAACTACCCATCCACACCCAACACCACTGGAGAAGACCCCTTTCCCCTCAACCCCTGCACATGATGTGGGGTAGTATAGAATAACATCCAGGTCTTGGCCATGCCCCTCCTGGCTACTGCAGAAGTTAACCATCCTAGCCGGAACCAGAATGTCCTGTAAGAGAAACTGCCTAAACCAAAACTTAATTCAAAACTGATAAACATCAGTTTTCCACAAAACTCTTATTTTCACTTAATATAAAACATATATCTTCTTAGATTTTTCCACTAAAATATATGATTAGGCAGCTTATTCACAAGCACGGAGATCAAAATTACATCACTTTGTCTTCCTAAACCAGTTACTTGTAAAAGGGATATCCTGACTGATTTGACTGTAAATTGTATTAAATCTAGCACTTACCTATGGCATGTTATGTACGAAAACAAAGCCCCAGTTTTATGACATGAAATTCTAAACTATTTTAATAATATAACTATCAGATAATTTTGCCAAAATAAAATATAGATACCAGTAAAAAGATTAATAGAATCTTGGAAATACAATGTATCTTGAAGAACTGATTAGCATTTAATCGTTGTCCAAATGTATCTACTGCTACAGAAAAGCTTTATGGGGAATGTCAGCATAACCACATGCCTTAAAACTAACACGATTGTGTATAAAAAGGCAGTATTCCAGCACAGCGTCTTGAAAGACGCTTTACTACTTCTAGATGTAAAAAGTGCTGTTAGAACCCACCACTGAAGTGGGGTAATTAAGGTTCTTGTTAAAACCTTAGGTGGTTCTAACTTAGGTTAAAATCCTGGGGTGGATGAGAGGGAAATTATACTGAATGACTGTTTACATATATGTGTGTGTGTGCGCGCGTGTGTGTGTGTGTGTAGGTTGCAATGGAAGGGAGGGAGGGAGGNGCCTTGGTTGACTGCTGATATGTGTATGAGCAGTTGCTTCTTTTCCCAGTTTGCCACAGTGGGAATTTTTGTCTGGACGTGTTAACCAGGATGTGCTAACCAGATCTCACCTCCACTAGGCCTGGAGTTAAAGCCTTCCTGTCACAAATTCCTCCCTTCTGTGCTTATCTCAAGTTCCTGCTACGGGGGCTTTTCCTACGGCAAGTTCCTTTGGTGGCTCTGACAGTGTTTGAGACAGGAAACTGTATTCTTTAAGTTCTTTTAAGTGCAAATGAGGACTTGTCTATTATGCAACCAGTATATGAAATGTAAACTCAACTAATATTGGAAAAGGTCCATAGTCATCTCAACACAAAGTGGTAGAAACACTTTCTGAACTTGAATTTACTAGACTACAGTCTACAGGTAAAAATTTTGCAGCCCATGCAATGAATCAAAATCCATTACATCTGCATGAAAAGAAAATTAAGAAGTTCACATAGAAATTATTTAATTACAGTTTCAAAGGATGTAATGTAGTGAAATTTCTGTAATTATGCTATGTAGAGAAGCTTGATACTCAAATCACAGAATTAGTTAGGTTGGAAAAAACCTCTTAGATCAAGTCCAACCATTAGCTCACCACTGCCAGGCCTACCGCTAAACCATGTCACTATGTATGACCTCTACATAGCCTTTAAATCCCTCCAAGCATGATGAATTCTATGGGCAGCCCACTCCAGTGTTTGACAGCCCTTTCCATGACAAAATTTTTCCTAATATCCAATCTAAATCTTTCCTGGTGTAACTTGAGGCCATTTCCAGTCGTCCTATGGTTATTACCTGGGAAAAGAGATTGACACTCACCTGTCTACAACCTCCTTTCAGACAGCTGTAGAAAGCAGTAAGGTCCTCTCCAAGCCTCCTTTTTCCAGGCTGAACACCCCATCCCCCTCAGCCACTCTTCATAGGACTTTCTCTCCAGATCCCTCCCCAGTTCCATTCCTATCCCTGAACATGATTCATCACCTCAATGACTTTCTTGCAGCGAAGGGCCCAAGACTGACTTAAGGTGCAGCTTTATCAGTGCTGAGTATGGGGGAGCAATCACTTTCCTAGTCCTGCTGGTTACACAATTTCTGATAGGAGCCAGGATGCCATTGGCTTCCTAGCCCACCTGGGCACACACTGAATCATGCTCAGCTGCTGTTGACCAGCACACCCAGGTCCTTTTCTGCAGGGAAGCTTCCCACTCTGATCCCAGCCTATAGCACTGCAGCAAGTGGTTGTGACACAAGTAATTAATTTTGTTCACCTGTCCTTGGCCCAGCAATCCACTCTGTCCAAATCCCTCTGTAGAATCTTCCTACTCTCCAGCTGATCAACACTCCCACCCAACTTGGTGTTGTCTGCTAACTGAGAGTGCCCTCAACCCCCTTGTCCAGATCACCTATAAAGATATTAAAAGGCCCAAAGACTGAGCCCTAGGGAACACAACTCATAACCAGGCACCCGTTAATCTAAATTCAGTCACTCCCACTCCTTGAGCCTGGCCATCCAGCCAGTTTTTACCCAAAGAATACAAGTGAACAAACCATGAGCAGCAAATTCTCCAGGAGAATTCTGTGGGAACAGTGTCAAAGGCTTTACTAAAGTCTAGATAAACAACATGCATAGCCTTTCTCTTGACAAGGTTTTAAGAAAGCACTAGAGGGACAAGATATCCAACAAAGTGAATACAGCCAATTGTCTTGTACATTTTCTGTATCAAGGCAATTTTGACTTTTATGTTTTGATACAGAAATATGTTTGGCTTTCTGTTGGGGGTTAGATTTGGGGTTTTTTTCCCTATAGAATTTTTTCTCACAAAGTTGCTAGGAGACTAATTACCGGGTACTTATGGGTGCTTGACCAAAACAATACAAACGCCTAGGAAAGTGTAGCACCAGGCTACACACTTTTTTTTGATCTCTGTGAGTTTTTTCTCTCCAAGTCAAAAAAAGAGATACCATGAGGTTTTGGGCAGGTAAAGGGCAGGCATGGAGACAGTTTCGCTCTCTTGCTCTCGGCATCGGAGAGAGAAGGGTCAGGCTGCTCTCACTGCAGGAAGAGTTTCTCACTGCCATCACCAGGTCCGTTCCTGAGGAAATCTCTCATCATCTCCTCNNNNTTTGTTTATTATTAATGTGTAGTTGTTGTTGTTTGTTTGCCTTGTTATACATATTAGTAAAGAGCTGTTATTCCTATCCCCATATCCTTGCCTGAGAGCAGACTTAACATGAAAGTTTTAATAATTTGGAGGGAGGGGGTTTGAATTCTCCATTCCAAAGGGAGGTCTTGCCCTCCCTAGCAGACACCTGTCTTTTCTAACCAAGATACTTCCCTATTCAAATCTTTTGGGAAACAAAATAAATGTCGGTAAAGTAATATTTTAACATTAATGGCATTTGAGGGTCTTTTTACTACTCTCAATTGAATTTTTTCACTTCATATTTAAGGTAGCTGACTTATCTTTGTTGCCTGCATTTGAGAGACAGATATATGTTGACATACATGGAGAATTCTTTAGAAATAAATAACCCTACAGGTAACTAATTAAGTATACTTATATGTAGTCAAGGCACCATTACAATGAATATGCCTTGATCGCATGCTAATTGTATTTCTTATGCACTACAGTTAAAAGTTAAATAAAAATAATATATAGCAAGAAAAGCACCAATGTATAGTATCAGCTACAGTTCATAAGCACATTTTAAAAGGTTATCAAAATAGAAAAAAAAAAAAAAAGCTCTGTTTTTTTCTAGAACTGGAGAAAAAAATCTGTTTTCCCCAGAGCATTCCACAAGTACCCTCACACCTCAAAATCACTTTAAAACTTTATTTAAATGGTATTTAAATTCTATGAGGAATTCTATACTATTTCTCCATACTTTTTGGGCGCAATTTCTTACTCTGCTCAGAGAATTACAAGGCATGGTTTTTTTTCCACTACATTGGCTTTGCACAAGTTTCTCATACTTACAAATTTTCCAGGCTATTGCTTAATTGCCAGATTTCAGCCACTTCTCTAGCTCTTCTTTTCAGTGGGTGGCGAAAGGATTTACTTGTAATATATATTGCTACTGACTGAATTTTATCTTGTTCTCCTGGATTCTCAGCAGCAACTCCCAAGTTAGTGGCTTCCCCAGAAACGTCAAAGGATTACCACCCACACACTGAATATCTAACAAACCCTGACCCATTTTCTCCTTATTAATGCAGCATTACATATTAAAAAAAATAAAAATAATAAACAGCGACACTAAATGAATATGAGAGTTGCAGCTGGAACTCTACCATCTTCAGATTTAAGTTCTGACAAAATCACTATCAAAAAAATAGAGACACATTTAAAATACAAACATATAATATATTTTTCCTCAGGTTTCTCCTCCAGTGACTTATTACTCCAGCTATCTTTCAGTTAAATACATGGAGAATTTAATTTATAAGTTTTGAATATAGAAAAATTCCTTAATTTAGCCATATTTATCTCCTCTTGCCACAGTATCTTTGGGCATATTTCACAGAATCATGGAATTGTTAGGGTTGGAGTGATCTCTAGAGATTTCATTTATAAGTTCTGAATATAGAAAAATCCCTCAACTCACCCATATTTATCTCCTCTTGCCACAGTATCTTTGGGCATATTTCACAGAATCACAGAAAATTGTTAGGGTTGTAGGGACCTCTGGAGATCATCCAAATCAACTACCCTGCCAAGTCAGGGTCACCCTGAAGCAGGTGTCACAGGAATTCATCCATGCAGACTTTGAATGTCTCCAGAAGGAGACTCCACGACTTCCCTGGGCAGCCTGTTGCAGTGCTCTGTCACCCTTAACATAAAGAAGTTCTTCCTCATGTTGAAGAGGAACTTTTTGTGTTCTAGCTTATGGCCATTGCTTCTTGTCTGGTCACTGGGCATCACTGAAAAATCTGGCACCACTCTCTTCACACCTGCGTATTTATATGCATTGATGAGATCACCTCTCAGTCTCAGACTTGACGGGCCCAGCTCCCACAGTCTTTCCTCATAACAGATGCTCCAGACCCCTATACTTGCTTTGTTAGGCTTCTCTCTGCCCAACTCTCCAGCCTATCAAGGTCCTCCTGAATGTGAGCACAGCTTTCAGGTGTATCAGCCACTCCCCATCCCCTCTCCACTTTTGTATCATCAGCAAACTTGCTTAGGATGCCTTCTATCCCTTCATCCAGGCTGCTGATAAACAGGCTGCCTGGACCCAGAATTCATCCCCGGGGAACGCCCCTGAGCACAGGCCTCCAACTGGATTCTGCTCCACCAATTGCGACCCTCTGAGCTCTGCCGTTCAGCCAGGTCTTGATCAGCCTCACTGTACATTCCTCTAACCCATATTTCCTGAGTTTACCTATGAGGATGTCATGGNCATGGGAGACAGAGCTGTATGGAAAATCATGCTGTGAA
>WBMY01018625.1:0-40950 GCA_013397315.1 Donacobius atricapilla
TATGTACAAGGTATGCGTGTGTAGAGTTGGAATTTTTTTAGTTTTGGTAGTAAGTTGACAATATGGAGATAAGGGTTGGAATGTCCTAGAGTGACTTTATGATGCCTGTATCCCCANGTCCTAGAGTGACTTTATGATGCCTGTATCCCCAGTCGTCTGTTCTGTATATTGTGTTCTGCACCTTTAAGACTGATTCTCAGAGCAAAACAGGGAAAGAAGAAGCACACAGTTTGCTTTGAAAAACTATTTTACTCCTCTGCATCCTCTCCGGGACTGTTTGTTTGTTCAGCTGAGGCTTGGACAGACTGCAGCGGGATAGAGAGCTGCTGTGCTTTTTTTAGTTAGTTCGTTATAGCTCGCTAAGGCAGAGAAGTTCCCTGGATTGTTTTTCTTTTTTCTCGTTTTTTTTCTTTTTCTTAGGACTGTTTAAACCAGCTCCAGACTGAAAACCCAGAGGAGAACTGAAGGATCACACCTGTGCCCTCCGGGGCCCAGGACGGCATTTTTCTCCAGTGCCGGAGGAATTGATAAGAGACTGAGAGAGACGAGCTGCACCCACAGCAAGGACTTTTCTCAGTTTGCCATTTCACTTCAACTAAAGGTTTTATTGTTTCATATTATTCATTCTGTGTGCTCGAGGGCATTCTGTTTATTAAATAAATAGCTTTTTCCACTTTTCTCCAAGGAAATTTTTTTTCCAAACCAGTCGTGGGGGAGGGGCCATTTGGGTTTGCTTTTCCAGAGGAGCTCCATTCAGAGATTTCCTCCCAAATTCTCCCTAAACCAGGACACTAGTTCAAGACAAGAGTGGTAAAGACCCCCTCAAAAATAAAAGGAAGGTAAATTACTGTAATAAGAAAAACAGAGACCAAAAGGAAAGTTAGGAAGTAAAACTTATACTTAAGTTGAAGCAAAAAGCCAGAAAGAATTGAAAATGTTAGAACAAGTTTTTCAATACTGTTGAGGCAACAGCAGAATGGAAATGATGAAGACAACTTATGTAAAGTTGTATCATGCTTATCTCCCCTATCTCAGATATTAAGTCCTAAACATTTTTCTCAATAATTTTTATTTTGAAATCTGTATTAAAATTTATATTATCTTGTCAATATTCTAACCTTTTCTGAAAAAAATGTCATGTGACTGTGCTGAGTCTGTAGGGCGTATCAGTATATACCAATTTGGCATCCTTATAAATTTCTACTTTTCTGAGTCCTTAGTGCCTTCAGAAAGCAGATTCATAAAAATATTCTATTTAAATGGTGTTATGCACCAATTTCAGTCTCATATCATTATACTGCAGTTGATATTCAATACTTTGATTGTTGCTGGAGAATAAACAAGGCATTTTTTTTCTGGCAGTTTAAAATTACTTTGTTAACTTCAGAACAATCAGACTGATCTTTTTATTGTACTATTTCTACATATATGTCATAAAATAACTTTGCTACTGTCCTTTATATAGCAGTGAGAAGAATAAAAAAGTAATGATATTTATGAGTTAATGTTTTCTGTTATTCTTCTTTTTCTGTAGCAATTTCTCTACTGTTAGGAACAGAAGATAAAATGTAAACATAAGTTATGCACAAATAATAAAATTTACATATTCCAATGTGCATTGAAATACTGGAAGAGCTTATACATTGGAAAAATAATGTTCTTTGTGAAATCCTACACAGTACTGGCAAAGTAAAAAACTGTAAAGAGCTGCCAATGGGGATGGCATTGACCTTGTCCCCATTCATACCTTGAAGAGAAGGTATTCTCCTTATATTTGTCATTAAGGTACAAACTCATAAACATGGTCAAATTATACACAAACTTCTTAAAAACTAAACCTGAGAAAATACTTATAATAATATTGTATTACTTTTTCTGATAAACCAAGAAATATCAGAATCAGAAGTCTTTTCTGCTCTCAGAGGATGAAATCAAATCTCTGATCAGCCTGAGGAATGCCCAGACATGACATGGTAAAACAATTATCAAAAAAAAAAAAAAAGAAAAAAGACAAAAAAAAAAAGGCATTCAGGGTATATAATTCAGAAATTAGTGTCTTTTCCTATCCTGAAAAATGCACATTTTTCAATTGGACCTCCATGTTTGCATTTTTCAGTTTCAGAGTAGCACAGAAAAGGGAATAAAACAATCATTTAGGTTGGAAAAGACTTTTAACTTCTTCAAATCAAACCATAAATTTAGCACTATCTGGTCCACCACTAATCCATATCTCTAAGCACCACACCTGTATGACTTCTGAACACTTTCAGGGTTGCTCATTCCACCACTCCTTTGGAAAGCCTGTTCCAATGCTTTGCTCCAAATTCAAAGAAGACTTTTCCCAATATATCAATCTAGACCTGGCACAACTTGAGTCCATTTCTTATAATCTCATCTCATCATCTCATCTCACCTGGAAAAAGACACCAGCTTCCTACCTTGCTACAACCTCCTTTCAATTATTCATAAAGAGCAATGAAGCCTTCCCTTCCCTTCTCAGCATCTTTTCTCCAGGATAATTAACCCCAGCTCCCTGACCTGTTCCTCATAAAACTTTATCTCTAGACCCTTTGCCAGCTTTTTCACTCTTCTCTGGACTCACTCCAGCAGCTCAAGGTTTTCTTGCAGTGAGGCCCCCAAAACTGAACACAATATTCAAGGTACCTCTCCTTATGTGAATTATTACCACAGGATGTACCTATATATAACTTCACTCTTGTCTTTGGTAAAAGTGTGAAAGAGATCCTGATCACCATTTCTTATTAAAGGCATCAAATTTTCACTTTCTGAAGCAGAAAACAAATTAATTTTTTTGTGTGTGGCCATAAATTCCAACAGGATCACTTGCATTTACAACCCATTCTCCAACTTCAGGGATGTTACTGCAGATATTATGGGTAATACCAACATAATCCTTGAATGAATGATATTCATCTCAAACTGTTTGTGCATATTGAGACATAGCTGCTTAGTTCTATACCATGCCCAGCAAAAAGACCCCAATGTATCCTTCATCTCACAGGATGGATATCATTAATTCCTATTTAGGAAAGGGTTTTGTGATTAAAAAAAAAATAATAATAAAATTCTACCACTGTTGTGGTAGAATTCTACAACTATAGTTGTATTATAGTCAAAATTCTTGAAATGTCATACAAGAGGCATTCTAAAACTAAACAGTTGGAAAAGAGAAAAAAGTGTTTGCATTTTGACATGACTAAATCAAAAGATTGACTGGGACAAAAGAAAAGATCAATAAATTTCTACAAATTTATATTTCAGTTTGCTCATATTTGGTATTGATGATCTGGGATTAAAGTTCTAGGTGAATTTTTGATCAGGCATTTGGGTAAACCAGCAAATACATTGAGGTTTGTGTGTATGAAGAACTGTTTTCCATCTCTTTCAAATGAAAGTGAAATTAGAGATAGCATATTTACATATGATATCAGAGAAAATATATTTATTCTAAATAGTACAAAAATCTTGTTAGAAGTCATGTGATTTGCCAGGTTATGCAGCTATTTGAAAAATTTACTCTGTAAATATGTATATTTAGGACTTAATTCAGATACGTTTTCAGCTATGCAAACAAATGTGTTTGAGCGTGTCTTCTATCAGATATTTTCTATTTTTTTCTTCAAGCACATTATCTGTGATTCGTATATATTAAAAAAAAAAAGGTAGTGAGCAACCGATAAGGTCCTAAAAAAGCTTACTAGGTCTCAGGCCTCAACTGAGCCAAAGGCAACATTTCTTTCTCAAAGTTGCTGTGCCAGTCTGGGCACAATCCTGAGCAATGAGCTGTAGGATGACCCTGCTTGAGCAGGGAGGACGGACCCAATAAGCAGGTGGCCAGGACCACTGCGGACCCTTCCAACCTGACCCATTCTGTGATTCTGTGATTTTGTGATTTGGATATAAGGGAAAGCAGAATGTGCAATTGGCAAAGGATGAGACTGATAAAATTTTAATCTATTTTGAAATTGAGGTAGGCTTTGCTAACTGTTTTAAAGGTAAAACATCTAAGCCACAGATGAGGTAAAACAGGGAAAATGGAGACAGAAAATGAAGAAGTTAAAAAAAAACCTCCACAAAATCTCAAATACAACCAGATCTTGTTTTGTGCATTCAAGTGGAATATTGCAGCTAAACTAAAATAAATGTTCCAAATTTTTTAATTTCTATTAAGTTGTTCAACTCTATCCTTGAAATGCTCAAAGCATTTAATTCAAATTGCATACTCAAAATACTTAGGTAAAACTCTGCACTGCTAGGAGCTTGAAAACAACTAAAACAATGCTGATTTCATCTGTGCAAAGGATATTTATTTGGTCTCAACTAATCACTGCAATTTTTTTGCCAAAAGCAATAGAGATATCCAGAGGAAAAAATTAGAAAATTTACAGAAAATAAGACTAAACTGTATTATGATTGCCCATAAGACCATATAGTTGAGAAATTAACATCTAGCTCGTGAAGATTACCATCTGAAGTTCAAACTCCCGATTTGACATTCTTGGAAAAATAACTTTTATCTTCTTTTTTTTATTTTCCTTTGCAGATATAGATGACTTCATATACACAGATCCTATAATACAAGATTCCAAGATGCTAACAGTTAATACAAGTTCATTATATTACTATTGAGTGAGAACAGATAAAAAAAATTCCATTAAAAGACGAAACCCAATAAAATAAACTTACTTATTCTCAGGTCTTTTCACATGGTCTCCAATTTATTTTCAAGGGAATATGAAATTATCTTCTTAATTATCTCTGAAGGGAAATTAGAATTTTTACTAATAGTCAGTGGAGCTAGGAGGAGTCACAGCACTCTGTTAAATTGTCAGTCATGTTGTTTATGGAATACTGACCTTGGGATTGTTTCTCTGAATTTTTCATCACTAAATAGTAAGTAATTTGTAACTTGGCATGTTTTATACAGTAACAAATCTCTTCCTATGAAATATTTGCCTTTGTATCATGCATAACTATTAATATTGCCTTTATTTTCTTCTGTTTTGTTTAAATCAATTTTAAAGAAAATAATCTATGCAAATACTTCACACTCCCAAAGACAGGGAATTTCGTCACTTAACCCCAGTAGGCAACTCAGCTCCATGCAGCCACTCACTCACTCTCCCCTGGTGGGATGGGGAGAAAATAGGAAGAGTAAAAGTAAGAAAACTTGTGGGTTGAGATAAAGACAGTTTATTAGGTAAAACAAAAACCACGTGCATGAAGCCAAGCAAGGAATTCATTCACCATTCCCACGGGCAGGCAAGCGTTCTCCCAGAAAGCTGGGCTCCGTCATGGATAACAGTTACTTCGGATGACAAATGTCGTCACTCAAAATCTTCTGTCCTTTGTCCTTCTTCCCCCTAGGTTTTACTGGTTATCACAATTTCTGCTACTTTCAAATATGCTAAGATATGGACAAGGTAAAATACTTAATTCATTGCTGTCAGATTTAATTTTGAGCATCTTATATTTATTTCTAGAAGTAATCAATGTATACTGACATTTATTTTTAAGGCATCCCTTAGTAATTTGTTTATGTCAAAGAATGAGCCAGAGGTAGAACCTGGGAAAAAATCAATTATCAGTTGTGAAATCTAGAGTAAATTGTGTTACTTAGACCTTCTCTCTATATCACAACTTTTTCATTTTTGGGGGGTTGTTTTTGTTTGTTTGATTTTATACACTATTGAAATAGCAGCTTACATGATTATGATACACCACAGACGTACACCACAAAAATATTTTACAAGCCATACTGAAAATCGATATTGTGTTTCAGGACATGCTGCAAAGGAAAAGTAAAACTGATTTTTAAAATGGTGTTGGAAGCAAAAATTAAGTCATGGAAATTTTTCTATTCTTTGCTTTATTAAAAAATTTTTTGGTTTATTTAGTGTTAGGCTGCTTTGATGCAGTATTCTACCTATCACATTCACTTGAATTTATGAATATTGACTGATTTAATAATATTGGTTATAATTTTATTTATATTATGATGCTTGTCTTTTTAATTTTTTTTTAAGATAACAAAAATTTCTGCTGAAATGTCATACTGCCATTCCATAATCAGACATCTAATGAATAAGAAACAGAGTAGGTTTAGATTAGATGACAGGAAGAAATTCTTTACTGTGAGGCGTGTGAGACATTGGAACAGGTTGTCCAAATGATTGGTGGATGTTACATCCGCGACAGTGTTCAAGGCCAAATTCACTGGGCCTTTGAGCAACCTCGTCTAGTGGAAGGTGTCCCTGTTCATGGCAGGGGGGTTGGAATTAGATGATCCTTAAGGGCCCTTCCAACCCAAACTATTCTACATTTCTATTATATGAAATAAAACATATATGGTGCTATATAATGAAAGCTTTATGTTCACATGAACTCTTCTGGTATTCTGTCTTAAACTATACAGGTGTATGAGCCAAAAAATTTGCAGAGGAAATAATTCACTATTAATATAATAGTTTTTGCTGTCCTTTTTTTTTTTTCCTCACAGGAAAATCCGAACATTTATGAAAATAAAATGCAAATTCCATGATTGTAGTAACTCTATTAGATTTTTTGGACATAAGAAAATTATGCAACCATATTATAAACCTGACATAAAGCTTCTAGTGATTGCTCTCTATTTGTTTCCACCTTGTAGATAAAAATATGAAAAGCAAGGCATTCTTTCTAAAAAGCTGTAGTTGTTCACTTTGGGAAAAAAAGGTTATTTTCAAATTTCTTCTTAGACTTTTCGCCTTTGAAAATTCTTCTTTTCCAAAGACGAAGTAAAATGCTAACTGAAGCTTTATTTATTTTTTATATGAATATGTGCTTTCTTAACCAAATCAAAACCCTACATTGTACTACTTTATTGTCATAGGATGAGAACTTTCTAAAGACCTTTATTTTCAGGTCTTATTAAATGAAAAATGTTAAAATTTTAAAAAAAATCACAAACAGATTTTAAAAAGAATATCAGCGTTTACTTCCATTTATCCTCTTTTTCATGTGAACATTGAAAACAGATGCCTATGTAATAATTTTTAAAATGCATTTTCTTATAAGCACTAAGGTGCACCAAACTGTGAATTCAGAAAACCAAATTTTAATTCACTTTCCATTTGATAAAATATACACTGATAAGTTAATCTTTTTGACAATATCTGCATTATTACTGGTACGATTTGTTATTCAAAAAGACAAACTTTTCTGTGTGTGAAAGAGCTGAATATTCTTATTATAATCAGACTAAAGTGCAAGATTATGTAATAAATTTAAATAGTAAATTTTGCAACAAAAGGTCATCTTAAGTTTAATAAAATTATTTGTGTCTTTGTAACAAAATTTTTAACGATGTTATATAGATATATTGCAGTATTTCTTGCTGTCAAATTCTCTTATTTTACAGAATATGTGCTACCTTTCAGTTTTCTGAAAAAATAAAATAATTTTTAAAGAAGTCCCTACTAAAGTTAGCTAGTGTTTTTGTATTATCTTTGCCCTTGGAAATGTTTCTCCCCATTAGCCAGTATACCAGCTGTTAACTGCTGGTAACAGATTTTGAGAAGCAATTTCTTAAGAAGGGAAATAATAGTTAATTAACTTACATATTTGTTAAGTATCTGAATGTTCTTTTATATTGACATTTATTATCACCAACCTTTAATCTTAGACTACCAAATAAGGTAATTAAATTACATTTGTTTGTGTAGCAGAGGACCTGATGAGTATTCTGGAACCATGTGCATTTTTGAGGACATTGAAAGGTCAATAAAGAAAACCTTAACAAGAACTTATTTTCAGTAGGTCTCTTCATAAAAAAAAAAAAAAAAAAAAAAAAAAAAAAAAGAAAAAAGAAAAAAAAAAAAAGGTCATAACAAGGACTGCTTGAAGAATTTTTAATATTTAAATATTTGTTACCTGACTGTTGGAAAAGGTTTCTCACAAGAACATGACAAGTATGAGAAATCATATACTGGCAAAAGATTTCCATTTTGTTTGGAAATCCAAAAGCAAAATAAGAAGGAAAGGGTGTGTCTTGAACACTGTCCTTTTTGCATTAGGTATTTTGCACACTGAAAATTTAGCATCTTCTACTTGTCTTTACAGCTTGTAACCATGCACAGCTAAAGACTTTTTCTTTAATAAATTGGACAGTAGTCATTCATTTTGTTAGAAACCAAGTCTTTTAAAGTATGAAATAGAACACTCTACGTATAGGTATGTAAGAATTTGTCATAAATCTAGTTAACATATTAGTAATAATAAAACCAGTTATAAAAGTCCAGGCACTGTAACACTAACAGCCATAGCCTGCATTAATATATAAGAGCTTGGTCAAGCTCTTGAAAATGTTGCACAGGACAAGTTACTGTAGCTTGTTCTCTTTGCCATTAGGCTCGCCCTCCCAAAGACTCCCTCAGTTTTAAGGTCAGTGCAGACTGCCTTTCTCAGGAAAAGAGATGCCTTAACACAGCAAGTCATCAAGTGTGCAAAGGAAGGGCTCTGTACTGGTCCTGGGGGCCCATTGCACTGCAATCTTGCATCTGCATGGATGGTATGTCATATATTTTCTTAAAACAACTTGCCTTTTCTTTTTAACTGGTGGTTAAATTTTGCAAGGGGAAGAACAGCCCTCCTCACTCTCCTCTGGCACAACAGGGCTTTCCTTGGGCAAAAACTGCTGAGCTTTTACAATACCAAGACACAGTTTAAGCTAAAATAGTTTAAGCAAGAGGAATAGACTAAGACCTCTTAGTCTAAGACAATAGTACTTAGGCAAGTACTGAAACACTGCACTGCCCAGTGACTGTAAATCTTGGGTCCTACCATTTTTTCACATCTGGAGCAGCGGGACAGACTTATGGAGCCAGGTAACTCTGGGTTAGGCTTAGGAATGAGAGTGTGAGGAGTTTCATTTGCACTGTAGGAAATTTTTCTACTTCATCTAAAGCAGCTCTGGACTGTGTTGGAGAAGAAAAAAAGCAAGAGAACAAGGGCTGTAATTTAGTGCTTATGACTTTCCTCTGGGCCATCTGGAGTTTACATTCAGCTTCGAGGGCTGATGAAGTATTTGAAATGTAAAGCACATAAATAGAAACCCTGGTTTTAAGTCTCCTTACACAGAGGAGAAATAAACGAAGAACGTTTCTTGTACTGGATGAATGTCCTAAGCACAAAATCCTTATCTAAAGGACGTTGATAACATTTCTGGTCTCCTTCTTCAGGAAAATAGTAGTTGAGTTTTGGGGTTTTTTTACAGTACTTATCCAATAAATGAATTCTGTGAACACCCTCTTGCCTGTGCTCCTTCCAAACCTCTGACCTTCAAGGTGAAAAGTAAAAAAAAAAAGAATGAAAAGCTTTGGGGATTCTTGTGGAAGACAGATTTAGACAGCAGGAAATCATTGCTGTCAACTTCAAAGTGCCTTTAGACATAAAGTTAAGCAGAATTTTGATTACCTGAAGAATTTGAACTTTCCAAGGGTTCATATTCTAAAGAAGTCTTGGGAGTCATAGTACAGACTTCATTATCTATACTCCACCTAAATCAGTTTCTGGACATTGTTTTACAAACTGATTGAGCATTGAAATGTTAAGCCTTGGTATAGTTAAATATTTTTGAATATCTGTGTTGCTGTATCTGAGGCCTCAACTAGGAAACAAATACATTTTTTTTAAAAAAAGGGTTATTTTACCTGTGCTACGTGAATGTGAAGCCTACTGTGCATGCCCTTAAGGGCACAGTATTCTACATTATTGTATACACCAAAAATGATTAATATTAAATAAAAAAAAAATTGGCGAGTATAAATATACCTAGTGATGACTACCAAATTTTCTGCAGCATTTCAGGACTATATGCACTGATATCTTTTTCATTTAAGGGACATGATGGTAATGCAGGCCTTTTCATAGCCTTGCAGTTTGTGGGCTTAAATAATATGTTGTCTCTGATACTCAGGAGCCAAAATTATCACGATACTAATCATTGATGGTTGCTAAAGAAGCCTGCAATATATATAATTTTTTTTTTCTTTCTTTTCCTTAGGGCATTGATTTAATAAAAATATCTCAAATTATATTTTCATGGGCAAATTACCTTTTTTCTAAGTTAATGAGGCTCAATGTAGGAAGGATTAAAGTGTCTGTTCAGTAAGAAACTCAAAATATAATAAAATATTTTTATCAAATCAATTTAATATTTTATATAGTACTCACACACACTTCATTCCATCATCCTAGAATATGCATGGGAAAAGTCAGAGAAAGTTTGTTCTTGTTCTTGCTCTCAAAACCTCTCACTCTGCGCATTTTTATAATATACCCTTTGTTAAGGTTAGCTTTTGCATCCCTTTGAAGCACTTGGGGTTCTCCTTTATCCGTCCTAGAGCTGAGGGGAGAAGAACTTCACAGAGCTGTAACATATACATGTATATTTGTGTAATGAATATGTATTCCTTAATCCCTTCCTAATAATTCTTTACACTTGAGGTTATTTTGACTTCTTTGAGTTGGTATATTTAGGAAACTCCAACATGATTCTGAGTATTAATGGTCCTTACAAAGCCCAGATTTCAACATATGAAGGTGGAGTAATTTCTCTGTGTGTGCTACATTTTTAAATAACCTACAGTCAACTTCATCTTCTATCTTATTGCCTTACAATATATTATAACATCCTTCATAATCTACTATGCCCTTACTCCCTTGAATAACTCTACATAAGCAGCCAACTTTTCATTCTTTACTCATCTTTCCAGATATTTTAGATATATAAATATATATTGTATATACATATATACATACATAAAATATATACATACATAGACACACACACATGTATATAAATTTACGTACACAGCTATTTATATATGTGTGCATTTATATGTGTATATTAAAACAACATAGAAGCTCTTCAGGTGGCTTCCCTGCACTGTGACAATGAACCTTTTACTCATATCTTCTGTTTTCATTTCTCGGCCAGCGGTGTTCTAAAGGAGTGGTGCCTCCTGCCCATTTGACCACAGCCTTCATTGACGGCTGTTGTAAAGGCACTTGCTCAGTGAGTGCAATCTGTGACTGCATAATGCCAGGTGAGGTAGATCCTGCTCGTGGGTGACACTCAAGCATAGGTGGTGCAGATAATTCAGCTTCCAAAAATCTCTGCCAAGGTCTGATTGTGCCATCTAAAGCCAGAATCGCACCACAGTCTAGTTCAGCACATCTCAGAATATTAATGTAGTATGAATTTATCCTTAGATAGATTAAACTACTTTTACAGTGGCTTTGGATGCTGCAATTTACTACTGACTGTTCCCCTTTTAAAAAAATGGCCTATAGCGTCACAGAATAATTCTGGTTGGAAAAGACCTCCAAGGTCATTGGGTCTGATTTTGACCAAACACCAACATGTCAACTAAACCTCAGCCATGTTAAACCAAGTGCCAAGTCCATTTGTTTCTTGAACACTTCCTAGGATTGCGCCTCCACCACTTTCCTCAGCAACCCATTCCAATACTTAACTACCTATTCAGTGATGAAATTCTTCCTGATGTTCAGCCTGAAACTCCCCTGGTGCAGCTTGAGGCTGTGTCCTCTTGTTCCATTGGTAATTTCCTGGGACAAGAGGCTGTCCCCCACCTTGCTACAACCTCCTTTTGGGCAGTTGTAGAGAGTGATAATGCTCCCCTGAGCCTCCTACAGAGTAAACACCTGCAGCTCCCTCAGCTGCTCCTCATGACTTACTCTTTTAGACCATTCACCAGCCCTTCTCTGGAATTGCTCCAGCACCTCAATGTCTTTTTTGAAGTGAGGAGCCTGAAACTAGAAACAGGACTCAGGGAGTGACCTCACCCGTGCTGGGTACAGTACCAAATTAGGCATTCTTCTGGAGTGTGTTTTCTTGTTTCATTTAAAAGAATAAACCATTTCTGTGATACAAAACATAGTGAGTGGAGGAAATCAGGAAACTTGTTTCAAAAGAATCTTTCTGGAACTAATATTCATAGATGTGTGCACAGCAGGCAATGCTGAGTTCAGTGCCCAGCAGCTGCACTGGCTGTCAAAGCAAAACAAAGACAGATGATATACTGCTGTGTGATTCTTGGTAAAAATATTCTCCTGGGAAGAGTAACAGCTTGATTCTACCCTCACATCACTTTTTGCCGTCCTTTAAGAAAACCCCTTGGCAGTTAAAAGACTAGCCTTGTGCACTACAAAATGCACTTTTCTCTTTGGTGAGCAATCATAAAAATACAAGAATAATAAGATTAAAATGAGAGCAGGAGAGCAGATATACTGATCTATAGTGCCTAGCAGTTAAGGCTCAGCCACTGAGAAAGGTTTTGGGTCCTCCTTCCAGGCGTATGTTTTTTACTCTAAAGCTATGCCTCTGAGGGCCACAGCCAAAAGCTATATGCATTTGTTCAAAATACAATTTCAGTGTTCAGTTCATGTGACTTTGTGTGTGGGAAAAATGCCTCGGAAGCTGGATGAATGCCATTAGGTTTGTCATGCACTCAGATGAGTACATTTTTTGCAAGCTGAACATGAGGTCATCCTCACAGATTGAAGATATGATTGCCTCTAATCTCTATCTGAATTGATTTAATGTTTGAGTGTACTTACAGAGGTGTCCTCTTTCTAGAGAAAAGAACCAAATCTTGTAAGTTGAAATGAAAATAAGATGGAAAGTGGCTTGTGCACCTCTCAGAAATGTTTACCCTCTCACTCTGGAGTAATCCATCACTGTAGAGTCACAAAGAAGAGTTTTTTCATTAGCCTGAACTGTTTTTCTCCTACTCTAAAGATCTACTACCACTTAAGATAGGTGGTTCAGTCACAACCTCTAGAATATCCCACTTTTCTTCCCATTGTGTTGTCTGTCCTTTTCTTCTTGTAAGGTCTCAATTGACTTATGATTCAGGATTTAGCTTAACACCATAAATATAACACAATATAAGTTAAATCATCTACCAAAAGAAACACAGCAGCAAGTAACTGCTAGCTTATGAAGACTATGGATGTTTTTATTTTGCTATTTATTATACTAATTTATAGAAGTAGGCAGAAGAGTAAAAAATGTTCCTAATATGAGAAGATTCTATTCCATTTTACATCTTATTTTCAAGTCTGATAGCAAGATGAATCTCCATTTAATATTCATTGCTAGTGCATAGATGATATTTATTATTATTTAAGATTCAAGGATATCTGAATTTCTTTGTGGTATAAAGTTGCCAATAATTTTTTGCAAGCTCCCTTTTTGTCCATGGAATTTAATTGCTATACTCAGTAACTGAGAGACTGATTTTGACAGTATATTTGTTTTAATTTGAAGTAAAATTACAAAGGCTGCTGAGAAGGTCATATTTCAAAAACAATGATGTAAAATCTCTCCTGTAGGAAAGGTCTTATGGTTTGAGGATTTCTTTCCTTCTACTTAACTGGTAACTCCTTACCATCATTATTAAGATTTGAGCATTGCAGAGTAGCAGGATAAAATATTAAAGGTTATTGAATCAAACATTTTCTATTACTTTCCTTCTGATCTAAAACATGTATCTAATGAATGTCATTTCTTCAGCTTTGAAAGGTTAAAAAAAACAGAAACAAGATACTGGACAATGCTGTAAGCTTTGTAACCTGACATAATGTGCCTTAAGATAGAAATCTAGTGAAATTTAGTGGGAGAACAATATCAATCTAGATGTAAAATACTTCCCCTTGAATTTTAGCTTTAAGTTTCACACTATTTTTCAATTCCCACATTGAACCAAGAAGTATTGATCATATGAGATATTTGCAAGGATATAGAATTTAGCTGTTGAGGTTTTATTTAGGGGAAAACAATATAAGTATTTAAATTTGCTCATTACAGATACAGAAGAGGGAAAATGAGACATCCTCCCTCTAATTGTTCAAACTGTTTTGATGAAAGTTATATCCAGATTGAAATAATATGAGTTCTCTCTACTTTTCCTTCACAAGTGTGCCAATAGCAAATTGCGAAGAGACATACCTTGTAAAATGTTGGACATCTTTTACTCAGGCCAAATATTGATGAAACTGATAGACAGAACAGTATTTTTAAAATATAGTTAAGTATGTATGGAAAAAATGTATGATGGTGTAACTGAGTAAAAGTAAAGAACATTTAAGACTTCGAAATTCAGAAGAGGCCTTACATTTTTTTAATAGAGGTTTCTAGAGCAAAGTAAAATACTCAACTCATTTCACAGGCATTAACCTTTCTTAATATAGACAAAATGAGAATATAGTTTCATAGATGTTCAGAAAGGTTGAACTCGCCTTTTTAACCATTAGCAATGTAAATTAATACAATTTGTGTGCAAGCCTGTATATTCTTATCTCTTTAAGACCTCCCTTTTTCTTTTAGAAAGATCATAAAGACACCAAAAGTTATTTTGTAAAGAAAGATGACAGAATTATTAATTTTTATTTCTAGAGCACTGAGAAAAAATAGTGATCAGTCAGTAGAACTTGAAGTAGTCTACTGATAGATGTAGTACTACTTCCAGTTTCCCACAGGGACTAACAGAAAGAATAACACACTGATTAAACAGGTAAGTTTAGCCTTTTTAAAAATCTCAGAGAAATCAAGGAGATATTTTTATTTATCTTTCTATGATTTATATCAGATTCTATATTTCTTGTCCCCTATGTTCAATTTCCTTTACAATATCAATTCCTGTTCTTGACCTTTTTGAAGACATAGTTTATGTATTTCTATCTTCTTCTCTAATGTTCAAAGATATTTGCTCCTTAGGGCCTACACAGAAGGTGCAACACTGAAAGCTTTTTGTAAGGAGGCTGCAAGGTCCTCAGGGCAAACAGTTTTTCTTGATTCTGTCTGCAAAGCACACTTTCCACAGCATAAAAATAAATCTTACTCCCCATCATCCCTCGTAGGCAGTTTGACAAATTTTATGTTAAGAAATTGCTTTTGGCTTGCTTCTTCAAGGTTCCAAGCATCTTTCAGTTTATTATGGACTTTGAGGGAGTGAGGTTTCTTAGACTCTTGCAGGAAACATCCAGCATCTTTAAATATTGAATGCTCTCCAATAACAACATATTTGTTGGGAAAAAATCCTTTTATATATCAAAAAATATTTGTGGAATTTATTACATTTAAGTCTGTATTTTATTTACCTCTCGGTTTTTATATGACAACCCATTCTAGATTAGCGAAGTATTATCCTGTTATATTGCATTCTGTCTCTTCTGTTCTGGACGTACAAAAGATTATTGAATACATAATGCAATGTCCTGAATGCATGCACTGCAGACCAATTTTTCTGAATACATTAAGGCCTGATTAGAAATAAAATCCTTAGAGAGTGTCCAAATACTGCTGTTAACATAGCTGAATTTTAATGAAGGCTAATATGGATTTTGCATAACATTCACATTTCAGCTTAGAAAATGCTTTGACATGGCACTTGACATAGTGAAATAACTATCAGTGTATGTGTTAAGTTTTAAATCAAAATACAATGAGTTAATAAAAGCAATAACATTTTAATCATAGGATCTACATCACCAGATTTATACGCTGTGGATGGTACAATAAATAGAAATATTTTAAATTTTTTTATATCTTAAAAAAAGAATACAGAGAAAGATTTCAAATTCAGATTAGGGACACAGAGAATAAATAGATATTTTCCTCCAAAAGTTCTTAAAAGAAGATTTCAAAACAGGTAAATTTTATTCAGAGATTTAATAAAGAATACATCCCAAAAGTCTGTAATGATGTTCCAGTGAGAACTAAGATTTATCAGTAGATCTGCAGAGTAGTCTAAACATTTAAGTAATTACCTAATTTCTCTTAATTTTGCAAGTAACTTTCAGTAATTATAAAACACCTTTGTATTGATAAGACTGAAAGAGTTTCTGAAAACCTAGATTTAAATTTTGTCTGATTTTGTATGAGTCAACAGCCCCCACCCTCCCAATGACCTTTGCAGCCTTTTTTGACATTTGAGAAGGCTTCTGCTGAAAACTTTAAGAGAGCTAAGTGAATATCTAGACAAATATCTTCTGTCTAAGTTTGTTTGGGATCCACTGAGTAGAGGTCCTCCTTTTAGCTCTCTGAAATAAAGTTCTGCACAGAAGTACCATTCAGAAATATAGCAGTTAACAGTGTTGAAGATTTTTTCTCCAACAGTCTTGATAGCATTGAAATCTACACATTCTAATTCCTTGAGTACTCTTCTCATCAACACAGAAAACAAGATGAGATTTCAGTCCATTAGTTAGAAGCAGACCACAGTGATGCTGAAAATGTGAAAGACCCGTTTGTTCAACTAAGGAAAACTATGACAGTCTAGGGACTATCCAAAGGATCTTGATGGGCAAGATTAGACTTCTTCTTTCTTGCTGACTTCTTCAGCAAATGGCACTTCTTCTCTGACCTGT
The DNA here is from genome assembly GCA_013397315.1 of Donacobius atricapilla. NCBI lineage: Eukaryota > Metazoa > Chordata > Aves > Passeriformes > Mimidae > Donacobius > Donacobius atricapilla. The sequence goes on from WBMY01018625.1 coordinate 16,456, forward strand.
TTGCTGATATGCTAATTAAATAAATAAATAATCCCAGATACACAAACTACCTGCACAATTAATTCACCATCTCTATTAATTAAGCATAAGTTCTTTGCTTGGTTGCAAGATATTACCCAATTCTAATTTATAGAATATATAGATTTACCTCCCACTATAGAAATAATACTAGGAATAAAATGATGTTTCCTTTCATTTCATTGTCCATTGAATTAGATAGGAGAAGAAGCGCAAATATCATCTACCTGGATTTCTCAAAAGCCTCTCAGCATCAAAAGGGGGCTTATAAGAAAGATGGAGAAAGACATTATACCAGTTCCACTAGTAACAGGACAAGAGGCAGTGGATTAAAATGAATAAAAGTAGATTTTGGCTGGATATTAGGAAGAAATTCTTTACTGTTGAGAGTGATGAAGCACCGGAACAGATTGCTCAGAGAACCTGTTGATGTCACATCCCTGGAAGTGTTCAAGTCCATGTTAGATGGGTCTTTGAGCAGTCAGATGTCATGCAGGTTGTCCCTTCCCACAACAGGTGGTTAAGTCTAGGTGATCTTTAAGGTCCCTTTCAACCTATTCTATCATTCTATGGTTCTAGGATTTATCTAAGGCAACATCACAAATATTCTTTCCCATAGACTTGTTCATATGTAGAATGTATGAAGATACCTATGCTCTCTTTTGCGATCAAAATACTGTTCTCTGATGCATCTTAATACATATTTATGGAAGTCAGAGGATGTCAAGTAAAAAAAAAAGGTAACATTTAAGGGAAGGTCAGGATTAATTATGATATAAATGGATTAGATGCATGTTTTGGCATCAACTGTGAGAGTGAAAAGAAGTAAGAAAAGTGATTGATACTGCTTCCCACTGTGCATTCAGATGAGTCTGAAGACCATGTCACTATTAATTTGTTCCTAAATATATCACGGCTTCTAGGCTTGTCACAGTTGGAAATTTTAAAGGCTTGTTTTGCATAAGCAATCACTTTTATTCCTTTTCATGTACAATTATATTTTTTTCTAACTCTCTGTATGGAGTCTGAGGCAGGATCAAAGTCCTGAAGAGTAATGTTTCATAGTGTGATTCAGTACCCTGTGTAGTGGTACTAGAATACAGATTATTAATTTTATGTGTTCTTTTGTAATGTTCTTAGGCCTGATAAGATGCTTGGGCATCAGTTACTCTTGAAATTTTGGTCACAGGAGGAAAGGGGAAAGGTGTTTCCCTTTCAGGTGTATTTCAAGGTTCAAATACATACACAGCAAATGCATTTTAGGGTAAGAGTTCCTTTGCGTTGTCTCTTCTTACTTTGTGCCCCTGTATTGGTTTGGCATGAATGGTAAAAAGCAATTAATTAGCTGCTTTAAAACTGACAGCCAGGTTGGCCAATTGGATACAAGTGTACACCCCTGGGACACACACCTTAAATATAGGTGGGATTTTGGGAAAGTCCTCTTCCTGCTGTGGGCTTGCCATGAGGTAACATCGAGACGGGGGAGCAGCGGGGTCTGGCTCAGGCCCCGTCGCCCCCGGGGCTGAGGCAGGGAGGCCGTGCCAGGGCTGGCCATGGCTGGAGCTGAGCCAGGCCCCGAGCCCAGCAGATGCCGGCAGAGCCACGGTTACGAACATGCAGCCCATCCTATGGCCTGCACCACGCTGCTGGCCAGGCCGAGGGAGATNAGTCATGGGAAAGGCTGCATTTTGGGAAGCTCACAAATGCAGATTCTTGGGCGGGCTGCTTTTATGGGAGCTGGAAGCCACAAACAGACTGTGTCTCTTGTGGAAAGTTACCAGAACAAAATCAGGAGGGACTTGTCTCTCTCAAAGGCTGAATGAAAGACTATTTTATAAGTGGTACTGATCTAGAGTTCTGATTTTTTGTCTTTTTACATTGTTTTGTGGAAAAGTAAACTGTTGGTAGGGAGGAGGGGAGTGCTTTTAAAAAGGTTTCATGGTTTTTTGTTCGCCCTTTAGTGCGTGTTAATAAATCTAAATGTTTCTATCTTTAAGTTAAGCCTGTTTTAACTTTTTTCTAATCCTATTCCATAGTGGGAAGATAGACCACTACACTGCATTAAACAAAACGAATTCGGCGAATGTGAAACCGCTAGAGCCCCCCAATCAAGGGGGCACAGATTTTCTGCGGCAGTTTTTGGCTGTTCAGGAAGAAGATGTCCCAAGGCTTTAGATATCGGTTAGGAATTTTCTACAAGAATACACAGTATTTATTTTTCATAATAAGCATCTGGTTCTTCATCAAGAAACCCTCCAGAAACACTTTGCACTAATAGAAATAATTAGCATTTACAGTTTGGGAAAATTTATATGCATACATAATTTTGATTTAATTCTTTGGAATGGCATGATAAGAGAAACCAGGAGAGAGAACTAGCAAGTGAAAGAGCAATAAAATCATCTTAAAAGATTTGGATTAAAGTAATCAATTTATATATATTTGTCTTTCATATTTTATATATAAGTGCAACACTCATTCATTTTAGGACTATAGTGGATAAATGAAACACTAGAATGCTACCACAAGTATCAGTTTCTGTCTATTTAGCCAACATTTTCCTAAGTTTTAAAATTAATTTTCTTGGTTTTAAATAACACATCAGGAAATAAAAAAAAAAATCTATTAAAGATTCCTATCTCCTGCCAAATTATATATATATAATTTAAAGCAATCTATTAAAACAAAATATCCGCTAGGCAAAGAACATAATTGCTGAGTGTAAATTGCTGAGTGATAATCCATGAGACTGGATCATCTAAATGGGACTCTATAGCTGAAAAACATTACTAAATTTAAAATTTAGAGACATCAATTTAAAATACAAGATGTCCAGAGGCAGAGATAGAAGAAATTAATATGGCACTGCATAACAGAAATATCTTATTCCAACCGTAAATGTTGCAACCAATTTTAATAAAGTATTTACATTTTGTAATGTTTCTACTGTGGTGCATTAGGTAATTTCTCTTTTAATTAAATAGGCAAGATGCAAAATAATGAAAAGTCAAGTATTTGTACCTTGTTGTCTCAATCCAACACTGTAGGAATCCAACCCTGATAAACTGCACACTGATGAAGAAAAGCAAATCACTGGCTCCTCTGATTTCCTCCTAGCAAATATCTGCTGAGTTCAGAGGTGATTTTGAGACATAGGGGACATGGTTAGAGGAAAAGGCCGCTTGGATCATACACAACTGTTTTGATCTCATGGAAGTTAACTGGAAAAAAACCCCAAACAACCATCTGAACATACCCTGAAGCACAGATCTCTGAATAGAGATACTTGCACACACAGACATGCATGCAAAGGCATGCACACACATAGACATCTGTGTTCAGCCTGCTATAATTTCTCTAGCAATTCCAATGAATTGTGTATCGGGGAAGTGGAAGTATGCTGCTGAGCGCCTGTTTATTCCTGGAGCTGTTTTACAAGAAAGCAGTGCTGGGCTCTGTGCAAAGAGATAGCCCTGGCACTTACTCCTGATCAACCGATTGATAGTATCTACCTTGGAGGACTCCTGCTGATCTCTTGATGGTGGGAATACTGCTGCCTTACATACCACAAACTGTCAGTCTGTGCAAAATGGGAACTTAGAGAAACTATTAGATAGGAGCAAATTCCTTGCTACATGTAGACAATCATCTGCTCTCAGAAAAGGAAAGCCTTCCTAATCTTGCTGAGCTCTCTCAGATTCAATGAAGCAGACTGCTTTTCTCTTTGTGAGGCAAAAGCTCAGTGCTGTCAGAAAATAAAATAAAGGAAAAATACAGAAATTGTCATTGAGAATCAAAGTCTTTGTTTGTAAATGTAGCATAGTGACATTTCACTCTACTTCATCTCCTATTCTGAAGCCTTTCAGATTTTTCTTGGCTTCCATATCTAATTTTAGTTCTCTTTGCACTTTTTTTGATCTCCTCTAATCCTCAGTAGACTCCATCCAGCTACAAACCTGCTATGCCCTTAGTGTGTTTTATTTGCTGTTGCTAGTAAATCATTCCTTGAGCAATAAGCAAGCATTCAAAGCAAACTGCCTCTTCCCTGAAACTTCTTAAAAGTAGAAGTCTGCCCCAGAAACTCTGGAGCAGTCTTATGGCCCACCGGGAAAAAACAAAGCAAAAAAAAAAAAAAAAAAAAGAGAAATCACAGGTCTTCATCTCTCTTTAAAGACATCAAGAAAAAAAAAATAGAAAAATAAATAAAAGAAACCTGCATTTGTCCAGAAGAGTTCTGAAAAACTTAAAGAAGAAAACAATGATTTCAGCCTGTTTGTTAAGCTGAAAGGGTTATGCCAGTATGTAAATAAGATACTTTTAAACATGATGAACAAACCGTGGAAGGTATTTCACAGACTTCACCTGAGGATTTCATCCAATGTGGGAACAGGATTTCTTTCCAAACTAAAGAGAATTACTTCATCTGAGAAGCCTTAAATGACATTACAGTCCTTTAGCTTGTTTTTTTCCCAACAGTTATGAGGTTTTATCTTGGAAATAAACAAGGGCGTATTTGAAAGAAGAATGCTTTTCAGTAGGGACACTGTTTTGTTCATTTGTTACTGGTGAAACCGAATGCTACAACACTGAGTAGAATATGTCAGTAGTTCAAACCAATATGGCAAGTGGCCAGACTACTTTTCAGCCCTGCTCCATTTAAGACATTTCTTATTTTAAGTTTAAGGAATTAAGCGTATCTGCAGAGACGTGTTAACTAATTTGGTTACTAAAAAGCTCAAGAATGTGGAACTAATATGAAATGAGTAAAACATTATCATTTATTCATAGTGCTTTCAACTGTATCTCATTCTCCATAGTTCATCTCTATAATGTCAATCTAGATTTAAAAATACTTAAGATAAAAACATTGACTCTGATTCTTAAATCTACTGCTGTGGTACACAAAATACCCAGTGGATTTTTTTCTTTTATTTTTCAGGGTAACTAATTCACTACAGCTTTTAAGGAAAATGATAGTGACAAATCATAGCTTCAACTTTATTGCAGTTGCCTTTCCAATCTTTTGGGATTTTTGCAAAAGGATTTTCAGTAGATGCACTGGATGTCCCTGGATTGAAGGGCCACTAAGACAAATTTGTTTTTCCTTTCTCTCAGAAAACTAAGGCAAAAAAAATTACCTGAGCCTTCTCTCCATTTGTCTTTGTGTGATTTCTAGTATATAATGAACCCCACTCATGCAAATGTAATTGGAGGGATCGTCCAACACAAACTGCATTAGAGAAGCTTAGCATTGTTTGGGAAATTGAGAGAGGAAGGAAAGATATTATGGCAAAACTGAGTCACTCTTGGCCACTTGGCATTCAGTTTTTCTCAGCGGTGATGGCTGTTTGTGCCTCCAGTATCAACAGTAATCTAGTATGAGTTTAAGACTCTCCATAACCTTGGAACTCCTTTGACAGGTGCTTTCAACAGAAGGTGCAGTCATGGCCATCAGCCACGACTTCAAGGAATTTTTCTTGCCAGACCACATCAATATTTAACAGGATTTAGGCTAAACCAGCCAGCTTCCTCTCAGGACTCTATGCCAAACACAGAGTTACTGAAGAATCAGCTCTGTCTGGTTTTGATGTGGAAACACAGGGCTGAACATTGTTGGAGCATTGATGATAATGGCATTCATCTCACCTCACACCTCTGTTTTACAGGTTTGTGCAGCATGTGACAAGATCAAATTCTGTCTGTGTTAATCTTGAGAACAGCAGGAAAATTAATCAATGTATGCAATTCTGGTTCCATAATAAAAAGTGTGAATGAACTCACACTAATTTAATTTCATAAAACTGTGTCAAATCTGTAACTTTAATTTGAATAGGTAAGGATTAAATTATATGTATTGATTTTGCACCCAATGGTAATAGTGATGTCAATTTTTCTTACTGCATGAACATATTTGCTAATCAGAATTACTCTTCTCTTTTCCATAGCCAAGTCTGAGGCATTTACTTACCCTATGCTACTGGAATGATTGTGCAAACACATACTAAAGAACTTCCCCATTTATAAATAGATAAATGAATTAATAAATAAATTAATGACTAAAATATTAAATAAAAAAAATTGTGAGGTTACAGAGCAGGAGGAAATTGGAAATATTATTAATGTCAAAGATCAGTCTTTGAGCATTTAAATGTAAAGTTGAAATAATTCTAAATGGACCACATTTTGGATAAACTTGATAACTAATCATGGATGACAGAAATTAAATGACAGTGCCTCATAAGAGCTAGTCTTGGGTGATATTCAAGTCTATTTCCTCAAATCAAGTTATTTCTAACAAACTTTATTTCCTTCCCTTTAAATATATTTGCCCTGTTCTGTCATCAAATACATGGATTATGATGATGTATGGATCTGATTCACTCAAAAAATAGAAAAATTCCAATTCTGGTCTTAATACAAGGTCTGGGTGCTCCTTGCTGTATTTTACTAGCCATGAAAGACATAGGTTAAGTTATGTGAATAGGGTGATCTAGGGTTCTTCAAGTCTCTGGCTGTGCTATTGAGTGAAGGTGATATAAGGACAGCCATGCGTTTGCACTTTCATGACCATTTATATATTATGTCAAGTTTGATACATTTCTCTTTTGTGTGTATCAAAAGGCATTTTCACATTCTATTCATTTAGATGTACTGTCTAGTATAACATGTTATTTAATTATTTAATTGTTTTTCAGCACATATTTACCTTCTCATGTGCAAGATCACACTTTTAATCAACAAAGTTCTATGTATTTCTAACTTTTCTATTTAATGCAAATTATTAAAAAAGCAGGGCTTGTCATTTAAAACAAACAAAAAAAAGCTTTCCATTCTGCATCTAAGTGACTATGCTTATTCAAATACTGTGTTTCATTAAAAAGTCAGCAACTTACTTTACTAAGTTGTAAAAGTCAGCAAACTTACTTTACTAGCCAGTGTTTCAGAAGCATTTTTATCCAACCATAACTAATGTGTATTCATACCTGCAATGCTAAGGGTTGAAGTGCTGTCAGGTTTTGTTGGGGCTGCCCTCCTTTATCCATTAAATTACCTCAGGGGAAGGTAGGACTTCTGAGGCAATCTAAATTCCAAGCAAGCTTCTGCCAGAAAACTTGGAAAAAGCGCTATGACCAAGCACTGGGCACAAGACATATTGGCCTTGTCATGCTTTGTCCGGGTATAGAGCAAACACTGTGCATCCTGACAAATGCAGGCAGCACTGTCAACATTGTTCTAACTGGGATATAAAGATAATATTTATGAATTTATATTTCAGTTCACCTCCAGACACTGGCTACTGGATGAAGTGGTTGTTGGTTTGCTTCTGCAAACTCTGCACCTGTAGTTGCCGGACATAATCCTCCTCTTCTTTCCTTCTCGCATCTTCCATCCTTCTGGTGGGCCAGGGGAGAAACAAATTGTTAGAATCTTTAAAGTTTGCTCTTTTAGGAGATTTATTTTACCTGGAAATGCTTACTTTTGAAGATGTCATTTCACCTTGGTTTTACAGTAGGATTGATAAAACAGAAAAATCCCTTTGAAGTGAAAATAGGCAAAATTAAAGCTTCTTCTGTTTAACCCACTTCTTTAGAAAACATTTCAAGAGACGAAATGGCTTAAAAGCAGACATTTTGTCAGGAGCCATGAGCTTCAGAAAAGCTGAACACCAGCTCTCTAGCACATTTCTAATTAAATATGCAATTAAAAGGCTTTCAGTGGCCCCTAAGGCTTCCCAGCCTAGTTAATAGAAAACTTCTCATCTTACTTTAACAAGCAAGACAAAACTTTTTTTAAAAAATTATCCAGTGTTAAATAAAGTGCTTGCCTACTTTGTTTCCTCTCTCTGCTTCAAAAATTTATTTTTTTGATAAATCAAGTGGCTCAGGATTTTAAAAGCAGAACAGTAAAGATAATGAACATTAAATAAGTTTTTTAGAAAGTTAAAGTAATGCAGACTATAAGCATTTTCTAGGGGGTGAAGTAATATTCAGGTTATGTAAAAGAGTCTTGTTTATTTAGTAATTGTTTGGCTGGTAATTTAAAAATTAAGAGATTTTCATTTCAGTAACAGAATTCAGATAAAGTCTTTTCAAGTAAAGCATTTTCATTTCAGTTGGACTTTCAAAGTTGTTCCACTGAATGGTGCAGATGGTGGAAGTTGGATCATAGTAGAGTAAATTATAGGATGTTTTTCTTTTTTTTACTTAGTCCTCCTTTTTTTTGTTAATGCTATTATTATTTTAGGGAGACTGTAGTATTGGCATTAAAGCATGGATGGCATGTGGACACCTATGATGGATGAGTCAGAGTACCAGACAGGAATGGAGAGGGTCCTTGCCTCAATGGTAGGTAGAAGTTGGAAAGTGTACACTGGAAAGAAAACCCAGCAGAAATAAGCCTGAAAGCATTTTGTGTTGTCAAAGACCCAGTTAAAATTAATCCATATTGTAAAATTTCTTTTATAATATTTCTGGTTTTGAATTGTGGTGATTGGAATATTTCTCACACCAGCATTAATCATAATAATCAAGGCATTTAAGTTTGCTGCCAAGTTATACATTTCTTGTGTTAATTTTCTATCTTTACTGTTAATGCTTTTGCACATGCAAATCATTATTTTTTCTTAAAAATAGCAGACATCACCTCAACCCACCAAATGCTCATGGGGCATGCAATGGTTAAACAACTTATATGTAGTTCCTAATCTCTCAACTCATATGAAAAGAAATCTCTTTAGGTCCTGCAATACATGTTTTGTGTTATAGTCAAATTTCTGTCACAAAAAGTTTTCTGTAATGCTACAGTCTTTCTTCTGACATACTAGAATCTTAATTAATAAAGGAGTGAGAGCCTTACAGACAGATTTGTTTAGCACAATAACAACCTGAAAGTGTCTTTCCCTTGAAAAATGTCACCTTTGAAATGTGAATAGCTTGCCAACTGTGTAGAAAACTTTCTACAGTGTTTCAAAACTGAACAGAGTAAATTACCCAGGAAAATATTTTTTTTCCATTTATATCCCCTCACATATGTATTTCTCAAAGCTTCTTTTTAACATTTTATCTTTTCTAGGATCATTTTTTTGACAGGTGACTCATGTCTTCATGCGGCTACTTAATTTCAATATCTGAATGTGATGTCAACATATATGATAAGGTAATAATTAATTTATTAATGCTAAAGAGCAGCAAAAGAAACACCTCTTAGAGATAAATGCATGTTTTTAATCAATAATACCTCTGAAAACAGAAGTGCATAAGCATATTCAAATAAATCCGACTGAATCATTTCATGTTGTTTCCACTGAAACTCTTAAGTGTGTGATTTTTAAGACCCCTGTCTTCTGAAAATATAAAAAAATTCAGTACATTGTAGCCCTGATCTTGAGGACTTTGTCCAAAATAAATTATTTTCTGAGATAAATTCTCTCCTGTGTAGCCGCTTCTCTAGAAAAAACAAATTTTGTGTCTCTTTGGATTTGTATATATAAAAACCTCCCTTTAATCTAGTGGCAGACCAGTTCATGTGGTGAGTATTTTGCAGTCTTTGGAGAGTTAGATCCTACTTCTTTCATTTTCAATTTACTTCATTGTAATGAAGTTCAGAAGCAAAATATACCAGAAAATAATAAATCAAAGGTTCCCTTCTATGTTCTCACACATATGTGTACATATAATATACATTTAAGTTGTGATAAGGACAGGTTTTGTCTCAATAAAGGAGTATAACACAGTTAAGAACATGTGGATTGCCCTTGTTTCCTTTGTTGACAGGTTTACTCTTGCTTTTTTTTTTTATCCAGGGAAAATAAATAACTCTCAGTTAATGAATTTTTTTGGTTATGCAAGTCTTGGAACTCACTAAGCTTGTAAGTAAACTCTTGGGATTGCAGTTCTGTATTGAATATTCATGTTATTGAGTTCAAAATCCATGTTTTAGCAGTATTTTCTAATATTCCCAGAAACATTCTTGTAGTCTAACTATTGACTAAAACAGTAGTGTCAAGAGATGAACTCAGCTAAAGCAATTTCCTTACAGAGTTGAATTCTTAAAAATGCAAGGGAAAAGGGTACAGAGAAGCACTATCTTACTGTGTGTCTTCATCAAGACTTACTGCCATGGAATTTTTGTTTTGGATTTGGAAAGACACATAGGGGTAAAGTTAATTTTAAATAAATAATAAAATTACAGTCAGAACCTGTACTTCAGTGACTCACCTGAGGTTGAAGTATTGATATTGGAGGAAAATTAATATTTCTATGCTAAGTTTAATTTGATTTAAGTTATTCTAGAGAAATATGAAAATACGTAGGTTACTTCAAGGAAATAAATAATAAATAAATACTTGAAGGAAGGGAATGAAGACACATAAATGAATGAGAAATGAATGTGATCTTCTTGAAACAATGTAAACTACAGATGAGATTTCTGAAGCTACATCAATAGATCTATGTTAACCAAATGGACATAATAAAAATAGAAGAAGGAATAGAAGTTGAAATGAAGGCAATATATCTGAAAATATGACTATGGTATTTATATATTTGATGGCTTTGAGGGCAGTTGTTATTTTCTTTTGTGTGGACGGTGATGTTAAGAAATTCTAAAGAGTTTTTGTAGGCATAAGGAGATTGATGATATCAGACAAGTTGTAGTAGAAGAAATGGCACAAATGGAAAATATTGCTGAAGTAATCTGCAGTTTACCAGACCTGCATGAAGAAAAGGTAGTAACCTCACTTCTATTGAGGCTTGTGGCCCAATATCGAAAACATATGAGTCACCAAGAGTGTTTAAAACTAGGCAATATTTATGCCAGAAAAATACATCAGCTGCTATAGAATCAATATTGTTGAGAGGTTTCAGAATAAATTAATTTGATACCAGAAAAAGCAACTTTATGCAATATGATAAAATTATGTCCAGTAGAATATTTTCTGGGTTGAACTGAGTGATTCAGTACAAAACTCTGCAAGACCTCCATTCAAAATATACAAAAAAATATATATAACCCCCCCACACACACACCAGTTCCTAAATGGTAATTATTTATTTTCAGGAGTAACAAACTAATGCTTTTTAAAGTGAAGAAGTCCACAGGAATGCTTTTTCATATCTTCAGAATACTATTGGTTTGCCATTACCTTTGTCTTTGTCTCCCAAATTTCTAGATTTATAATGAAAAATGGTGAACTAACTCAAAATATGACAAATTTTGAGCCCTGTATGAATCCAGAAACACATAAAAGAAGGATTTTTAGTACAGAATAATTTGCATTGTATGAAGACATATTCGTGTTAAACTGAATAACTTTTTCTTTAAAAAACCCTCAAACAAACAAGTAATTTTCCTTCTCTAGCTAAGGAACAAAGCCACATTACATCTATTCAGAGAAAAGGTACAGTAGCTTAAGCCATTTACTCATCATAATAACTATGGTAGTAATATGAATAAAAGCTTTAAATACCTTATCTTCCATATCTCAGTTTTCAACAGTATTCAGAAAGATTTAGTGGCATGTCTCGTATTAGAACATATCACATACCTAAACGAACACACTCTACCCTGAAAATGGAGATGTTCAGAGCCAATCCAGGTATCATATATTCAAGCAAGTAACTTATATTTACATTTTCATTACATACAGTGGAACTACTAAATTGTGCATTTTCAGGATCAAGGTAATAAACGTAGTACAGGAGAACAAACATCTTGCAATCTTAATTCTAAACAGGAGAAATTTTAAATGTAATCATATGAATAGTTTACTACAGCATTATGGATTCATAGTTTCTGAATGTCGCATAGCAATTTTTAGTTACCAGAAAATTAGTTAGGTTGATTTTTGAGTGTTGTTCCCTGACTGTTTTTTCCTTCTTGAAGTTTGTCTCACATAATCAATCAGCAATTAGTTGTTGTTAGACATTTCCACAAAATTAGGATCAAAGATTTTCATATGTGTGAGGTTATTTAATTAATCACAGAATTACAGAGGTTTGGAAAGGACCTTAAAGATCATCTAGTTCCAACCTCCCTGCCGCTGAAAGGAGCACCTTTCACTAGACCAGGATGCTCAAAGCCCCATTCAGCCTGGCCTTGAACGTTTCCAGGGGTGTGGGCATCCACAACTTCTCTGGGCAACTTGTTCAGGGTCTCACCACCCCCACCCTGCCACAACATGATCTTGTGAAAAGCTCCTGTCCAGCTCTCTCGCAGGACCTCTTTAGTCACTGGAAGGATACCAGGTGGTATCTCACAAGAGGCGAATAGATGGGGAGAACCACTGCCCTTGACCACTTGTCACACTTCCTTTGATGCCATCTAGGAGGTGATTGTCTTTCTGGGCTGCAAGTGCACATTGAAGGCTCATGTCAAGTTTTTCATTCACCAAGACTTCCAAGTCCTTCTCCTCAGGGCTTCTTTCAATCTATTCTCCTCCTCATTCTTGGCACCCTGCCCCCTGACACCCTGACCTTTGGCAAATGTCATCAGTGTAGGCAGGATGCCACCCATATCCATGCAGGTCATGCCTGTATCAAACCACAGTGCCAGTAAATGGAGCCAAGGGCTGGTGTGGCTCTTATTCACCTTCAAGTGTCATTTCTATCATTGACTGTTGCTGCCAGATGAACCAGACTCAACATCCCAGGCAGTCGAGCAGAGCCATGGCATCACTCTGTTTTCTCTTGCGGATTGAGTCAGCCACTGTGTGAGCGCATTGTGCTTTGTCTTTCTCACAGCTTCATAGAGTCATAGAACATGCAGAGTTGGAAGGGAGCCATCAGGATAATCAAGTCCAACTTCTGGCCTTGCATAGGACAGCCCAAGAATCACACCATGATTCAATAAATCTTTCAACAAAGGCATCAATGAAATTATACTTTGCAATGTTATATACCATTACTATTTAGATCACAGTCTTACATCAGTCAATTTTTATAAGTATAGACAATTAAAGAAAAACTTTCATTATTGAAAAAATATTGAATTTGTTATTGATTGAAAAGTCAACAGCTATTAAAATATTAAATCACAGAGTTCTTAGAAATAAATACACTCTTTCATCTATGTTTTACAAATGTATTTTTTAATGTTTTATAAAATTTGAAGTATACAAAGATATACAGTGTAATGAAGCAGAGTGTAATGGTTGGCACTAGTATTGGATGTGATAGGTAATTCTGAAAAAACATGATTTGGGCAAATTCCAAGTCTGCTTATTCATTCAATCACTCGCAGATGTCAATGTCATTAGACCATCCCTTGAAATGACCGTATGTACATCAGAAAAACAGTAGATCCTCAGTAGTAAAAAGGTCTTTCTTTGAAGGTGTCTCTGAGGTGTCAGAGCATGGGTTGGACTTGATGATCTTGAAGGTCTCTTCCAACCTAGTCATTCTGTGAATTCTATGAAGGAACTTGGCATTATATTATTTTTTTAAAAACCCTTACAATTATACCACCATAAACCAAGCTAAACCCTCATAAAATAGACAAACTCCCACTTACTCAGGTTTCCTGTGAAATGAGAGCTGGATTAGTATGTTGGTGGCCAGGAAGGTGTTGTCATCTGTGTATATATGTACCTCAGTTTCCTGAAACAACCTATAAACAAAAGTATCATGTTTTCTACTCAATGCATGAAGTCTTTAGTTATATTTGTTTTAGCTTCTGTAATTAATAAACAATTCTTTGTAAAGACTAATGGGAAATGTTTTAGCTTTTTCCATGGTAAAAAAGCTGACCACATTCTGTTTTAGAAAATGTGATAAACAGATTTTACGCACAAAAGCCTCTCTGAAATATAGGCAGAATTTTCTCTGAGGTAAACATCAGTGTATTAAACTCATTTATCAAACAGCACTTTGCCTGAAACAGGATGCAAACAGCCTTTTTAAACACTGTGCACCCCAACACAGTGTAATAAGCAGAAAAAAACCAAACAAAAGCTTCTTTCCTCTTTCTATTTTTTTTAATCTCCTAGTTTTAAAAGTTGCACTGTACAAATAATGCAAATAAAATAATCTGGGTTTGGAGATTTTGTTGGTTTTTTTTTTTAAGAGTTTTTTTCCCTCTCTCCTTTTCTCTCAAACAAAATTAAAGTTTAAAATGGGAAGCAATTGTTCTTAAAACATAACTATTGTTTTTGATTATTTTTGATTTTTGTGCTCTCATGCTCACATACTGAAACCTAGTATTTAGTTTCAAATGACTCTTCAAAAACTAACTTCAAGCCTATTTCTGCTTTTGTGAAGTCTGAGTTTTATCAAAATCTTTCTATCACAAATTTCATATTCTCTTACTGCTTACAGAATCCCTAATTTTGTGTTTCAAATGTAATAGAAAGCATCACTACAGATTTATCTGAGAAGATGAGTTGTGAATGTGCAGATGCAGAAGGTAATACAGTCTCTCCTAAACATAAAATACATCAATATCACCAAGATTTCCACGCATCAATGAAATATACAGCACTTTGGTGATCAGAATGAGAAGAAATCATTAAAAATAAATTCTTTATGTAGCTGGAATATTTGCTTCAGCATAAAAATATTTGAAGACTATCACTGAAATAAAATACATTTGGATTAGGTCATATCACTTAGTCATTTTCATAGTACCGTTCCCTGCAAGCTGCCCTAGCAATGTCAGTCATACTATTTTTGGACAAATATGTTATTATCTGAGAAAGGACTAATTTTTTTTACTAATTATATATTATTCATCTGCACTAAAAACATAGTTTCAATTTTTTTTGTTATTCACAAATTGTAAATAAAAATTATTATAAAATCATTTCATCTAGAGCCAACTTGTATTTTTTCTTTCTTAAAAAAGTTTAATGAATATGTTAGAGAATGTCCTCTGTATGCAAATATGCTGAAAAGAAAGGATGCTCCACTGACACTTCCATATATTTCTTATACAATACAATGCTCATCAGCAAAAAAAAAATCTGCAATTAGTATATTCTCAGTAGACACAAGGCATTGTTAAATTTTTGGTGACCTAAGGGATGTATAAGTTATTTTACAACCATTAATTTGGAAACTTGTGCCAATTCCTCTGGGTCAAACACAGAAATAAATTCATAATTATATTTTCTTTGGTGCTAACATTTATTATCTAATTTTTACAGCTCCACTTAAAAGCCAGATTGCTACTTTTAATGAGTCCAAAGTCATAATACAGAGGAAGACAAAGATTAATAAACGCATGCAGCATCATACTACATATTGGCTATGTCTGATCTGAATGGAGAAAATTATCTAGTTGTTCTGATTAGCAGCTTCAAGATCAGGCCTAACAGCAGAAATAAAAAAATATTTACATTTTTGGGTATATTTTTAAAAGTTTCTGAGTCACAAACAATTGTGCCCCTTTATATGAGACCTAGCTCTGCTTTATATATACATTTAGACAGCTATAGCAACGGATAAAAATTTTTGCTGTTATCTCAATCATGCAAAACTAAAAAAGCATTACAAGACCATCTGTTTGTAACTGTGAAGATAAATTTATATGTAATACAATATTAATGAGTTTTGTAAATCAGCTTAATTTTGTGAATTTTTTTTTTTTTTAATGAACCTGTTTACATTGCCCAGCTGCAGAAAATTTAATGGATTGAGTAAAGGTAAGCAGAGATTTTGAAACTTGAAGATAAATGATTTTTTTACTAGCAAGTAAATTCTGCTTATCTCTTAATTGGCCTCAGAAAAGTCAAGCATGCTCCTTACTACACCCTCATAGAGTATCACTTTAGTGCTGCAAATTCTGAAGTAGCTATGCAATATCGATATCACTAAAACCTTTTCATCATAGTATTGAAGAGATTCAACTGCCTCTGTGAAATGAAGAGTGAAAAAAACGATACTTGGAATCTCTCTTCATGTCCTATTTTAATTTCTGAAAGGAAGCAAAGGAAATTTTCTGTCCTGCCACTATCCTGTCCCTGCCCCTGACTTCCTAGACCAACAGAGTTTCTCTTCCAGTCTGGATCTGTGTTTTCAGCTTAATACATCAGTGTCCCACCTAACTGTTTAGGTGGTAAAATACATTTAACTTCATTTCTGCTTTGAAGGCTAAGCTGAAGCTCTAAATAGCACGCTATCAAAAACTGAAGTAAAAACATGAGCTCTCTGAACCTATTCACACCTCCAGTGTCACCCGGGTGAAGCAACATAAATGTTCTCAAGCAGGTGACAGCTGTCTACTGCAAGTACCCTTATACCCTGATGTTTCAGACTTCAGAGAAAAATGCTTGCAATCATCCACTTTTGCTGTGGAAGTTCCCAGCCTTACTCAATCCTTGGCACATGTACTGCAAGTTGTTAAGCAGTAAGAAAACACAAGTCCTCTGTAGTGCTTTAAATAATTTACTGGTATTGAGTAGCTGAAAATTAGTCTAGCCCACAGATGCAGTGTGAGTTAGCACTTTAACTGATTGCTAAAAAAGTTGATGATACTGAATAATAAAATAGCCAATAGTTATCGAGAAAGCATATATTGTAGCAAGTTGTCATGCTGTTGTACCCACAAAGCAAAACTATATTCCTTATCTGGTTCACAGATACAGATTAAAATGCAATCAGCAACAATATCTTGAAACAAAATTGGCTTGTCACTTCAGATGAATGATCTGCAGGAGGTACAAAGCTTCTTCCTCTAGTGCAGACTTATGTCAGCATGCTCACCTTGTGGTGGGCTTTTCCTACTTATCCTCCCCCACTTTGGTACCCTCTATGATGGCAGGTACCCTCCAGACCAGGTTAGCTTCAACTGGGCCGTGTGTGGTGCAGTGCAGTGGGCTGCTGTCCCTTTGAAGAGCTGGACCAATTGCCTTGAGGTTGTTTGTAGGCTTCCAGCTTCCTCACTAGGAAGGACCTGATGTGGCAGGCACATTCTAACACAAGGCATGTGCTCTAAGCCCCAACAGAGGAGCCTGGGGGTGCTTTCAGATTTCTCAGCTGGGATAAAACATACTGAGCTAAAGCCTGTGACCTCAGAGACTGCCTGAGCCTTTCCTCACCTGACAGCAGTACATCTTGTGGTGTGCCTATTGCACCATGCCATTTACAGTTGGATGTTCCTGTGCATTTCAGTGCCAAGTCTAATTGCATGGTGTTGTATCACTTTTCCTTTTTGACTGCTGCCTTCTTGCACTTCATGTGTTAGTGAAATCCTTTACTATTCCTAGGAGAAGGTAGGAAAGACATCAAAGATAAAGAGGAGAGAGAGAGGGAGAGAGGATGACTCAGACTTATTTTTGAAAAATTCTGCAAAAAGGATTCTACGGTAAAATCTTTTATAAATATGTGCTCTGATGCTGACGTTTCTTCCTTTGCTTTAATGTAGTACATGCGCATTTTTCAAGATGAAATACATACAATTTATTTTCAGAAATGTCTCATCTTGACAACAGTAATCTGAAATCAATGAGAGCCAGGAGGGCTCTTAATATGTGCATTCAAGTCCCATTAAAGAGAGGAGTTTTTAATGAGAATGTTCCATTTCCCAGAGGAGTGTATAGCTGCTAATTTATTCAATAAAATAAAATGTTACTGTTCTTCCATTTGTATTTTCTGTAAGGTTAACCATCTCAGAGAAAATCCGCTTTTAACCCTAGATGACATAATATGGAAACCTCTTAATATTAAATTCCAGTGGTTGCTGAGATCAGGATAGGTCTGCTCATTGTTGACAAAACACCATAATTTGATGCAGATACTTAAGCACCCCCAAAATTATTACCACTAAAAATTGGTACCTCTAGGGTTGAGGGCAACTAGGCAAAAGTTTTGACAATATTAATTTTGGAATTAGAATATCTCCTTGAAGTGTACAAAAACCAGCAAGGGACAGAAACACTTACTACCTCCAAGAGTGAGAGTTGCTGAAGTAATTTATCCTTCTGAGGTGGCTCAGGTGGACTGTCATTTTCAGTATTTTGTAGAGAGAGCGCAGCTACAATCTTTGCTTCTTTAAGGTGTTTGCTCCTTTATTTCAAAATACCAGCCTGGATCTGGGGCTTCCATAGGCGTCTTTGTGCTATGCCTGCAGTATAGGCTGTGCTAGTGGACACTTACACCCCTGAGCTGTAGTCCTCAAAGACATACCAGTATTTCTGCACAGTGTGTAGTTCTCTCTACGTCAGCTGGGACTTGGCTATTAAACACCATTGTCTCTCCAACCCATAAATCCTAAATACCTAGCCCTCAGATACAGAGGTGAGCACTATAAAGATTAAAGTGTAAAATTGCTTCCAGTACAAGTTTTTGTAGTATGTAGAGACATTGCAGGAGGAGGGTGAAGGAACACTGAGTCACAATTTCTTCCTTCTCTAAGCAGTGGCCATCCTCTTGTACACAGAACAAAGCAAACAGCCTGTGAGGAAAATAACAGTACGTGATAAAGTCATTGTTACTTGTAATACTCATCACAATAATTTAAAATTTTGCCTCAGAAGAGAACTAAGGTTAATTTTGTGAATTGTGCTCCTTTTGATGGTTTTATTTGGTTTACTTTTGCGTAAGAGTTAAGTACATACATAAATATTTGCACCAAATAATCACTTTATCCACTAAGAGCAGCACATATTGAATAAGTATCTTCATAATTTGCTATAGACATAATAGAACCACATAAACTACTATGTGGTACTTCATGTGATTGTATGTGTGTATCCTTAACTTCTGCCCTTCTCTTTCTACTTATTTGTCTCAGAAATAAAAAATTCAAATAGTCAGCTCTTCTGAGCTGCAGGAGAGTGTCTAGTGCATTCACTCAGCTTCAGAACCTTTTGGTATTAAGGAGGAAATGAGTAGTGTAAATACATAAAGAATAGAAAAAAAGGAAGTTAGTAAAAAAGTGTTAATTTCTGTAGAGTTTGAACCAGCAGGAGTCTCTCTTGTTCTGTTCCTCATGAAAGCCCATGCAATGTCTCAAAAGGAAGGATTTTCCAGCTTATAAAGAACAGCAAATTGTAATGCATTTCTTACTACAGAAGTAATTACAACCATTGTAATATTGCTTACACGTATATGTTTTCCGATTCAGCACAAACACTCAGAGCTGCAACATAACGAATGTGTTTTTGTTTTTCCTTTTTAATCTCAGCATATTAGGAAAGTCATCTTGAATCAGGCTGAATCAGTCATAATCATACCTGCTGTTACAAGGAGAGTGTATGGAATAACTGAAATACTGACAAATCTTTAGGCTCTTTGTTTGATCAAATATGTATAATGTATGTAAGAGAAGGCATTAGGATAATATTCTGTTAATAATAAACTGATACTAGCAAACTTCCAAAATGTTGTAACTATGTAAGTAATGATTTTGGCTGTTTACAGTTAATCTGAAAAGGAAGAATATAGTAAAAGGCACATGTTAAGAAAATGGCTTTTCTTCTTTTAAAAAGAAAACCTAGGGAAAAAGAAATATGCTAAGTAACTGAAGTGCGGTATGTGTAATTTTTTACAAAAATCATGCATAGGTTAAAAAGCAATTGAAAAATTGATGTTCAGATTTTTTTTAAAAAAGGTGGTTTTAGGCGCTCATGAGTTTGGATACTTTTTCAGAAGGCTTATTAACTTACCTCAATTTTCCCAAACATTTGCAAGCATGAAAGTGAATTCTTGGGCAGTTATTTACAAGGACAAGTTACTGTGGTATTTCCTAAGATTTTATTTTTTGTTTCCCAAGAAGTCCCGTGAGAAATCCAGCTTTTGTGAGGGAAACCCATATAATGTAAATTAAAAACATTATTAATGTAAACTAAAAACTTAATCAGTATTCAGAAAGCATACCAAACATGTTTAAGGCAAAACACGTAATATAATGACAATGAGACCGTTTTCCTGAATGTGTATACCAAATAATGATTCTCCAAAGAGAATAGAAATCTTCAGTTGAGTAATGACAGAAGAGAGGGCCTACATATTTTAAAAAATAAGTTTTTGAAGGAAATGAGGGACAGGAGATTGGCAGGAACAAGGAGCTAGGAGTATGATAGGAGATGGCATTATAGCTACAGCCTTGGCAGTGTTGCATAGTAAGAAATTGTTAAGGGTGGAAATGGGGCCATAACTGAGTAGAGAGAAGTGGCATATCCTTGCCATGGTTTAAAGACCAACTCTCCAGAGGCCTCTAGTCTGTATGAATCATGCATCTGATACACAGAAGCCTTTAAAGCCAGATTGCAAGAAAGCCACAGAGAGACTTTTTGCAAGGGCATACAGTGGCAGTAGAACAGTTGATGGCTTCAAACTGAAAGAGGGCAATATCTAGATTAAATATGAAAAAGAAATTCTTTGTTGTGAGGCTGATGAGGCACTAGAACAGGCACAGTAAGTGCTCAGGGCCAGGTTGTATGAGTCTTTCAGCAACCTTCTATATGGCAGGAGAGCTGGAACTAGATGATCTTTAAGGTGGTGCCTTCCAACCCAAGCCATTCTGTGATTCTATGATTTTTCTTCTGCAATAACTGAATACCTGAATTGACTCATCTGAGTGATCCAAATGTCAGGGGCACTATGTCCCTTGTTGCTCCTACCCACCTCCATCATGTCTGAATAATAGTCAACACCCAGCCTTTTCCTCACAGGGTTCTTTCCCCCAGCGTGACACAGTTTTATGAGAAGTCACAGCCACAAAAATCCTATCAGCTGTGGTAGACAAAAACTCAAAGTGGTGTCAAGTGCACAAACAGAAAGAACCAGAGTATGTGGGCAGACCTTACTAACATACTTCACTGAAGTCCCGTTATGCCAGCCTTGATTCCTTGAATAGTTAACACCACAAAAGAGAAGAATCATAACACCCAGAAAATATCATGCATTAGGGAAAGAGCAGGTGTTCATTTTAATGTTGTAATGACAGGAAAGTCAAGAGCAGTCAAGTTCACAAATTCCCATTTTCTGAATGTTCAACTCTGCTTTGAATATCACCTCAATATTTTCAGTTAATTTTTTTTCTTTTTTTTCTTTTTTTTTTTCTGTGTGGACAGGAACATTGCACATGACCATTACAAAACCTAATATTCACCTAAATGCTTAAATGAGCCAGAGAAATACCTCGTGGAAAAATTCTCTGCTTAATTTTATTCAGCCGCTCGCACTTTTCATGAGCTGTGAGGACATCAGATAAGACCAGAAGTAACTTCCCAGATGCATTTCTTTGAAATGCTTGATATAGCATTCCAAAGGACACTCTGTTTTTCATTAACCTTTCTGTCTACAAGCATGCTTTATTCAGTAGAGACTAAAGCTCATTGTGTTTGAATTACTTCTTTTGTAAGGGAAGAAGAATTCTGGGGAGTGGTAAAAGATATTTTATCTCATGTAAAGCATATGATTAATTTTGGTTTGTCTTAGTTTGGTTTTTAAAAAGCTACGAGAATGCTGTATTGCAAAAATACTAGACACTCATCCAAATATTTGGGGTTTATGCAAACCAGGCCCAACCCCAAGTTTTTAAGCACCCACCCAGGATTAACTTTAAGCTTCCAGGACAAAAGTACATCTTGTGTATGATATGTCTTACAGGCTGATTTAGAGTACATACTTGTAGACTTGTACTGAAGAGAGTCTCTGACAGTCTAGCTTAATAGCGCATAGCACTAGGCACTTAAAACACGCTTTAAAACACCACACCAGCTTAAAAATGGACAAGAGGCAGTATAAACTCAATTTGATCCCAGTGGTAGCAAGTATTGAATATCTAGCATGAGGTAATTTTTTTTCTGCCTTCATGCACCTTAAAGGGTGCACAAGAACTGAAATGCCTGTCTTATTTGCTTTTGCCCTTTGGATAACCAGTATCATTTTAGTAAGCTTCTGACTGTACTCCAGGATATTGGTAATGAAAGCCAATATCAGATGCATACAGTATAAGACAACCTTATTGCAGTGCTGCCACCACACATCATTACTGTCAATTTGACCTTGTCAGCACATGGTGCAATATGTTCTTTGCTTTAGGTTTTATTACTGCTATTCTTATTGTCTGCAGGAGTTATGTGATCTAATTGATCTCTACAGCACACTCACCCACACAGTGAGAATAAGTGTTCTGTCTTCAGGCATATTATTTTAGTGATTTCTTGCATTTATCCACAGCTCATAAGTAAGCAGACCTGTTATGTGCATTATTATGCACTGCAATGTATTTTGCCTTTTAGATAAGATCTTGCACTGCCTGTCATTCACTCTCCTTTAACATGAGTAAAGAGCTTATTAGGAATGCATACTTCATCCTCTGAGATTAGCTGCTGTCAACACATTTATGCCACCATTTATTCTAAAAATGTTGCAGGGAAAATGCCATTCAACAAACATATAGTTTTTGCATGCTTATCTTCAGTATATTAAAATTACATTCAGGTCACTAAGTCAAATTGAAGAGCTCCTGAGACCAGAAATACATAATGTTTTCAGTTTCAATAGCAGTGTAACGAAGAACTAAATGCATTCTAGAAGGAGGAATTATAGAATTGCAACAAATAGATAATCAAAATTATATCATATTATGAAATTGCAAGGAAGAATTTAACTAGCTGTTAAAGCAGTTGGAAAAGTTTTCAAGGGTCAGAGAAGGAAGACATTTTGCTGCAACGAAAAACCTGCATTTGTTAATCACCTATTTGAATGGTAAGAATGGAGAAAGCTGATGAAGGGGAGAGATTGAGACAGTGAAAGGGCAGAGAGTGATTTAAGAATGAAAATAAATAATGAAGAGGCATAGGAAGAATTAGGACAAGAAATAGAGAAAGTTATGATTGCTTTGGAATAAAGAGTCAATTCTAAGCCATTTATTTAATCTTGTAAAAGCTGAGAATTTTATATGATATGATCATCTTCGTTCCCTTGATAGTCTGCAGAGAAGGTTATTCCAAAGGCTGATCCTGTTCTTCCCTCAGAGAGATATATTGCTAAGCAGTCTGAATTATAGATGCTTTGTTGGTTCTGTCTTTCAGCAATGACTCTGATGAGAGTTTAAACTGACTGTCAACATTTTACATGTCTACAGTTAGGAGGGATGCATTTCCCAAACAGTTTCAAGATGGTTTTACATCTATGACAGTACAACCTGGCAGGCAGAAGCAGCTGGGCTGATACAACAAAATATGAAAAAAGTAAGGCTAAACAAGGTTAAACCTAGCATATAGCTGGCAAAAACCAATGGAAGAATTGGAAGATTCCTCAGTGTCATTATCAGAAGAGCTGATAAAATCCCCAAAACAACCCCACTCCCACAAAACAGTCTTCAGTGGATTTATTACAGAATTACAGGTAGATGTTAATTTTGATAATCTTTAAACAGCCTTATACTGCACAGAGGAAGACATGAGTGTATTTATTTTATCTTATTTTATTCCAGAGGAAATATGAGGTTTTCTCATGAAAAAGCTTCATCCCTTTGAGATCATGTGCTTTACATTCAAATCTTCAGTGAAACAATTTGGTAGATTTCCCCTTGCTTTTTGAGGCAGCAAATTGGTGGTGGCAGTTCATGGAAAGGACAATAGGAATGCTAGAGCCATAACATTGTTCAGCACAGGAAGAAGCCTAGATATAAGTATTTCCAAAGTCTATTTTTTTCTAAAGTATATTTATTCTTAAATATACATGCGTTTAGATTAAATCAGCATTATTTGCACAGGCATTAAAATTTCTAGCAACTCAATCTTTTCTAGCCTGAAGCTGAAGTGCCTCACAAACATAACATTACATATCAGATCATTCCAGTAATATAAATCTTGTGGACAGAGAACAGAAAAAAACCATAAAAGGTTGAAACCCATAAACAAAAGGAAACAAAGAAAAGAATATAACTAAAAACAGTAAAGCACTTTACACATACTTTCAGAAAGCTTCCATTTAAACTATTTTTTCAAGTGCATCTATAGCTTTGATAGTTACATTATCCCTGTCAGTATAATATATATTACTTTTTATATTAATTTTTTAGAAAACCATGGGAAAAAAAAAAAGTTTTCCTCTGTTTTTATTGAATGAAATTTTGCATTTAGGGATTTATTCTGTGTTGCAGCATGATTTATTAATTTATGGATTATCATTGTAATAATTCTACTGTAGTGCTATTTATATTAAAAACTAATTCACATCCAAAAAGCAATTTAAGAGGGACAAAATTAATTCTGTTGTAGATGTGCTCTGTATATTTTGTGGTATATTTAAGTAATTGATGCCTTTCTAATGTAATTTCATTAGTAGTATTGCGAAACTGCATAATGAAATGTGCATCTGTGTCTTTAGCACAATAAAACCTGTCTCTAGTTGAAAAGAAATGTATTCTACGATGGAAATTCACTTAATCTTTCAGGGCAGAGTTACAATGTTTGTCTAAATGACTGATATGTGTACTAATCATCACAGGTCAAAGCAGACAAAATTAAGCAAGAGTCTTAAGACAGCCCCAGTTATTTCCAAATGAACAGAAACTACTAAAAAA
>WBMY01018625.1:40962-92139 GCA_013397315.1 Donacobius atricapilla
AAAGAAGAAGAAGAAGAAAGATGTGAACTAAACTAGCAGAAATTAAATCAGCTATTGGTATGTCATAAACAATAACATTACAGTTATTAAAAAAGAAACAACTGGAACCAAACCAAAAAATAATAGGTGCAAAAAGGAAGCTGAGGGAAAGTTGAAAAAACAGATTACTTGTGAATATTTATTTCAGTAACACTTTTTTTTTCTTCAAACACTTTCACATCCCTTTGTTGCTAAGAATATTATTCCTATAAATAATGTGTGTTTGAAGGAATGGTTGGGCTTTTTAAATATGTGTTAACATGGTTTGTTATTATATTTTTGAGTGCAGTGGCTTCCATTTATAGACAAAAGTCATTAAAATAGAAGTACAGACAACTAATAAATGTCTGTGTCCACAATACTGTGCTTGCTAAGAGCAGTAATGAGGTTTCAAAGTGAATCCTCTGGCTATCCCTGAGCATTGATTCAGTTTGAAAGGGACACTCATTAACAAGTATTTGATTATATTTGAAGTCAACCACAACAGGAGCTCTGGTCTCAGATGTGTCTCAGATGCACTGACAGTGCTGGGGCAGATTTAAGTGTTTGAACCAATGATTTCTCCTTTTGGACATCTTCACATCAGGAGGATGGTGGGGACAGTGAAACTGAGTAAAACTAGCCTGGGTGAAGTAAAAGACATATTGAATATAAGTAAAAGACATATTAAATATAAAATATTTCATATATTGTCAATGCACTTTACCATTGGTATTTTGATATAGAAAACCTGTCCTGTGGTACAAAAATGCTTTCTATTGTGGACATAGCATTTTTCATGCACTTTTGATTATTTGCTTTCCACCTAAATGAGACAAAGCAGACAGAAGGGGAAACAAATGTAATTGGTCATAGGATAACAAAAAGTATAACACTGACTGCAAGCACATAGCATGCATAGTTTGTGAAGGCATACTGGCTGGAACTCCTTTGCCAGAAAAGCTTTATGCAGCTTGGACAGCCAGAATACAGAGGGTGTTCTTGTGTTTTGAGAAGCCTGTATGTTCCACAGCAGGCAGCGAGTAAAACCAGACAGTGTTTTACAACCAGGAATCAAATAGACGAGTATGACATCTAGGAATTTTAAATGTATTGATCATCATACAATTAACTCTAACTTGAATATAAGCACACTGAAGCAATGTAAGCAAGAACAGTATGTAAGCATTTTGTAACATTGTCGGGGCATAACACTGTGAGGCAGACAATTCAGAAATTTACATAAGTATGAGAACAATGTGACCACCAAAGGAGAAAAGAGAAGTTGCATATAAGAGGCATCCAAGTAATACAAAGTTGAAGAGGACAGTATAAACACAAGGGTCTGCAAACTCACAGGACTTCCAACCAAGTATAGCATGATAACTGGAAAGATATCGTTCACCTTCAAAGAAGCATCAGGAGGAGATGATTTCCCACCTGAGGCTGGGAGAGGGGACTGTAGCAGCAAATAGCATGAAAACAGCAGGCACAAGTGAGGAAAACTGCAGAAGAAAAAAGATGAAACAATGCACATCTGACTTATGCTGTCAACAGCTCTCAAGGCCGATCACCTTTTTTCTCACCAAAGACCCCCACAAACCACAACCAGGAGTGGTATCAGCGATGTGGAGTTGCACACACACAGGTAATTCAGAATTTGAGAGTTGGAGACATGTTGTATGCTTTGTGTTGAGTCTTTGTTGAAGGCAATATAATAAACTTTAAAACAATATTGATTGTTAATGTGCAATTACTAAGCACTGTCATGAAGTGTGCTGTTAATGAATGAATTAAGTAGACAGAGTTTTTGAAGTCTAAAGACCATCTGGCTTGTCTGTTTTCCAAGCACCCTTGCCACAGTAATCAAGTTTTTTTCTTTGATTTTCACTGTGTGTATATATATATACACACATGTATTTTCAGTTGTGAAGTAATATAGAATTGCTCTTGTTTTCTCAACATTATACTCAGATGTAAAGAGACTATTTTTCATAACAGAAGAGAAAAACCAAATCAGAATCTTTAAATGCTTTTAATTTACGGGCAGACGTTCACTTATATCTAAATCTTTACCTCTGCTACTCCTTTACTTATATTTCCACTTGTTTTCCTGTGGACACAATATAAATTAGTCATTTCTGGCAAATTGCCTAAATAAAGAGTTTAACTCTTAATTTTGCTGAGTTTTTCAGCTTCCTTATCTCAGAAGCCATGAAGTCAGTGAAACTACTCAAGCAAGCATAGTGAGTTCCTGTTTTGTTATGGTTTAAATGGACATAGATTAAAGTTTTCTCTATTCGGACTCTTAAAAAAAGCTCAAGGACTTGTTGAAATTATTTATGACATATAAATTAAGACACCTTAGATATTTATGTTCTTTGTACTTCTTGGTCGAATAATGAGTTTTAATATCACCAGTCTCAGAAGGTATCACTTTTATCTCAGAATATTAGTCTTAGTCTGTTGATTAAAGAGCTGATTCTGGGTCTTTCATTCCTAATTTGCAGCCCACACATTCATTATTTCTCTTAAGTCTCACTGTGTATTTCTTCCCTTTAAAGAACACCCTAAAATGAACCAGTTCTTAAAAACAAGAGAAGTATCATCCTTTCCAAGCAACACACTGAAACAATGATAGGCAATATGTAAGTCTGAATACTTATGGCATAAAAAAGAAATCTCACATAAGAAAAAGCCAATTAATTATATCTAGTAATGAAACATCTTGATCAAAATACAAATATCTTTATTCATTGTCTAGTAATTTTATTAATGTTCTAACCTGTAGTTAGCTGTTTATATGGTAACCATTAATAGCCTTAAATTTTGGATTCTTTTTTTGGTGACCTTTTCATCTGCCTCACTGTCTCCCATAACTCAACAATTTTTTCCTTCTGTTATGTACCCTCCACTTGGTCTTGTTTTTCTTGACACAGTTCTGAAGCACTAAGCCAGAAAGAAAGCTGCTTTAACAATGTGCCCTGATTTTCTGTCTTTTTTTAATGAAAAGACCATTCTGACTGGGGTCAGCTTTTGGCTTCAGAAATTCCAGGAAAAATAGGAAAAGAGAGCAAGCAAAATAAACTCTTTACAGAGTTATACCATGCCGTGCTATTGCAAAGGACAGCAGAGAGGTGATGAAGTCCAAGAGCAGATCAAGAATAAATTATTAAGGCTATATAGGATAAACTAATGAAGATCTACAGTTAGACTTGTATCCATCACCTGAATTCTTGTGCTCAGCATTCTGATTCCTTGGTAAAAGGGTAACAAATTCATGGGTGTACAGAAAGTACTTTTCAGACGTATGTCAGGTCAACAACTGGAGCTTCACTAATCGTCCTTCACTCAGATCATGCTCTTATCAAGTTATATGTATTTTACATATGTACAATTATGTGTATTATATATACATTATTGTATTATATATACAATATATACATATATACATTATTATATAGATTATACATACAATTTCATGTGTTTCATGCTCCTAAAGAACACTCTAAAAATAACAACTAGAATCAAAGAAAACTGGGTATTAATTAAGAAATAACTTTTCTAATGACATATTAAATAATTCACTGAAAACAAGAAGAGAAATATACTGATCTTTCAATTTTTTTTTCCTTCTGAACAGGCTTTTAAGAATGAAACTGTCAATGAAAATGTTCTGATATTTTTAACCAGTTTTAGTCTCAAAAGTTACAGATGGAACCCTTAGAAACACAAAATATGTATCAACTGCATAAAATATAAAATGTCTTATCTGAAATTTACATAAAGCTTAAAAAAAATAAGCCAAAGAATTGAAAATCACAGACATAAAGCTTTAATAACTTGACAAGTAATTCAGTTTCTTTGAGATACCCTGTCAGACATTTGCTTTTTGAGTTAGAGATACCAGATTGTCTTCTTAGCATGTGGAGAAAAAGCACACCACTAGAATGGGTTTATTTTGTTTTCATCCCAAAATAAATGTCCAGGATGACACTTCTGTGCAGAAGTATTTTTCTTCTCAGAAGATTAAATAGAAAACCTAGAGTGGTTCGCACAGTTTAAAGTATTTCTCTAAGCTGCCTAGGTTTTATGTGCATAAAGTCAGATGAGAAGAATCGTCTCATGTGTCTCTGATTTTCAAAGTCCTTGAGTTGCAGCAGAAAATCTAGGGCAGTTGAATCAACTGATTGCTATGTAAGTATAAAGATAGTGAAAGACTGTGTAGAAAAATGTCAAAAGGAACATGACTTTAAAATGTAATCCTTTGTTTCACTGCATTGCTCCCTAACAAATCAAAGCATTCATATTATATTGTCTTTTATTCCATAAACTGATGACTTACAAGTAAAAAGAGATGTTAAATGATGCAAGCTTGAATCAAGATAGTTTAAACAGCAAAAACAAGATTGTCATCCCTGTAGAAGACTAAAAGAAATGAAAACTATTTTCTAGAAACTAAAACAATGCATCCATAACAGGAAGTTAATACATGTCAGGGACTAGTAGTAAACTACTGCAGAAATTGAGGATAACTCAGGTACATATTTTACATTCTTCTTGTTAAAGGATGGAGAGGTTCATAGAAGCGGGGTAAAAAAAAATGAAAGTCTAGTGAAGTAATACCATGGAATAAAGCAGAATTATGAAGGGACCACAACTACCAACTGCCTGCTCTCTCATCTTATAATAAATAATTCTCTGAATAGTTTAACACCTTATATCTCTGGTATTATTCCATTTAGCTGGAAAATAATATTTTAGAATGCATTATATAATGTAACCCAGAAAGAAAGGTCACACCAATACTACTATGTTATATGAAAGAGTTATTCTATATTTCTTTTAAAATATGGATGAAAATTAAAAGTTTGCATTAAAGCTTATTTTTTTCAAAATAAAGAATAAATTTTAATGGCGTGGTGTTCAGTTTCCTGACTAGGATATGCTGGAGATTTAAAATCTTAGGCATATACTCATTGTCCATTCTTCATTTACTTATTTTTAAGATTTTCAAAGATATAGTGATATGAAAGTGTTATTGTGATTAAAATTTAAATATGTTTTAATTATATTTTTACCAAAGAGTAAAATTTTTTTCCTGTGTTTTTTCCTGTATTTTGCTGGACAGATAGAACTTCTATAAAGATACGAATCTGGATTATTTATGTTAAGTAATATCAGACTCACATATGTGATTTCCTAATTTTTTTAATTCAAGCAGAAGCTTCCATTTTGAGATGAACCCTGGAGAGAAAAACAATAATCATGCTAGTTCCTGTTAATAAGGATCCCAGGTCAATTTTTCTACTCAGCACCAATACTTAGTTCAAAAAAAAGTTATATGTCCCTGCCTGATGTAGAATTTGGACATAGATGTTGGATTCTGACTCAGTAACTGTTCAGAAAATTCTCCTTGGATGTTCACATCTTACTTTCCTCTTCTTCTCCCTGTCCTACACCACCCCACCCTTTCCCCCTGATGACAGGTTTTAGGAGAATATTAAAGTACTTTAAATTTGACTATGTTGAAATTATTGTAAGTTGAATGAATTTAGAGAGTGAATTCAAAACAATGTAGATACTAAATAATTTTCCTACTGCTGATGAAATGCTTAATATCCCTACTATGAGGTGAAAAATCTTGTAATCTAATGAAACAGAAGAAGCAGGGGCAATGAATGATGCATAGTAGAGATACCAAGCATGCAATTGATTTCACAGATGCTTAATCCCCTGACTCCAGCCTCCTAAAAAGCAAATGACTGTATGTGTATTTTCTGTATGTCACTGGCAATCAACTCAAAATGCTTCATATTTCTCACAAGAAAAAAGTTATTTTCAACTATTATACAGAGATGTCTTACACTGTATGAAAGTGTATTATTCTCTCAAGCTGAGCATGGCAAAAACAATTCTACTAAGTAGTTTAAAACAGATAATGAATAATAATGTTAAAGTCTGTAGGAATCCAAATCTAAAGAGGTCTATGTGGGGGTATTTGGATATGCTGTTCTTGCTTGGGGAAGAAAATAGAGTGTGTGGATTGTTAACTCACATTTTAAAAGCTATTGATTTAGCATAATGGACCACAGAGTATTTCTTGGGTAATTTTAAGGCAGAACAGGAATTGTAAGTCACAGCAATAGCTTGATAAAGGGATCTTGGGTTTACTTAAATAAATCAGAATCTACAACATACTTTATCATACTATTATGCAGAGATCACAACAGGTCATTATATTGTGAAAACCAGAAAATATTATATCTGAAAAAATCACTGACAAAAGAATAAAGGCTGGGAAACAAAAGAGAAACTGTGATTTCCTCTGAGTCAAAAATAAGACGCTCTTATTGCAGTCACCTTAAAGGCCAGAGATATTTAGTGCTCCTTATATCATGGTTGTGAAAGTAACATTAGCATTCACTGCCTCTTGGAGAAGAAATATATCCATATACATATTTAAACATAGCTGATCTATTTGCAGCATGTGATTGATTGTGAAATTAAATTGTGACATTAAAAAGGATTTTAGTACATATTAATGTACAAGTATAAGGAGCAAGACCTCCAAAAGATAAAGCACCTAGTTGCCATTGGTGAAAAATTAAAAATGTTGATTTCAAAACTCATTCAACTGCTGATTGATATTCAAGGTGATGGTGAGTTTCTCGAGGCTCTATCTAGAAGACAGTCCAAGTCTTGTGTAGGGGAACCAATAGATGAGTTGATTATAAAGACCAAACACATTTGTAACACATTATATATACAAATATACAAAAGAAATTATACAAAATTGAAGGAGGTGCTAATTTTGCACCTTGTGGTCTGGATGTAAGGATTCACCTTAAGGATGAATGGATATGGATAATATAGACTTTTTTTATCTATTGAGTAAGTAAAAGTTGTAATAGGATCTTCAGTTTTAATTTAGTCTTTCCTGGTTATCTTTAAGACTATCCCCTTTTCAAAGTTTATCTATCTTTAAATGTTCAATTTTTCTAAGAGGCAAAGCACCAATCCATGGTTTTTTGTGCCTGTTGTTTTCTGTCATTACATGAAGTAACCTAGGTTGCTTATTTTTCTTATCAATTGTTCCTGGGAATCTTAATCCACATATGTTCAAACCACCACCATCACCTGAACACTGCGCCCTCCCCCCCACCCCCCCTGCCCCAACAAACAAAAAGCTAAAAAAATACCTTTAATTTAAAAAGGTATATATTTGTTTTAAGGATAGATTCAGAACTGTGACATATCCTGCACAGAAAATTGTATTTTTCAGTGTTAACTTCACTGACAAGATTTTGTATTTTGATTGACTCTCAGGTTTTAAACTAATTTACATTGGCAGAAATTATTTTGAAATCATTGGAGAACACCACTATTACCATGTGAGGATTTAATTAAACAGCCTTAGGCACTATATTATAAAATGAGTCATAGAGTCATGTCACTGTTGGGGGTTAGACTTGGTTTTCTTTTTTCCTATAGAATTTTTTCCCACAAAGTCGCCAGGAGACTAATGGCNAATGCTGTAGTTGTTGTTGTTTGTTTGCCTTGTTATACATACTAGTAAAGAGCTGTTATTCCTATCCCCATATCCTTGCCTGAGAGCTGACTTAATATCAAAGTTTTAACAATTTGAAGGGAGGGGGGTTGAATTCTCCATTCCAAAGGGAGGTCTTGCCCTCCCTAGCAGACACCTGTCTTTCAGACCAAGACAGTCACTAATGTTCAAACTGTGTTTAGACTTCTCAGTGTGGCTGTTTGTAGTAATCTCCCTCTCATTGCTCTCATTAGTTGCAAACAAAGCTGTGACACATATCCACCAAACAGATAGGGGGTTTGGCTCTTTTCAACTCTTAAATTGTTCATGGACTCAAATATATTTCAAAGGAGGTAAGAAAATGTGAAATTTCACCCTATTGTCTATTGAGAATTCTGGACTCTTCAGAAGGGTAGAAATTTTGTTTGAGAAAAGTTCTTGTGAGACAATGGAAATGTCTCACCTAAAAGTAAAGCTAACATATATTAACTTTAAAGATGGAATAATATTGTGGAGAAAATAATAAGCTTCTCTTTGACAGAGAAAGGATCTTCCAAATGCTTCCCAAGACAGCCCTCGGTTTGAAACCTGCAAGTGTTTTGCGATTCCTTGTCCTGCTTTCACCCAGAGATCCTTCTCTGAAGAGTCTATTCACTGTATTTGGAAAATATGGTGCTCTTTTCTCAGCCATGGATGATAATGTCAATACCAAGGCCCTAAATATTCCTTTAAAAGATGCCATATTTCTGAACAGTATTTTTGATTTGGGGCAGCGGCTGCCTTGCACTGCCTTATTCTCAAAGGAAATCAGAGTGTTGAGGATTATTTTAACAGTGGGGTTTTGTTATAGCATATTTTAACCTAGTACATCAAACTAGACAGGCAGTTTTACAAATGGACTTCAGGAAAAGCTGCGTCTTAATCCTCTGTGATGTACTACCAAGTTTCCCTAAAGGAGAAGAGAATCCTTCCCATTGCAGAGGGAATCACAGCAACATTACTCAATGCTTCCTTCCTGCTGTGTGAATCTTCTTGAAGTTTATTGTGATTTTTTTTCCTCTGATGTTGAATAAAAATAACATGAACCAATACTCTGGTACTAGCAGCTGTGCCTTTGCTTAAAGGGTGGGGCCCATTCATAGACTGATTAATAATACCAGTGCTGAAAACCCTGGAAATGTCAGAACATTCAACTCAAGCACATGCCTGTGGTTTTGGGTATTCTTAACTGTGGGGAAGTGCAGTTCAGGTTTGTGCTAGTCAGCAGGCTGCCAGCACACAGATTAATTACAGGGTTCAGGAAAGGCTGCAAATTTTCTCTATATGCAGTGTGTGTGAGGTCACCTTGGATTAGGAGAAAGAGCCTTAGGCACAAAATCTGAACCCTGACATTTCTCACAGAATAAAACTTGTTCTGTTTTATTTACAGGGATTCTATTCCCTACAGCTGAGAAGAAAGAAATATTCTCTTCCCAAATTCAGTCACAAACCTCCATATTTTATTTAGTGAACAGACTGTACAATCAATACCAAGATGTTTAAAACCATATTATTATAGTAGCAGACATATAACCATTTGTCTGATTGCAAATAGCTTCCATGTTTCTCATGCATGTCCAGTAAGAACAAGACATTACAATTCTTTCTTAAATGAATCCATCCTTTAATTAGATTCCAGACATGGCTTTTAATTTTTAAAAAAGAAATTTATTCTCCAAGTGGTCTATTGGTATGAGGTACACAAACTTTAAGACTTGCAATCTCAGTGGTATTAAGTCCCACTGAGATAAACACGTCAGTCTGCTTTAGTCAAGAAAAGAATGTAAACTGATTTTGTTTTTCAGCATAAGTTAGAACTCTACCTGACTGACAATTCCAGTTAGGAAAGAGTTCTTATAAGAATTTTATCCTGTGTGTGGAAGGTCAGAATCAGAGGTTAAGTGTTCTACAGCCAGGCTTTAGGCTTGTTGTTACAGAAGCCCAGAGGAGTAAAAAACCATTTTCAAGTGAAGAAATAATGGGCAGAGATAAACAAAACAAAAAAGATCTGGAGGAAAAAAAAACCCCAATCTTCTGTGCTCTAAGAGGAAGAAAAGTAAAAATAAACAAAAAAATCAGAAAAAGAAAATCTTTACTCCAAAAGATTTAAATATAAGAGACTGTGTCGAATAATATGAATAAATTTTAATAAAAAATCCAACAATACTACTGACTCTATCTGAAATCTATTATTGGAATATATTACAATTATCTGCAAACTAAACTATTAAAAAAGGGTACTTCCAAATTCAAAAAATATTAAGGCATAGAGAAGCACAGTGAAATTATCTATACAACTTAACTTTGACCCAAGTGGATTTTATGCATTAACCATATGATTCTATTTTTTATTTGTGTTCTTGAATGAACCTGAGGATTGACTTGTGAGAACACTACTTATTACTCACTCCTCCTTTGCATGGGCAACAGTGAGTAAAGTATAGACTAAAATTATAAAATTTGGACTCTTGTGTAGAGAGATTACAATCAACTGTTAGTTGTCATATATTTTTAATTGCAGATGAAAACCAATTATTTCTCCTTCACGTGAGCACTTGGTCTCATTTTTATATATTAAAAAATTGATTCCAATGCTTGCTGTTTCTCATTTACGCATTTCCCACTACTACAGTCAGTTATATAAAGAGACAAGGTTGATATATATTGCTGTTGTGGGAACTAGAGGTAGTTTTGGACTGTGACAGGACCTGTCGAAGAATACCTTTGCATAAAATCTGGGAACCTGCACACTTTAAAAATAGCTTCTTGGTTCATAATGAAATAGAGAAAAGTCAGAAGAATAACAAGAATTTTTCTACATACCATCAAGTTTGTTCACTACTGCATTTGCTGTCTACCTGACACCATAAGGATGACAGAAGCACTTGTCAGAACTAAATTACTGAGAGTGTTAACAGTATTCAAGCAGCAGCCAGTCTGAGAACAAGAGCCTGCCCACTGCCTATTGCAGCATTTACTATTTCATGTGACTTGAGACAAGGTCACTCTTCTCTGCGTTATGGCTTTATGAGATGTGCATTTTCTTACCCTCACAATTGTAAAACAAATTATCATGGCTACTCTGACTACCACGTCTGTGCAACTGTGTCAGAGCAAAAAGCAGGCTATAAACAATGTAGTTTATTTCAGTTCTGAGTATAAGAACAATTTCTGCTCAGTATTCCTGAATGTAGGACATACTTGAAAGCTATTAACCTGTAAAGTATTTAACATGTGTCTTGCAAGTTGAAGATAATGTAAAAGCTTTTCTAAAATATATTAAAAAAAAATAAATCTGATGATTCATAATTAACAAACAAATTCAGTTCCTGATAAAAATTTCTCCTTATTATTACAGGTTATGCCCAATTGCCACAAATTAATAAAAACTGATTTCCCTCTCGAGGTCATATAGTTATATTTTTGACACAGGCATTTCTCCTGTATTCATTTTCTTTTTGTCTCCTTTTTTCAATACATTTCTGAAATATTTCTGCTGAATAAACTTTGCTTATATAAAATATAAGCTGTGTATGTATGTACATCTGTGAAATGAAGCATTGTGTACATGATATTTTATTCTGAGAATTAATGTTGAACTATTAAACTTCAGGCCAGTTAGGATTATCCATTTCAGCCCAGAATGAAGATCTAAGTACCTGGTAACATTTTAAAAGGCAGCAAAACTAGTAAATGACTGAGATGGACAGCATAAAGTGCCTCATTAAGTACTCAGTTTTCTCAAAAATTTAAATTCATCCCATGGTATTTTCCTTTAAATTATGACTCAAACCACAGTGAAGGCATTTATCTTTCTACATAAGCAATCATTTCTACTTAGAATTTCTTTTCTCTGTCCTGATTTTTACCTTAAAAGAGCAAGAAATTGAAAAAATCTACCACAAGTGTTCAAAATAAATAATTTTCTCTCTGAAAAGTTAGTTCATCTCTAAAACTGAAACCCTGCAAAACTGAGAGTTTAACACCCTTGGAAACAGCACCGATTGCCATTAAACTGGACCATAATTGAGCCTTTAATATCCTCACTGGGACATACTGCATTTTTTTCCTTAGTGAGCATCACCTAATCATGTGATATGTTGCTTTTGTATTTTCATTCCTAAACAACTGATTCAATTAAATATTTAAATGTGCGTTAATTCCAACCACTCAGCGACAGTGTTGAGAATTTAGAAAATACAGGAAAGGTAAAACGTCGCCAGGAATCTTAAGTACCTGATGACACTGAAATAGAAGTCTGCCTGTTCTGTTTCTTTAATGGAAAATACTGAAAAAGCTTTGTTTTCCCAGTTTGCCGCTTTGATCTCTCTTCCCCTCTTACTTATATACCTTCATAACATACAAGGATTCCAAAAAGAGCATCCCCTTCAAATTTCGAAGCAAAACCCCAACCCCACCAATTATTTTATCTGTCCTCTCCTTACTTAAGTCAGTCTTCTCTGCTCCAACCTGAACCTCGAAGATTATGGCTACCTATTCATGCCAGTCATGCAATATGATCCATGTGAACTTCTCTTTCTAACCGTGGAATACAACAATGCAGCTATGATGCAGAGCAAGATATCTAGAATTCTATTTATGGCTTCTGAGAGAAGTTTGCTTTTTTAACATCCACATGCTTTTAAGTGACATTGTGCCTTTCTCCTGAATAAAAGGAGCATACTGTTGCTGGCATCCTGCAGCATGGAACCTTTAGATATGTGTCTTGAGCGGGAACACAAAAATTAAAAAAAAAACCCTCACATTGTAGTTTATAACATTATAAAGACATTATAAAAATAAGAGGAATGTTCTGCTTTAAAATAAGTTGTTCCACTTTAAAGATCAAAATTATAAGGTGTGTTGCTTTTTGATTTGGCTATAGCATCAGAAATCCTGTAGTTATCTCTGGAAGAGTTTCAAATAAATAGAATACAAGTTATTTCAGGAGAAAGAGAGAGGATAAAAGTGAATATATATCTTTGAAACTGTTCATATATTACACAGAGATGTATATTTCAAATCAGCTACAGATACAGAAAATGTAAGACACCATGCTTTTATTTTTAACTTAGTCTGTCAAGGCTCTGAGTAGTCTTCATGATCCTGAAATACTTTCAAAAAAGATAACAAAATATCAATGTACATAGAGAAAGACAGTCTGACAAAAAAATGACAAAAAAGAAATGTTTTTAGACCAAAATGTTAATTTTTTTTTTTAAATGAATTTTTTTTTTCCTCCTATAAACTACCCCACTTTATTAAATTGAGTGAGACTGGTAATCAAGAGAAAAGGACTCCCTTTCATTTTGCAAATAGAAGTAAAGAGATCTCTACATTTATTATAAATGGAGCTTGATGAATCAGTATACTTAGTGGCCTGAATTTATATGCTAAAATTGATGGAGATGGATCATATCTTTTGTGACTCTAATGAGGAAAACATCTTTCTGCTGTTTCCATCAAGACACATACACAAAAAGCTTATTTTATAAAATTATGATGATGTGAAGGATACATATAAACAAGACTGTTTTTTCTGTTTTCTGTAGTGTTTTTATTTGTCCTGTTTGTTTCTTTGTTTGTTTTGCTTGTTTTAACTACTGTTTTAAATAGATAAAATCGTGGTCTTAAAAAGTTTTTACAGAAACCAGAGAACTCTCAAAACTAAATGTATCTTACTGCACGGCCAGGTCTATCACCCCTTATCTGGTCATTAGAAATGATAAAACTTAGAAAATAACTTGAAAGGATTTTTTTTTTAGATAGTTAATCATAATTAAAACCTAAAGGTAAACAAAAAGTCACAAGAGTGAAATTTTGAAATATTTTGGACCTAGAAAAATGGGTAGTGAATCTTAGTCTGACCTTTTTCAATGATTTGTGCTATAAAAAACAGTACTGAAATATTATCGAGTTATACCCTGATGAAAAAAAATGCTTTCTGAAAAAAAAGATAATTTTAATAATTAATTGCATAAAATTAGTTATATGAACTTTCACCATGAGAAAATTGTAGTTAAGACTGTTTTTATACACAAGCAGGGTTTTCACTTGAGATGTTCTCATTTTAGGGTGAATCCTCTGCTGTTTGTAAGTTATGCTGTTATGCAGCCTTCTGAGAAGAGTACAAATAAGAAACTTGTAAAATGGTGCCTAAAAACCCCCACATAACAGATTCTGCAAGATGCACTGTTGTGCCCATGTCAGAAAGGCATTTTATCTTCATTTTCTATCAATTGACAAACTTAAGTATTGGTTCAA
The DNA here is from genome assembly GCA_013397315.1 of Donacobius atricapilla. Lineage (NCBI taxonomy): Eukaryota > Metazoa > Chordata > Aves > Passeriformes > Mimidae > Donacobius > Donacobius atricapilla. The sequence goes on from WBMY01018625.1 coordinate 54,833, forward strand.
ATAATTTAAAAGGTATCAAAATATGACCTAATTTTTATTTTATTCCATATTTAGTAGTACTACTGTGTGACAGTGCTAAGCAATCTCAGTTCTCATCACTCCTGATAGGAGACAAGATATTTTGGTGTTAGAGAGTGTTCACAGTTGTAGGACCTGGAGAAATGGGGTATGTTTTTTAATCTAATATGGTGCCATAAGGAGCACTACACTGGAGTTTTATAATATAGTTGTAGTGGTTAGAGAAGAAAGGTAGTAATGAAATATTAATTTTAGAACATGTCTAGAAGATCCATGTGACATCTGCTGAAAATCCAGGTCACTGGGTTGAACATCACCTGTGTGAAGCTGGGTATCCATTCCTGTGCATGATTTGTGTTATTTAGGTCCCTTTTCTCCACAGGTCAATTATTTAAGGAAATTCTCATCAGTTCGGCTTCAAGTGTAAATAGAAAATGAGACTATCACTTGTGAAAAACAAAATATCATTACAATAGATATTTAGATTTAAGATTTTTTCTTTCAGCAATGTTGAGAAATCATTTTTCTCAAAAAGGATAAGCTAGAAAAATTGAGGCAGAAAGAGAAAAATATTATTAATGCTTTATAGAGCATATTCTGAGTGTCTTGAGTTTGATAAGTAGAGCAAAGTCTGCACTTATCCATAGTATAATGGAATCATACTGGTATTCTAGAATAATTGGTGTGTTGGGAGCTGCTGTAAAACTACATTTATTCAGGGATAAAAAGAACTACCCTTCTTAGCGATAAGGAATATTAATTGGCCTGGCAAGGTTTGAAGAGCAAAGAGGATAACGGCACAGAACACAGAGGCAATAAATAATCCTTCTATACAGCTTTCATCATTTTAAAAAAATCAGCAAACAGAGATGCTATTAAAAATTATAAATACAGGGAAATGTGGGTTTACAGTTGCCACTAAATCCTTGATGAGTCAGTATCTTCAAAGTTACTCCAATATCATTACATATTTTTATGGTAAAGTGACTAATTATGACTTCTGTCTCCATTTTATCATGTGCTTGAGTTTTGCAAGCTATCAAGCTGCATGTAGGAATACACGAATTTCTCTGTGTAATCACCATTGTAATGCTCAAATCAAGCCAGAATAATACAATAATCTTGTCTTTTCAGCTTGCATTACTGCTTATACCTTGTACAGAAATGGGCAAAATAACCTCTAATAAATTAGTACATATTAGGTACTCTTACATCATTTCGTTCAGCTACTCAATGACTATATAGGTCTCACAATTGAAGACACTGAGAATTAAAAAAACCCCTTTGCATATTTAATTTATATATCTTCTCACATTTAATCTAAGTTAATGCTAAATTGTGCATATAGTTAGTTTGTTCTTACTATTCTCCATGGACCAGAACCATTCATGAGCCAGACACAAGTTCCACCTCTGAAAGACCCTAACATGTCCTTTTCAAGAAACCAGAAGGGTATGAGAGGAAAGAAATCAGTTTTAAAGTGCAGAATGGATCATTTAGAGTTTTAGTTTACCAGCAACTGTCATGGAGACTTACAAAGCCACTCATCCATGTAGTCCTCAAAGGCAGAGAAGTGCATCTGGTATGTAATGAGACATCCTGTCCTGTAAAGAATAATTTTTTTTTTTTCAAAACAATATGACAAAGCCAAGGGAGAATGGGGGGTGTTCATGAGTTTCTGTGAACAAATGATAATACCTTGCTAGAATTAATTTTGTCCCTTATTTCAGTATGGCAGTTCAGTTAATTTATTGATGCATCCAAGAGAGTAGGATCATAGAATACAAATTATAAAAGATCAGAGGGAAGCTGGGAGAAATAGTACAGAAATAATTCTCAGTCACCAGCTGTGGAGTCGAACTATAAATGATGCAAGGTAATGGCAGAAAGCATGTTCCCATTTCTTCAGTGGCAATGTAGTCAAGATTGAAACAACCTACCTGCTGTTTGTATTTTTCTTCTAACCAGCAAAAGGAGAGCCTGTAGCAGCTGTGCAAAAATACCAGATGCTGCACATGTGTTTTTTCTTCTCCCTAATTAATTTTTTGACCACCTTCTGTTTTGCCATTGTTTGCTCTCAGGAAATCTGAGACCCTTTGACCAGTCACCTGTGCACTCATATCTATCTCCATTATCATCTTCTGCCCTGTATTCTCCTCCTGAATCCATATTTTTATGTTTCCATCTCTTTACCAACTGCTTCAATCCTAGAGCTCTGTTCTTCCATTGTATTGCATTACATTTTTTAATTCAGGAGAGTCTACAGATGCTCTCATAACTGCAAGCGTGGTTATTTTCTGAAACAAAATTCAAGACATTCCAATTAAAAGCAGTTTATTTCAAATTAATTGTTTTGCTAAATATTTTTACCAAGTTCTCTCAGGTATATGTATGCCATTAAATGTCTGTCCCTTGATTTGTGAATCTTAATGTGCCATTTTAATGATGTAATGAAGATGGTTTGATTTTACTGGTTTTGGGGTTTTTTTCCCCTTGTTATTTTAATATGAATGTAGGGCTCTCAAGACCTTCCTTTAAAAAATTGTCTGATTCTCCATATATATTTAAAGTTCACAGTGATTATTAATGTATCTGAATGCCTTCAGAAAATATCTGAAATACTGAAGAGTATTGATTAGATACCATTTTTACCTGTCTTAACTGCAAGTCAACTCAATAACTAACTAATTGCATTGCTTTTGGAGCTAATGAAACCTTTTAGAATTTTAAAAAATAGTATTTTTTTGTAGTTGTAATAACACAGTATACACAAATAACTTGAAAATACTGGATAGATCAGTCATAAAATATATACAGATTATTCTAAGTTTAATGTCATTATTATGAGATAAATTTCTCCTAAAATAGACAAAGGAGGGAATGATTTCACATAAAAACCTGATTGTGAACGTCATTAAAACTATCCCAACTCAGAAATACAACTGAGACATTTAATATGACTTTTACATGCAGGACAAATGACATAAAAAATATATGATAATTGCCATAGAGAAGCAGAAATGTTAATTACTTTTTTAAAAGACCCGTATAATGAGTTTTGTATTGTATAGTTGTCTTCTGCAATAAAAGAGAAAAAGACCATATGAAACTGTTAGGCACTTAAAATACTTAGTAATAAATACATCAAAAAATATGCGTAAAAAAAAATTCACATGTGTTCGACTAAGACTTCCATGAAAGAGAGGCAGATTTCCTGTATTTAAAAGAATAAAAAAGGAGCCGAAAAAAACCCAGAAATGGGATTTTCTCTTATGAGTGCTAAATGTGGAACTTTTACTGCAGTAAATATTTATTTGAATGTTTACATTCAAACATATGAGATGTCTGAAAGAATTATTGTGTTTGACATCAAAAAATGGGGAATTAGAGCCTGAATCTTCAAAAATGGGTGTATGATTTTCACCAGTGACAAAAAAAAACAAAAACAAAAGCAACAAAAAAACCAAAACAAAAACCAAAAACCAAAAACCAAAAACCAAAAACCAAAAAACAAAAAAACCCAAAAAAAACCCAAAAAAAACCCAAAAAAAAAGCAAGAAACAAAACTCCACACTAAACAGTGTGCTAAATATTTCCTAGAGGCTAAACCTTTGTAAATATTAACTGAGGTAGTATTGGAAATAAAACCCAAATATTGGATTGTCTTTTATACAGAATCCATACACTGTTTTCCAAAAAGCATGTGCCCTGCAAGTTAGTTAAATATCAAAGGGTTGAATTCAGAATCCCAGGACTCTGAATAAGACCGAAAAAATGTCACTTTTTTCCCAGTGTTCCAAGTCAAAAGTTCCGTTTGTCAAAAGTACACATACTTTTTATAATATATTAGGCTTTTTTGCTTCGTAGAAGCAGCCTGTCACAGCTGCTGGACTTCTGTTTTTGTATGCTATGTTACAAAATAGAGGAATACCTACTATGTTTTTGTATGCAGGAGTACTCACAAAAATGTATCTTGCATGCCTTTTATTCACCCAACGATGATTTCATAAGATCGAAGACATTTGCTATTCTCTATACTATATGTGGTAGAAGAGACTGTAATGTCTTCAGTCACAGATACTTTTCTGTTCCAGATCTAGAACTCAACTCTACTGAATATGGAACTTCATGTAAACTATTATTAAAATGTCAGGGTCCCTGTGGAAACCAGGGATTAAATTCAGTTATTAAAATCATACAATAAAACAATAAAAATATCCTTGTGGGGTTGGCAGATATGGCATAGAACTAAAGCAAGTTTGCAATATTGACCTACCAATAACAGCTCAAAGTCATCTTAATAGAAAGAGACATGGTCCTTCTGTTTGGAGAGATATTTTAGGAGGCATGGATGCACGTCCTTCTCTCCCAGGAACAAAATTCTTGTCCTTTTTTTCTTTTCCATGCCTTTAATTCGAATGCTATTTGATAAGATCTATGGTAGGAAAAGTGGTGAGTCTTTATGGCCACATATAGATGATTTATATTTTTACACTCTCTCTTAAATTGCTACTTACTCTACATTCTTAGAGTGGTCAAGTTTTCTTGCTTCTAACAATAGATGGAGTTGTGGTGATGGAAATTGGAGCACTCACAGAATCATGGAATCGATGACAGAACTCTTTACATAACGCAAAAAGATTGACACTCAAAGGATTTATAAAAAAGGTATTTTGGGCTATGTAGAAAAGGTTGTCATCCCTGCTCCTGAGAAACCATGAAAACGTGCAGAGTAGCATTCAAAGGCTTCAGTAGCCTGGATTCTGCTCTTTGTCAAGCCCTGCCCCCCCCCCCCCAAAAAAAAAATAGTCACCCCAATGAACTAACTCCTTCTCGAAGACTTGGAGAATTGATCTAAGTGATGTCTACAAATTACATACTTATTTTGGCCAGATAATGAAACCCTACTGGAAGAACCTCATTATTCCATTTTTTTTTCCAGTAAGATAACCATTACCTATTAAATCAAACACAGTGTAATACCTTCTTTTCAGAAGTTCAGTTCCTATGACAACTTATCAAAGTTTCAAAATATTTTATCGCTAATATGATAAATTTAATTAAGTATTTCTAGAACTGACATATTCTTTAAGTTCTGAATAAATATGCAGGGCCAAATTGTGGAAGATTTACACATGCTGAGCAGCAATTAACTCAAATAATTAGTTATTTTTCTTCTACTGATGTTATCTTCAAAACAAAATATCGAGTATGATTAAGGTATTGGACTCTGTTGGAAGTAACTACCACCTTGTGCTCTTATTTCCTGTTAGTTTTAGTACTTCATGGCATTCTATTCTTTTTTCTAGTATCAACAGAAATGTTACTGACACAGAATGGTGACGACTGAAATTATTTTTTTGCACAACTTCTTTACTTCCGTATTGTCTCAGACTCTATATTAGTTCGTCAGGAGAAAAAACAGAATCCTTTAGACTGTATTTATTTAAAGAAAAATCATATGGAACCTAATACCCACCCAAAAAGATAGAGCAACATGAGAGTTTTTAGAAGTCTAGATTAGAACTATGTGTAATTCTAGTGATAGAAAAAGTCCTTTAAAACCATGGTTCTAACGAAACCATGATTTTCATACAAGAATGGTAAATATTCTATTTTTGATAGCATAAATTGATGCATGGGATATAAATTCTTTCTTTTTCTGGCAATTGTTTTAGTGATGCAATTTGTCACACACACACAAACACACACTCACACTTTGATCAGAAGGCATGAACTAAAACTCTCCTCCTTTATTTGAAAGTCTGACTCCAATATATATCATATCTACAAAAGGCCAGGAACTGGGGGAGAAGGTTGACACCTCTCCCCACACCGCTGGTCAAGACAACTTGTCCATCAGCTGTCTATATCTCTAAGAACAGGAATGTAAACTACCTTGAAGTTATGATAAACATTTCCTAGTGTTTACAGACCGGAGTGTGAGAAAGAACCCAAAACATGAAACTGTAAAACAGAAGAGAAGGCTGAAAAAATCAGGGTGACATTTTAGCACTTTGAATATATGATTTCTAACGTGGTTCAGAACTACTCTCTGTACATGATAATGATAAATCATTTGTTCATTTGCTTTAAAGAGAAACTCTCATTTTTGAAGTCTGTGCAATCAATCTAGTTTCAAGAGAAATACCACCCTGTAAAAAAAGCAGTATATAAATGAAAATTATATTTTCTTTTTGTTTTCAAAAGCCATCTGTTTCCATTGTTAAGTATGATGCCTACCTGAATATATTTTCTCCACTATTTTCTCCCTTAATAGGAGAAATTAAAATTGAAAAATCAGCAATATGCTTAAGACTAAATTTGCCATGAGTATCCCCCTTTCTCAAAACACTTTTTGTTGATTAATTCAGTTCAAACCCCAGAATCGTAGCATCTCTAAGGCTAGAAAAGAACTTAAAGATCATTGAGTCCTACAGTGGCTACAATTGTCTGCACTTCCCATTCAAAGAACATAGGCAGTTTCTTTACCAAACACAGTTAAAAAAAGACAGCATAGTGCTATACACACTATTTGTGTATCCCAGTAGACAGTCCTTTTATTGTCATGTTCACTTTTCCACTCTCTCTGGGTGTTAAGGTCAATGCAATCTCTTTGGTGTGTATGTGGGGACTCATCAGCATCCCTATTTGCCTGAAAGGAGCATAACGTTTTTCTAAGTGATTTCCCTTTCTGCCTTTTATGATCCCCCTTTGTGTTTTTTGTTTTTTATAAATTTGATAAAATTTAAACCTTGTTCTTGGTCTGCAAGCTGTATGAAATTTGACACTCCATTATGGTGCATTTTTTGTATGCCAGAGAGTTGTCTGTTGCCCTGTCATGGCAAAACATAGTTCAGATCCTGGGCTGCATTTCTTTACCTATCTTGAATGTGTTTCTTACAGCCATGGAATGTCCAGTCTCAACCTAGTCGCTGTTTCCCATCATCCTGTACCTGTGTTCCTTCCTCCACACTGTATATCCCCAGTTCCTGGAGCTTCTACTATGAGTTCAACGCCGTATTTCTCTGCACAGCATCAATACCTCAGCCATAAGTAGTTTGCTATAAAAAGAGAATATGCTTACTGCTACTATTTGTACAAAAACTGTAAACCTAATACATAGAAATAAGCAAAGGTAGACTAATTCAGACACAGTCATATGAAAGAAAAAATTGTATTATTTGTTTTAGAAAAAGAAAGAAATTAGAAGAAGTATTTTCACAGGTAAAGTAAAAGTAAAGCTACAAACATTCACAACAGGTTCAGACAAGACAAGTGTGACAAGCCCCTGTTCTGAAGGAGGACCTACAAACTCAGGTGGACGTTCCTAGCAATGGCAATACAATATTACTAGGCTAGTACCTTTCAGTTTTCCTCTGCTGAGCAGACAACCCATCTAGTGTGCCTCTATGGGCTTCTGATTAGCGAACTTTCCAGTTTCCATTTCCTGCACTCCCAAATTATTACAGATAATTTCATTTTTAAAGCAACTGAAATATATCCTGTAACTCAGCAGTCCTTTATCCAAGGTGCAGTTGTATAGAGTACAGTGAGTTATTCCAGCAACACAGACTACAAACACTTCTGTTTACCTGCAGGGAATCAAAAATCTTCTTACCTCTGTCATCCCAGACATCCTTTTTTATTTGTTTTCAGTGATGACAGGTGGTTCATGTCCCTTTCCCAGAGGTGAAAGGAATTACTTCATTCATACCTTCTAAGAGATCTTTAAGCAGCCAGCCACGGGATATGTTTAGAGCATGTTACTTTTTCCTTACCACTAATGGCTTTGACCAAGAGGGTTAGAGTATCTGATTAGCCACAAAAATGATGAATATACATAAATAAGTATTATTCCTGCCATGCTACTTTAGATATATATGACTACCTGAACTTTCATTGTACTTATGCAATTGCTGGAGGTTTTTTGATCTAAAACAGGGAGCTACAAAGTAGCAGTTAAGCAAATATCCTCAAGTTTTTTCTGTTAAAATATTAGAGTCATACTTGTTTCTGAATATGTAATTACTCATTATGAGAGAAGATATACATCCTGCATTCTGAAAAGCACAGAAGAAACTTATTTTTAAGTTCTTTATTCATAGAGCTAAACTAGGAAAATTATTAGACACTGTGATCACACAGTAGGGGGTGTAGGATACTTGGCAGTAGTAATAAGTATTAAATATTCATATAAATCCACTTTTTTCTCATATCTGAGGTGCAGTGGATAGATGTTTTCTTCCAGAAGACCTCATATTTCTCCCATGAGAGCAGAAACAGCTTTTATGTTTAATTTTTTTTCCTTCTCTTTCTTTTCTTTTTTTCTTTTTAAAGAAAAAGATTCCTGACCTACAGGTAGATAATTTTATTTAGGTGTCTTAATATCAGAAAGAATTGTCACCTGGCAAAAATGAAGGCCAAAAAGAGTTAGATTAATTAACCTGAAATAAACTTCCCATGACATTTAAGCCATCCTTGGATAGCCCTGCTACCTTTTGGCTTTAAACAAGAATCATTACATTTCACTCTGATAATTTTAAGAAGGAGAACTGATTTGGCAGGTTACATTAACTAGTGTAGCAACTGCCTATTTATTTTACAGTTACAGGTTTGAGTCGCCTTCATTAACAGTGCTTTGAGGCTGACAATAATGCTTCTGAATTCTATGTATTCCATAACATATCAGCTTATATGTAATTATAGGCCTTTTGCTCAGAGTGACTATTGGATTTGGGTAGTTACGATCAAATTATGAAAAATCCATATAATAGAGGAGCTATTAGATTGTGAAGAAAGCTATATATTTAGCTCCAGAAATAAAACCTTCTGTTTCCTCTTTAATGTCTGATAAGACTCACAGTAAAGCAATTATGTAGATGAGAAGAAAATGTCAGAAAAACCAGAAACACAGGTATTGGACCAAGAGATACAGTACATTTGAGAATTAAAAAAACAAACAAACAAACAAAAAAAAAACCCACCAAAATGGAAAGAGACCTATTAGGGAAACAAAATAGAGATGTTAAACACTGAGGAGTACTAAGAACCAGACTGCAGGCATAAATTGTAATAACATTTTATATAACTTACAAAAAAAGTAGTTGCAAGTTGTCAGAAAACTACAAAAAAGGTTACACCACTGTTGGAGTCCAGGGCAGGTGGAAAACACCTCAAACTGCCCCGGGGGGGGTCTGAAACCCTGGCAGAGACCCTGTCAGAGACCCCCAGGAAAAACACAGTCTTTGACCTTAGTCCATGGGAAAAACTTCCAACACTTATAGATGAGTTAAGAAATAATAAAGATTTAAAATAGAGTTAGTTTAGTTTGTCACAGGGTGAAAAATTGTAGTTTTGGGTTTTTAGAATGGAAGTAGTTTGGAGCAAGATGGAGAATTTGGGGCACTGTCTCTTCTTCTTCTTCTTCTTCATCATCATCTTCATCTACTCCATCTTCTGCTGTGACAGTGGCACAAAGACATTGGTAGAATGAAATTCAGGTAGAAATTACGTGTTTAGAATAGGTGATAATAATTGGCACAAAACCACAAATATAGTATGTTTTTAGAGTTAATTGGATTAGAAATCTTTAAAACGACCCTGACGCCTGACTCCATGTTCCTGTAGCAGTGTCTTCCCTTAACACGCTGACACTCCTGTAAGACCTTGAGATAAGAAATAGAATAAACAGCTTTGAAGACCGTGCTGCAGGATCCGTCTCATCTTTCAACCCTGGTACGGGACTCTGAGAGACAGAAAACCCCTATTTAGGGAAAAATCCCGACACATCACTTGCTATTCTCACCTGATAAAAGGGGTTACCGATTATGACTTTGTTATGAGCATATTCATACTCTAGTTAGAAGTCTGAAATAAACCTAATATTAGCAGTTTCTGTCTTTTAGCTACATCTGTTCTCGCAAGTAAGTAATTATGTTGTAATTTATGTTTGTCTATCTTGTACCCTGTTTGCTTAGCGCCTAAAAATTTATAAGCTTATAAACATAAAGAGATAGGTGTAGTGCTAAAAACAAAATTGAAAAAGAAATAAAGGACTTAATAGAGGAAAAAAAACCAATATAGCTAATGTTTGCTTGTTAATGTTTTTAGTTTACCAATTACAAAAAAATATTTTTCTCTAACTGTCCACTTCTAAGTTATGTACTGATGATTTCTGTTAAAAACTGCATAAAAGTGGGCCCTCAGAGATGACTGAAGCTAGGAAGATATTAAATTTATCTGCCAGGTCTAAAGCACTGCCTCATTAGGAAACCCAGATAGATTTTTGACAGGATTAAAACAAGAAACCAGCTAAGGCTAGCATCATCTGCAGAGCAGAGGCAGCGCACTGATGGCAATGTGATTGTCCTGCTTTTGTCTGGGACAGAGTTCATATTCTTAGTAGCTGCTGCAATGACAAAGGTTTTTGATTTAGTACGAGAACAATGTGGTAACACTCTGATGTTTTGGGTGTTTCCAAGCCAAAACAGCCCTTAGCCAAGGACTTGTCAGTGTCTCATGTTCTGCTAGAGAGGAGCAGCACAAAAAGCTGGGAGGAACATAACCAGGACAGCTGACTAGAACTGGTGAAAGAGATATCCCATACCATAGATCATGCCTAGTATATAGCCTGGGGGAGTTTCAGGGGAGGGGGAAATTCAGGGTTATGGTGTTTGTCTTCCCAAGTAACTGCTATGCATGGCAAAGCCCAGCTTTCCTGGAGATCGCTGAACACCTTCCTGCCCATGGGAAATGGTGAATAATTGTTTTGCTTCACTTGACTGCATGGATTTTATTTTTAAATACTAAACTGTCTTTTATCTCAGCATGCAAGTTCTCCCAGTTTTACACTTTCAATTCTCTCCCACATCCTGCTAGAAGGGAGTGAGTGAGTAGCTGTGTGGTGTTCAGTTGCCAGCTTGGGTTAATCAACAACAGATATGAGATGAAAATCTGTAAGTAGGGGTAAATTGAGCTGAGAAACTTCTCGAAAACGGGAGGCCTTAATATAGTGAAAAAACTTTGATTTTCCAGAATAGAATGCTAGCTGGTCTAAAGAACATAATTTCTTGTTTTAAGTATATATTTTTCTAAGTAGATAACAAAATGCATTGCAAAAAGCTTTGGTAGTAGTATTTTAAATCTGGGGAACCGAGAACTAAAGCTGATTCCAGGCTATGTCTCCACTGGTAATAAAAAAAGCCAGGAATATTTTTCCTGGTTTTAGGATAAACCAGCTGTCCTGGGTTTGCAATATGTATCAAGAATGTGTATTCTATTTGGCATCTGCTGAAACTGGTTGGGGAGGTTTTTTTTTTTTCTCTTTAGCTCTTGTAACTCCAGGGGGGAGGGGAAGGGTGCTTTCTGTTAATGAGTCAGTTGTTAAAACCAGGTGGGGCAGTGTTCCTTACCTCTTCCATGATCCATCCTCCCTACGGGGGATATATTCTGTTAATGGGCCATTAAGGCTCACCACATGATAATAACACTACATCATACTATTGTGAGATGCTCCACCCAGTGGGAGGAGACAACTGTTCCTACCTAGATAAAAACTGAGACTCAGAGACACCAGGGCAGCCTGTTTTCCACTGGATATCCCAGAGGAAGACTGGGCCCATCTTGACACCATTGCATCCTTCTACTCCAACAGAACCACATCTGTTACTCCAGAAGGATTTATTTTGGACTGTTTCCAACACCCTGACCAACAGGATGTCAGGTTGTATTCTAACTCTGTCAGAGTTCCTAGGATATTTTTTTTGTTTGCTTTTTTTTTTTTTTTGGTACTACTACTTTTGTATTTTTCATATTCCTAGTAAAGATCTGTTATTCCTATTCCCATACTTTTGCCTGAAAGCTGCCAATTTCAAAATTATAATAATTTGGAGGGAGGGGTTTTCCATTCTCCATTTGAAGGGAAGCCCCAGCTTTCCCTGGGAAGACATTTTCCAAACCAAGATGCCAGCACACACAAATCCCCTTCCAGGTTCTTTCCCATGCCCCAGACACCCTCATCCATGTGATTCCCCTTAAGGTTACCCATTAACAACAGTCCCTTGCATATAATGTTCCTTGAAGCATAACCTGAATTGTCTGATGGTTAAAAATATCAATTGGAAAGCAAAAATAAATAAAAGAAGATAAATTCTTAGATTCACTGGAGTTACAGTTTTGCCACTGATGCATTAGTACTTCAGTTTGAGTTCCTATGATTGTCATTTCCAGAATGAGAGATACTGACAGTAGAAGTTGGGGAGTTTATTTTCTCAGTAAAATGTAGAAGCTATTTCCAGCAAAGCCCTTGCTGTCTGCTATCTGTATTATTAGCGCATCAAATTCTGTCTCTACAGCTGTAAGCACGGAACCCAAGACAAAATTTATATAGAGACCAAAGAGATAGAGAACCAGCTTTATGGTTTAAGGTTTTATGTTAAAATATATCGAGTAAGCCATTATCCACAAGGAGCATGACACTGTTAACATAATTTCTTTCAAGAAAACTCTGCCTTTCAGAAAAAAAATAGCTAAAAGGTATCAGCTTGGTGAGTTGACAGACAGATGGGTAATCTGATCCCTTTATAACCGCTACTGTTTAGTGAGGAAAGAATGAATTCCCTTCAAGTGACATTCTAAGCACTGATTCTCCTAAAATGAATGTTTCTAGGTATAACAAAATGACTATTCTAAGTAAGGGTAGGTAATTAAAAAAGCAAATTCTAAATACATCTTTTAACCTCAGAAATAGTTTCAAATATCAATTGTCAAACCAAATTTTTATGCCTGTTCATAAAATAACAGTTGAAGATAGTCATGGAATATTTTTCCTTGCAATAATCTCAGGACATAAGCTATTAGTTATTTAGCCTCATTTGTCTACCTGGGAACTGATTTTTTTCTTAGTTAAAGAGGGACAGGGCTGCTATTATGCTTTAATCATATCCCAGATCCTGTTCCATTGTATCAAGTGTGACATCACATGGTAAAAGGTGTAGCTTCAGACAGCAATGTTTTTTTGTGGTGCCTGGCAGCTTATAAATCTAATAACGTTCTGTCCTTGCTGATGTAGGTGTCATCCCTTTGCAATATGGTCTTTTCAACAAAATACTCAGAACCTTGGAGATGCACAATTTTCTATAAATTGGCTTTGATTAGGTGATGAAGGCAGAATTCAGATAATGTATCTGGTCTGCTGAAGATTGCAGATTCTCTTTTAATAAAATTCTGCTGATAAGAATAAAAGAGCCTCTTACTCAGGATGGAGTAATTAGAAATTAGGCTGTTTGGAATCGGACCTTTGTTTTGCTTAAAAGAAAAAGGCTTCTCAGAAAAAGATGTGTAGATTAAGGCCTTTAGTTATATGGCCACTTTAAACACCCATTAAATGCGAATCACCTTGGAAGAAAAATCAACTTTATTTTAATTAATATTGGAGAAAAATGGTTTTTAAGTAGTTGAAGAAAGCTAAGATTGTTTGCCGTCTTCATCCTTCGGTAATCAGAAAAGTCTGTGTTCTACATTTGACTGAATTAGGACATTTATGCAAAAGGCAAAGCAGGGCTACCTTTCTGGAATCATTATTAAGGCAGCACTATCCCAATTTCCTCTGTTGTAAGTGAATACAGATAACCAACACAATTTAATTTTGCACGTCCTTCCTTGCAAGAGTATAAGGCTTTTCCTCCTACCCAGACATTCCTTTTGCATTATATTCCTTGCTTCTGTACTGAGATTCTTTCTCTGCGCTAGTTTCTTACTTTGCCTCACAGAATTAGGCAGTGTCTTTCATAAGAAACCACAGATATCTTGAGTTTGGAGGCCAGGGTTTAGAAAACCTTTAGGGCAGCGTCTTAAAAATAAATTTAGAAAAAATGTCCTGAAGAAAGTAATTTAGGCATGCTGGGACTTGACTCTATCAATTATGCCTAAGCATTTTAATAACATTTCACACTGCTTGTGATTGCACACATAAGATGAATGATGAGCTGGCTCTTGAAAGCAGGCAAGTAAACTGGAAATGTAAATCATTCAGGTAATTAAATTTCTGACTTACAGAAGCACTCTGCACTATGATAGAGGCTCTTCTGCCATGAGACTTAACATTTGTGAAAAGGTCAGTTTTCTACTTTCTGAAGCACTTAAAGTGCTTTTATTTTGATAATGATTGTACATGTCTGCCATAATAATCTTGGTTGTCCATGCCTTTCTGTCCCTAATTGGTACAGAAGACACTTGAGGATTTATTCACCTTCTTGAACAGTGTCTAGTGCCATTGGTACATGGATATAAGAGATACTTGAGCCGGACTGGAAGGCAAAGCATAAGACTTAAAGAAAACCTGTGTGTTCTGGACTAGAAGCTGAATGTTATGTAAAATTTGGTAGGGCACATCAAGTAGCACTGGGCATCTGTATGATGCTGATAAATTCCTTCATTAATCCATTAATTACATAGTTCAGAAATAATACAAAATATGAATCATCAGCATTATTTTTCCCTCGTCCATCTTCTTTTAGTCACATCTGAAGAGCTAACCTCAATTTTTATAATAAAAATGCTACATTTTTTCCTCAAACAATTTTCTTAATGTGTATGAAAATAATGTTTGATTGAAACCTGCTTATATTTCAAATTATACTTCTTTCTTACATTATCTAGCCTCAAATAGAAAAGAAATATCTTTGTTTCTGTTGTCTAGTCACTCAAAATGAGCATTCTGTGCTTCAACACTCTCTCCCAAAGTGACAATTTAGAAAGCCTCTTTTATATTTTCTTAATCTATATCACAGAAGTTTGGAACCAAATTTGACTAAAAACCTTTAGGTAGCAAAGGCTAATTGCACCTTTTCTGAAAGGTTTGGTGTCCTAGAGTGACTTTATGATGCCTGTATCCCCAGTCGTCTGTTCTGTATATTGTGTTCTGTACCTTTAAGGCTGATTTGCAGAACAAAACAGGGAAAGAAGAAGCACACAGTTTGTTTTGAAAAACTTTGTTACTCCTCTGCATTCCGCTCCTATATGGTCGGTTCAACTGAGGTTTGGACAGACTGCTGCGGGACAGAGAGCTGCTGAACTTTTTTTTTTTCTTAGTTAGTTTTAGCTAGCTAGGGCAGAGAACTGTTTTTTTCTAGTTTTTTGGTTTTTTTTTTCCTTTTTTCTGGGGACTGTCTAAACCTGCTCTGGACTGAAAACCCAGAGAAGAACTGAGAGACCATCCCTGTGCCCTCCGGGGCCCAGGATGGCATTTTTCTCCAGAGCTGGAGGAATTGATGAGAGACAGGGAGACGAGCTGCACCCACAGCCAGGACTTCTCAATTTGCCATCTCACTTTAGAACGAAAAGTTTTATTGTTTCATACTATTAATTCTGTGTGCATGTGAGAATTTTGTTTGTTAAATAAATAGCTTTTTCCACTTTTCTCCAAGGAAATTTTTTCCAGACCAGTTGTGAGGGAAGGGCCGTTTGGGTTTGCTTTTCTAGGGGAACCCCATTCAGAGGTTTCCTCCCAAATTTTGCCCTAAACCATGACATTTGGTTAGTATTTTCTTCATGCTTGTACATTCTTAGTTTTATGAAAGTTCTCCAGCTTTTATTTATTTCCTTACTCCTCATATGACATTTTCTTATCCTGGACTATTTACCTTTGAAATCTCAGATTCAGTTTTTGTCTTATGTAGAAATCAGTCTTGAAGACGGAATGGATGATATATTTGTAATTGTATTTAAATTCTTGCCACTCCTGCTTATAAGTTCCCCCAAAATTCATAGGTTTTGTCTGAAAAAATCCTTTTTTTTTTTTTAATCATCTATTAAAATTATTGTCTATTGTAATATTTTATGCCAACATGAGAATCCATTCCTTCCGTTCCTATCACATCTGGTTAAAACTTTCCTTTAACTTTCTTTTATCAAGTAAATATGTTCTCCTTTCATTCTTGTTTTTCTACTATTTGTTTTTATTTTACTTAAACAGAGAGAACATCACTAGTAAGCCTCTGCCTTTCTGTTGATTCATATTCCACAATTTTCTCTTGTGAATATATACATCAGGACTGATTTTGTTGATCTTAAACATTCATAATCAAACTATGCAAGATATAGATATTCGAGGAAATATACGTCTCTGCATAGCCATAAATAAAATCCCTTTCCTATTTGCTGGATTTTCTCTTTGTTGGCTAACAGGATGATGATATACCTTCCTAGGGGAACTCCCTACTCATTCACACAAGTGTGAAGCTGATACCCCTCATCTGCAGCAGTGTCCTGCGAAGAGGAAAGACATAGCTTAAGCATATGAACTCTACAATTCACTCTCACTGATATTGATTTTAAAGTTAAGATTTATTTTTGTTATCATCTTAGATAGCCAAATACTCTGACATAATAATTTCTACCCACTTAGGAAGTGGTATAAATGCAGCACTTTGAATTGGTAAGTGCAGGAAAATGCACTAGATATCACATCTTTAGCCCTGAATGCTCTGTGCTACTTTTTAGGGGATTTTCTTGAGTGCTTTTGCCATGGTTGGTTTTGCTTGCATTAGGGGACTTTGCCCAGCTGTTCTCAATTACAGTCAAGTTGAAGATTCTGGCTAGTAAATCTGAATTACTGTTGGAATAAGTAGGAGAACTAAAAGCTAATTTCCCAAATTTGGAGAACATATTTATTGTGACAAAATTTCCTTCTTTTTCACATGCCCTAACTTCTGCAATCTCTTTCCAATACTCTTCATGAACAAGCTCTCACTTTTTTTTAACTGTGTTTTCTGTCTTTCATTTTCAAGTTGCATTGAGCAATTTTGCCTAACATTAATGCTGATTGGAATGCTCTAGGCAATCGAGATTTTAAAAAGACACATTCGTATTAACTGCAAAGGAGAGGAAAACTAACAACCCACATTATCATGTTTGTTTTCCTTCTAACTGAACTGATGAGGTGGTAATGAAGGCTAAATGCCTTTCCCTTCACTAGTTTTATTCTGAGTGTGATTTCTTTCTCCAGTAAGGAGGTCAAAAAAACAGATCAAGAAAGGTATTAGCAAATTCTGTATTTTTGTTCCACTCCTAAAATATCATAGCAGTATTTTAATATTTAAAAGTCTTTATATTGTAGTGGCTAAACAAACTCAACTTTCAGGAATCTAGGGTAAAAGAGAATATCCATTGGTAAAGTGGCAATTCGCCCCTTCATGCCATAACCATGAAACAGGGATGGCTCTTCTGTCAGAGTCACACGCACATTCTTGTAATTACAGAGGTTTGGAAGACATTTAAACCATTCCACAAAATATTCTTTCCAAAGGTTCCTATTTCATATGACCTAGTTGCCATTTAGGATTTACTATGGTATTCAGTGGTCTTATGAGGCATACCCCTTTGTCTTCTGTCCACAGCTACATAAAAATGCATTAAGGTAGTGTTTGACTGCATAACTTCTGTGTGATTTTTCTTTCATCCCTGAATTAAAAAACAAAAAAATATATATGAGTCGGGTACTTGCTGACAATTCATTCTTTCATTCTGTTGCACATCTTTATATATAATATCTCTGAACTTGCATTTTTCATAGGTTTGGGGTTTATTTTTGCTTTCACGTTCTGATAAGGAAAATAAAAAAAGACAGGATTTTATTCTGTATTTTAATTCTGACTTAAATTAAGAAGCTGACTGGTTTGGAGCTCTTAGCTTTTTTTTTTTCTAAACAGGTTAAAAGTTCAAAGGAAATGTTTTTTGCCCATTTTGCCTATTTTGGCAGTCACCACTTGAATAAATTGTGCATAAATTAGGACATGCATTTTTTTAAATGTGGGTTTCATCCGTGCAGGCTATGAATCTGCTCAGCTCCTGTTTGCCGTTGCAGGAGGGCGTAATCATTCCTCAGGCATATTTGCCAAAGTAACTTTCCTAGACCCACTCTGTCAACCAGTGGAAGGTGTCTGTGACCATGGCAGGAAGGGTTGGAACTGCATTGTGTTCAAGGTCTCTTACAACTCAAACCATCCTATGAGTTTGTGATCTCAAACAGCACAAGACCATCTTTAGGTAAGTAACTGAGCTGTTGATTTCCTTATGTAATTGGATCTTCAGCTCCAAATTCAGACACATACCTGTCTACAGACACATACCTGATCTTGATATTATTTCTAACCTATGACTTCACAAAAAGCCCCATATTTTTTAGGTTTCTCAAACTTTTATTGAGTTTTTGCTGGAGGTAATTACATGTCATTCAAAGGAAACAAATGGAATACTGTCTGCCAGGAGATACTGCAAAAATTGAGCAATTGCTATCTTGAAATAAACAGAAAAACTCTTGTAGGAGTTTAAGCTCAGCTGGCAACTAAGCTCCATGCAGCTGCTCGCTCACTATTGCACCCATGGGTGTATTGGTTTGGCATGAATGGTAAAAGCCAATTAGTGACCTGCTTTAAAGCTGACAGCCAGGTTGGCCAATTGGATACAAGTGTACACCCCTGGGACACATGCCTTAAATACAGGTGGAATCTTGGGAAAGTCCTCTTTTGCTGCGGGCCTGCCATGAGGTAACAACGGGAGAGAGGGGGGCAAGGAGCAGTGGGGCCCGGCTCAGGGCCCGCCGGGCTGGGGCGGCTGTGACAGGTCTGGCACTGGCTGGGGCCGAGCCAGGCCCCGAGCCCAGCAGATGCCGGCAGAGAAAGGCGAGCCACAGCTGTTAGCATCTAGCCAACCCTATGGCCTGCCCCATGCTGCCAGCTGGGCTGAGGGAGATGACCACCCCCAGCCCCCGGGTCCCTGGAAGCAGCACCGAGCCCAGGTTGGGCCAAACCTGCCCCATAAGACCGAGCAGTGGAGGGGAGAGAAGATCCGGGCCGCCGTTTCTGAGCTTTTCTACACCTCATGGATTTGAGGCTTTTCACCGATGCCGCAGCTGAGACCACGTGGCCATCTGTAGGCCCAGGCAGGAAATATGAACTCTTTCCTGAGACTTTTTTTTTAAACTCTAACCCTTCTCAAAGAGAGAGGAAAGGCCAAATTGGAGGTATGCAAAGGGATAATATGAAGATAGCAAAGTCAGTAAAGAAAGGGTGACTTCTTAAGTGCAAGAGATGACAAGTTGCCTTAGTTCTAGGCTGTAAAACTCCTTAATTTATGGTAATGGACTGTAATATTTCCTTTAAATCATGGACTAAGAATGGGGAGATGATTTTGTGGATTCAAGCAAAGGTGTCTGATTTTACTGTGTGGATATTGAATAAGGAACTGTAATCTCTGATTTTACTGAGTGCATATTGAATTAGAAACTGTAACCTAGTGATCCTATGAGATGTTTGAAGCCTCGTCACCAGTGAAGAATGAGAAATCCTTTGTTGTGGAGCTGTGCATCTTTAAAAGGTGAAACTCCATGTGTAAGTCCACGGCCCATACGTAGTCATGGGAAAGGCTGCGTTTTGGGAAGCTCAAAAATGCAGATTCTTGGGTGGGCTGCTTTTGTGGGAGCTGGAAGCCACAAACAGACTGTGTCTCCTGTGGAAAGTTACCGGAACAAAATCAGGAGGGACTTGTCTCGCTCAAAGGCTGAATGAAAGACTAAGTGGTACTGACCTAGAGTTCTGATTTTCTGTCTCTTTACATTGTTTTGTGGAAAAGTAAACTGTTGGTGGGGGGGGAGGGGAGTGCTTTTAAAAAGGTTTTGTTTTGTTTTGTTTTGTTTTGTTTTTTCCCTTTGATATGTGCTCATAAATCTGTTTCTATCTTTAAGTTAAGACTGTTTTGCTTTTCTTCTTATCCTATTCCATAGTAGAAAGATAGACCGCTACACTACATTTAACGAAACAAATTCAGTGAATGTGAAACCACTACATTTTTGATGTTTCTGTCCGGTTTTGAACTTTACCCCATTACAATGGGATTGGATGGAGATTCTGAAGACTAAAAGTGAGAGAACTCATGAGCAGAGATAAAGATAAAAGCTATGCATGCAAAAAAAGCAAATAAGGAATTAATTCACCACCTCCCTTTGGCAGACAGGTATTCAGCCATTCCCAGGAAGGCAGAGCTCTGTTACACACAATGATCTCTTTAGGAGACAAACCCCAAATGTCACCCCTTCTTCCTTTGTGTCCCAGCTTTATATACTGAGCATGACATAGCTGATGTGGAATATCCCTTTGGTCAGCTGGAGTGACCTGCTGTGGCTGTTTTTTCTCCCAACCTCCCACTCACGCCCAGTCTCTGCACCAGTGCGGCAGTACAGAAAAGCAAAAAAAGGCCTTGGCTCTGGGCAAGCCCTGCCCAGCAGTAACGAAGACACCTCTATATTATCAACACTGTTCCTAGCACAAATCCAAAACATAACCCCATACTAGCCATTTGTGAAGAAAATAAGCTCTACCTCAGCCAAACCCAGCACATCCCAGGATGTGCAACTTTAATTAAATGGCTGTACTCCTTTGAAGAACATGCAATTTTATAGCAAAAAGATAAACTCCTTGCTGAAATGTGATCCTGTCACCACTTATTTCCTCAGTAACAGCAAAAAGTTGCAGTCAAAAGCAGAACATTATGCATAGCTATACAGGCTTTAGGGCTTTTCTCTCTTTTGACAGCAGAAGCATAACATTAAAGTCATCAGCAGTCCACCAAAGCCAAGAATTTATACCCCTGATGCCTTAAATGCCCTTATTTAATATGATTGGTCAGTTCATATCTGTAGTATTCTTCCTAAAAATTCTGATGAAAAATATTATATGATGTATACTTCTTTCATTATGCTGAAATCTATATATTTGAAGAGATACTTTAGCAATCCTTGACGTTCATGTATGTTATCAGATTAGCAGTTAATACTTTATGCTAGGTCAAATGCTGAACATAGTTTTATTTTTAAGAGGAATAAAGTAATTTTACAAAAAAAAAGTAGACATTCCTAGCACTCTTTGAACATAAAACATTACATATACTTGCTCTAGTCAACTCCTCTGCTAGAGAAAGGAAAATAAAGAGCACCTACTACTGAGCAATTCACTTACTAGTTTATGTGAAATATGTATTTGTGTATTGCCATGTCTTCAGATCCTTCTTTGGTAAACACACAATTTAATAAACTTGATGTAGTGTGAAGAGGTTTGGGGGTGTTTTCAGTTTTATGGGATATATTTAAGGCAGACTGCTTCAGGGAGTGGTGCAGTTTTTCATATATACGTGCTTCACGTCTTTAAAGTGATAATTCAACCACACATTTGCATGTCCCTGCATCCTTTTTTCTTTTCTTCTGTTGCTTAACTGATATAAAGATCACTGCAGACACAGTTGGGCATTTAATTCCAAACTGTAAAAGTGCATGCTAGGATTAAACCTTAATATTATTTAAAATACTGGGTCTGCAGACATGCATTTATCTGGAATAGACCACGAAAATAGCACAGTATGTCAGGTGTGGTCATAGTCTTGTATTATCAGTCTGCTGTGAATAGTACCCAGAGTGGTTGTAGCCTTTTGCATGAGAGAAGACCAGACTGGTTCCATTGTTTCTTGTCCCCAGTTCCTACTGTTTAAAAATGGGAAAACAGACGGCCAGCAGAAGGATAGGCAAGGGTCAAGTATGCAGTCTTGCATGCAAAAGGGGCTGAAGAAGTAAAAGATGACAGCAGTTAATGATGAGAAAGAAGGAGGTTAAACCAAGTAACAGTCTGCACTGACAAGAGACAATAAAGGACAGAAGGACAACTGAAGACACAACTGAGGGGTGCAGAAGGGAAAAGCTGGCGTAAGTAGCTAGCAAGTAAGAAGAGGAAGAGAATGCAATGTCGACATCATGTCATACACGCCGAAGTTAGTACATGTCCATACTTATTCACAGCCGTAAAGGAAAATGGTAAGTTCTAGAGCACGTAGAGGAAATACATATTTAGCTGTATAACTGAATGGAAACCTATGAGAAAGGAAGGGGCAATAAAAAGGAGAAAATTCCTCAGCTTCTTTAAACCAAAAAAGATTTGCTGAAGACAAAGGAACCATATTAATCCAGCTTCAGAGATGAGTTAAAATTTTAAATGATAAAGCTGGGGATTTGGAATTATAAACAATGCTTTTCCCGAGATATATTAGCGCTAAAAGCCATGCATAGTCATAACCATAATGAGTATCTGCAGGTAATTTAAATGAAAAAATTGCATTAAAATACAAAACTTAATGATTTCTTAATGTAAAAATGTCAAAGAGAAAAATTCAAAAAGAGGAAGCCCATAATAATGATTATATAAATTATCCTAGTTAGCAGTTAGTTTTGGAATGAATGCATATTCTCTGTGATATATAGTGTTGCAACACAGTTTGTTCAATGAAGTTACTTTCTAATTTTCAAATTTTGAAACGTAATATGTAATTATGTTCTACTTAATATCTTCTATTTAGCAGTTGCTTTANAGATGAAAATACAGGTGCTAGCATGAATCAGACCATGCTTGTGCAGACTGTCTGCAGATGAGGTGACCTAGCAGTCCTTTACATCTTTGATTTCCCTGGTAGTGCATGTCTCCTAATGAAACTAATTTAGGAAAAGAATTGGATGTGTGAGAAAATGAAGACGCTAAGAAGCAGTGGCCTGTATATCTCTCACATTTGCCACTGTAAATGAAGTTGAGTCTGAATGTTTTCTACATTTAGACAGTGCTTAATCTAGCAATGGCTTTTTTTTTTTTCACATTATCTTTTTCTTGTTTCATTTTGTCTGTCCAGTCTCCTGTATAAGTTTGGTTTATTGTGGTAGGTCTAGATAGGTGTTTAAAAACTAGAAGTCATTATGTCATCCTACTGAAGTGAGACCACATGTAGAAAAGGATGAAAAGTTCATAAATAGGAAAAAAGAGAGAAATGGCTTTTCAGTTAGGAAGGTCATGTGAGAACTGTATCTATTATTGCTCTTTTGCCTGGTTTATTTATACACATTGTAGTAAAAACCCCAGCGGATGTGAATTTAAAATTTAGTTTTTAGAAATTAAAGTAAGATTTATCTAAATTTGTTGCTGTAGGACATGAAATCAGACCACACGACTCTAGAATTTGTCAGAAGGCTAAAAAGAGAGTTTATTAAAACTTGGCCTCCTTATATATACTAGGTCGCTAGAGCTGAACTGATTGGTGTTAAAAGTAACACCCATTCAATCACATTGGCTAACACAGAGCAACATCAAATTGTCTCTACTTTCAAAGAAGAATGAAAACAAGACAGAGTTAGCAAAAACGTCTTCTTTTGTTTACAGAACGTTCTGTGAGAGCTGAGTTTTAGAAATCAAAACATCTCAGGCTGAAAAACCAGGACTGCACAAATTGTTGCAGGTGACAAAAGTTCACTCACCTGAGTATTAGTAGCATTCCTGATTCTTCAGTCTGAAGAAGACAAAAGTCAAATATTCCACTACCCGAATGAGCGTGTCAACTTTTGACAATAATCTGTATATATGTTGACCCATGTCCATGTGAATATTTAAATTACATTTCCATTTGGTTAATTGTAGGTAGTTTTTTGTCTAATAAAAAGAACATCATGTTTCATATTTTGAAGCAGGTAAACACTGCTCATGCCTGAATAGTGGACTTCATGCTATGGAACAAGTATATCTGGTTAACTTGGAAGTCATAAGNAAGCCCATAATAATGATTATATAAATTATCCTAGTTAGCAGTTAGTTTTGGAATGAATGCATATTCTCTGTGATATATAGTGTTGCAACACAGTTTGTTCAATGAAGTTACTTTCTAATTTTCAAATTTTGAAACGTAATATGTAATTATGTTCTACTTAATATCTTCTATTTAGCAGTTGCTTTAACTAAGGCCAGATGGACTGCAATTAGATTTCAAATGGGAACATTTAGCACTTTCAAAATTAAACTGGTTATTCTAATTCTTCATGAAAGTGATAAAAATAGAGATGTGGGATGAACCACAAAAAAGTCCGAGACAAGCCATAGACACTTAAAAAGGAGAAGGAGGTCTTTTCACCATTGCTGTCTGAAGAGCTGGAATCTTAAGGGAAAAAAAAATAAAAGAGTTTTCTATTGTGGTAGAAGAAAAATAAACAGAGGAAAAATAAATACCAGAATGACTTTCCCGCCCCCGCCCCNGTAACACCCATTCAATCACATTGGCTAACACAGAGCAACATCAAATTGTCTCTACTTTCAAAGAAGAATGAAAACAAGACAGAGTTAGCAAAAACGTCTTCTTTTGTTTACAGAACGTTCTGTGAGAGCTGAGTTTTAGAAATCAAAACATCTCAGGCTGAAAAACCAGGACTGCACAAATTGTTGCAGGTGACAAAAGTTCACTCACCTGAGTATTAGTAGCATTCCTGATTCTTCAGTCTGAAGAAGACAAAAGTCAAATATTCCACTACCCGAATGAGCGTGTCAACTTTTGACAATAATCTGTATATATGTTGACCCATGTCCATGTGAATATTTAAATTACATTTCCATTTGGTTAATTGTAGGTAGTTTTTTGTCTAATAAAAAGAACATCATGTTTCATATTTTGAAGCAGGTAAACACTGCTCATGCCTGAATAGTGGACTTCATGCTATGGAACAAGTATATCTGGTTAACTTGGAAGTCATAAGTATTTGGGATCAAGGAGTAGGGGTTCTGGTTATTGAAATAAACCTTGTCAATGTATTTCAACTTAGTGCTTTACTTGAAACTTTCTTTAGGTTCATATTTACCAAAACTTCTTAAGACATAACAGATTTACATTACTCATAGAGGGATTCAGTCATTGTAACAGTGTTTCTTTTCTTCTTGGCTTTTTTACTTCCTTTAACAGTAACACAGTATTCTTCAGATAATTGTCTTCTTTCTAAGATTTCCTGATTAAAAAAATTATTACACTTGACTCAATTAGACAGATTTTGTTTTGCTTAACTTTCACAAGGCAATACTTCATATTCAATCTATGATGGGCCTTCATATTTAATCTATAATTAGATATGATTAAATATCAATTAAAGTGACAATAAGGCCTAAGAAAGGCAATTTGATTCTAGGTTTTAATTGCTTTTCTACTACTCCAAACATAACAATGAAGACTTAATTATTTTCAGCACTCACTTCACATCATTCCTGTTCCAAGACATATCTTGAACTCATTACCCATATAACTATTTTTCATAAGCTATATAATTTCAAACAAGTGAAGCTGCTTGAATAAGTAAGACTTTCCTAAATCAAGCTCTGGATTTTTCAGCCAGCAGTAGTGGTGTTTCAACATGCCTGAAAAAAACCCAACCAACTCCTGAAAAAAAACTACAACAAAAAAGCAAACTCCAATGTAAAAAAACAGCAAAGACCCCAAACAGAATTATGAATAAAGGTGACCCAGATAAGAAACTTATTTGTGAATTTATAACTAAATAATGGCTAATACTGATAGATGGATTCATATTTTAACTCTGGTAAGATACAAATTTTCTTTAAATATTAATTAGTGTGACTTCCTTTCTTGTGATTATGCAGCGTCATTTGGGTGAGAACAAGAATAATTTCCTAACAGAGTTTAAAAAATGCAGTGCAAGATATTAATGTTTAGCTTGTTCACAATGTTAGCTCAAAATCATTACTTTGACAAACTATCCCTGAGGTTCAGAATTTCTACCCTACAGAACTAACTGCATTCATTCACTTTAAAGTCAACTCATGAGAACCAGCAAAACTTGATTATCCAGCTCTAAGAAGTCTGTGTTTAAGGAAAGGTGAATCTTTTCCTCGATGTGTTGCCTAGCCTAACAGGAAGCATTTAAGATACTTGATTTTATGTTAACAAGTAATGAGAAAAAACTATTTAGCATAGGAATAATTCTAGGACTTCAAAAGGGGCATTGAGCACCCCTTTTCAGGAAGCTGACCCACTCCACAGCTGCAATACAAAAAACAGGGGGATAATGCAGACCATATAAACAGTAACCCACTCATCCTGAGTATTATTTTTAATCTCACCGAGAAGTGTAAGCTCATTAGAGGAGGCATGCATCTGTGTCTACCAGGCTTATGATACCTCCTTGAGACGGCATAGAGCACTAATGCAAGTAGTGAGGACGCTGAAAAGGAAAGCTGAAAAGCCAAATGACTGAATTACACACTGGCTGGAGTCAGAAAACATCTCTGGAGATTGTTTCAGCCACCCTCTTCCCAAATAAGAGTATCTTCACCTACAGAAAGTTTCCCAGGACAGTGTTTAGTCAGGTTTTAGATATCTCCACAGATAAAGACACCACAACTTCCCTAAGAAACCTGTTCCAGTGTTCACCCACCCTTACAGTAAGCAAATGTTTTCTTGTGTTCAGACAGAATAGCATGTGTTTCAATGTACGCAGATTGTCTCAGGGTGCCATTGAGAAGAGTCTTTCTGTTTTCCATTTCCCTGAGCCTCTCTTCCTCAAGCTGAACAGTCACAGCCCTTTCCATCTCCCTTCAAATGAAAGATGCCCCAGTCCCTTGATTCCTCTTGTGGCCTTCACTGGACTCACTCCTCATTCAAGCCTTGCATATAGAATTTTGACCTAGATCAGTCATGACTTTTTCTGTTGCAAAGGGGTACAGCCTGCTCAGGTAAATGGGACCTAGATAGTGCCTCCTCAGTTCTGTCTGTTAAAGTTGATCTGCTACATATGAGAAAGAAAGAAAGAAGAAAAGATCACCCAATTTGTCAGGCAACTGAGAACAACTTTATATTTGTGTTATTTTGGTGACGCAATTTGTCACACACACACAAACACACACTCACACTTTGATCAGAAGGCATGAACTAAAACTCTCCTTTATTTGAAAGTCTGACTCCAATATATAGTATCTCTAAAAAGGCCAGGGACTGGGGGAGAAGGTTGACACCTCTCGCCATCCTGTTGGTCAGGACCACTGTCTATCAGCTGTCCATATCTCTACAACAAAGAATGTAAACTATCTTGAAATTATATAATAACATTGGCCAGTGTTTACAGACCAGAGCATGAAAAAGAACCCAAAACATGAAACTGTGAAACAGAAGAGACAGCTGAAAAAATCAGGGCAACATTTTGGAGCTGTATTTATGAACTAACTGAAAAAACACTAATTAGCTCTAAATATGGGGATACTTTGGATCCTTCATAGAGGTCTAATTTGGATCTAATTTGGGGGGATGAAGCCATAATTTTTCACTAGTTTGAACTCTGTGCACATCAAAATATAGAAATCACTAACCAGCTGTTGTACTCATATTGCTTATAAATAAATTTTAGACTATGTGAAACTGAATACTGGGGTTCGTTTCTCATGGCTTCCGCATCGAAATTCTCCTGTTTGAGATTGGTTTCCCATTTTGCATTGGACCATCACAGAACCAATAGATAGGAATGAGTTCACTGCATGGATGTGTCCAGAAATTTATCAATATTTCTAAATTACAATTACTACTATGTTTTAATTACAATTACAAATATATATATATNAAATTGGATGCAGATGGAATTTTTTGTTTTTCTCCAGGTGATGCTTTTGAATAATTTTTCAATACTTGTGATATTCACATTTTTAATTTATTATCCTGTTTTTGTTTAAGACAAAAAAAACTAAAGAGAAATAAAAATTCCCTTCAGCTATTCAACTACCACAATCCAGGTGCTTTTGAGCATTACTAATAAAAGACTCTGGAGTAGTTAAGGGAATAGTTCTTTGTAATAAGTAGAAGAGAAAGTGCATTGTTATGAGGAAACTGTGAAGGAGCAAAGAAGTACAAGGATGCATACTAATAGAGTTTTGTTTTTACCTTCAATTTATACTGCATAATTGAGGACATCTACTCTTCAAAAAATCACCATTATTATTACTGTCACATACGGACTGATCAACCTTCTAAAAGGCAGAAGTGGATAGTTAAACATATTTAAGGGTTTTGGTTTGGTTTTTTTTTTTTTCTGCTGTGGGATTTTAAACTCTTGAGTTTTTCATACTAGCTGAAGGACTTTTGACCTTCATGAATTAATGAATTATAGATAAAAATGAAATCCAAGGAAAGTAGTAAAGATTGTGTTGGCTGGAGAGACTATGAGAGTTGTACTTTCAGAGGCATTCCCAGTTGAATATATAATATTTGAAAGTTCACTTGCATAAGTAACTATTAAGAGTGAGAAATATTGATTTTCAGGTGATATTTGTACAGAGAATTATACATAACAACAAACTGTTATTTTGACTATGCATTTAATATTTTAATGTAAGAACTCTATACAATCTGTGTAAGATCTGGAGTATTTCCTGCCCCAGTTTTTTATTCTAACAGGTTCATCTAGAGCCATAAAAAAAATAAAATAGCTCCTCTGAGATGAAAAAAAACACAAACAAAAAAATCACATAAATCCCAAAAAACATTACCCAAGCCAAAAATTCCCAAATGACCCAACAAAACCCTGTACCCATTAGTTTCTTGTTACTTTTACTTAGGCATTTCACAAAGTATTAACACTGAAAATGAAGGATTAACTAAACAGTAGTCTCATTTATTGCTCAGTTTTGATAATTTTTATTAGTTTATGCTAAAGTTTAATATCACAGAGATTATATTATTTAAGAGAGATTATTTTACTTTTCATTCTATTTTTTTTAACATTACTCATAAATTTAAGTAATTTTCTTTATATTCCTGCAGCATTTTAATTGCAGATTACTTCAAATTCTTGCCAAGGATTTTCCTTTAGCTTTCAATAAATTTATTAAAGACAAATGTTTATACTCGTGGTTCATGGTACAATTTACTCCTGAAGAAATATAAAAATTGGATTAACTCGTAGAATATAATTGTGATGGTCAGTCTATATGTTTTCCACTTGGTAGAACAGCACATTTCTCTGTCACTAATTCCAGTGTTCTTAATACTGGGTTGTTTGTTGAAACTTTGCAGAATGTGCTTGTGAAACTTTAAGGTCAACATAACCTTAGCCCAGCTGCTTATAACAAGTGCAGTTACTTGAAGGGTAACACATCTTATCAAGACAGAAAAAAACTCTGAAGGTAGCCACCCTTCCCAGCTTACTCCAGTGGGAAGACAAGACAGTCCTCAATACTCTGAAGAGAGGCTGTGTGTACATTAGCAAATAGTGCAGCTCCACTAGAGTGGACCTAAAGAGTGAAATAGTTGCTGCGAGGACCAGCAGCCCAAGCCTTACTATTTTTAGGCATTGTGATGAACGCTGATTATAGAGTGCTCCCATGGCTAAATTCTTCATAGGGGTTGTAATACACCAGGTGCTTTCCCAAACTGCATTTTCCAGTATTGTTTCATCTTGAAATCATCTAGTTTTGGCATTTAAAGGTTGCTAAACTGAGAGAGTATAGCAGAAATTCACTTTCCACCCCCAAAGAAGTTTTCAAAATGAGGATGGAATTAATTCAGGTTACTGTGGAAAATTAAAAATGTGTGTACACATAGTATTGTAATTGATTTTCTGGTCAATGTATCTATCTTCTTAGGATCACACTGACTATATAGCCTAATTAATTTTTTTTCATTATGAGCATTTTTTTTTTAATGACAATTTAACTGAATAACTCAAGAAATAACTTAATACTGCTGTCACATTGCATATCCGACTTGAGAAATTTTGAGCCAACCATCTTCTATTCTCTGATCTGCTGAAGGGAATATTACTTAAATGGCTAAGTAACCAGAAAAACAAACAAACAAATTAAAAAAAAAAAAAAGGCAACTAGAGAAAAAGATAAAACCTTTCCACTGTAAAGGTATAGTTACCCATGTTATTCTTTTTCTTATGACTAAATGAATAACAATTTATTGCCAGCACTTTTCTCTTGAACATATTAGGCTGCATGGAAAATAATTTGTTATTTGCAATTCCCTTGCAAAACTTCAGTTACTTATGACAATCTAATATTACATTAAGATACACCACTCAGAGAAAATTTTCTGCATATAATTATTATGAATCAGGCTGCAAATATTCATCATTAGAATGTGTAGCAATCAAAAATGTTTGTTGTTCCTTTGTTGAACTCTTTCCAAGACCATACCTTAAAATGATCTGATTTTTTTTCTGTGCGTGCACTTGTGTTTATGAAAGCTTCAGTGTCATACAAATATCAGATTCTTCTATGAATGGAGGTTTTTTGCAAAAAGCTCACATAGGTTCTCTGAATTTTCAAAGTTTTTCAGTTATTTGCAGTAATTCTCCTATCTCTCCTTAGCACTGACAGGTTCCAGGAAGAGTAGAACATATAAGTTTAGTTTTTTAAAGGCATGCCATGGCTTAACCTCAGCCAGCAGCCAAGCCCCACAAAGCCACTTGCTCACTCCCCTGTAATGGACTCAGAGAGTGAATCAAAAGGGTAAAAGCAAGAGAACTTGTGGGTTGAGATGAAACCAGCTTAATAGGGAAAGCAAGAGCCATACATGTCAGCAAAGCAAAACCTGAATTAACTGACTGGTTCTCATGGGCAGGCAGGCGTTCAGCCACCTCCAGGAGAGCAGGGCCCCATCATTGGCAACTGACTTGGGAAGCCAAACAGTATCAGTCCAAATGTCCTTCCCTTTTTTTTTCTCCCCCCACTTGTATATACTGGGCATGTTGTCATATGAACATATTTTCATTGAGGTCAGCTGTTCTGGTTGTGTCTCCTCCCAGTTTCTCCAACATCCTTATCAGCATGGCAATACCAAAAGCAGAGAAGTCCTTGGCTCTGTGCAAGCCCTGCCCAGCAGCAACAATGACATCTCTAGACGATCAACACTGTTCCCAGCACAAATCCAAAACACAGTGCCATATGACCACTGTGAAGAAAATTAACTCTGCCTCAGCCAAAACCACAGGATAATATTCCTTGTCCTCTTCCTTAAGCGGAAGCCTAGATGGGTGAAAAGTCATGAAAATTTAAATGAGAGCTTCTTAAAAATCTCCCATCTATGTGTGTGAGTGGATGTGTGTATATACACACATATTTAATAGGAATATACAGAGAAACGCATAGACATTCTATGTGCTTTAATATTTTATATAAAATCTCTCTATAAAATCTTTCAGCTAGGAATTTGGTGCATATATTGATATTTTTTCTATGTTACAAACCATAGTGGAATAACGGTATAGAAGATGCAAATGGTTAACACAAAGAGTAAAAATTGTCACACTATTTTTACAATCACTTTTCTTCTCTTAAAAATGTGGTTCAGGGTTTTATCTTCTGATTTGCAGTTAGGCAAACAAAGTGAATGAGTGGGCAATGAAGACATCAGGGTAAGTTCTCACCATCTATGCTTTATGCAATATATTCATTGTCATCTATTAAAGCTTCTCCAGATAATTTCCTATGGTTAAGTTTTTATAATTTTTTTCAAGGTGTCACATTTAAAGGTTTTTTCTTTAAAAGACTGTCCTGGTAAAGACATGGTGTAGCTAAGGGGATTTTTGAGATTAGAACTGGAGGTGATCCAAAATGGGCAGTTAAATACAATAAAGACACTAACTTCTAACAAATCTACTCTACCCAACAGTTCTTTCTTCTACTTCCTAAAAACAGAAAAGAGCTATTTACCAAAAATTAAGGAATAGTAAGATTGAATTTAATTTAATAAAATTGATAAAGATATTATTTTTTAAATATTGCAAACAAATTGAAAAAAGAAAAATATGGCTGAAGAAACAGCTGTTTTCATTACTATGATAATTTTTGTTGTCATTTCTAAATCCTGTGAGAGAATGAAAAAGGAAAGGTGGAAAGAGATTGTGAGAAGAGGTGAAAATAATCCATATGTTACAGTGACAGTAACAGCATGTGGGTATTTTTTTTTTCTGTCCTTTTTTGTGTATGTATCTTCATTTTTTTCTCATTAAAAAAAACCTTCAACATCAGGATATTAGTGAAAAGATTCAGAATTACATTATTGAATGTCGTACACCCACATGACTGCACCACATCATATCTGTCAAGGGCATTGATAATCTTCAGTAGCTTGCACTATTCCTGACAATCATAATTGCAGTAAAAATGCTCTAGTAATTACAGGTGTATATGAGTTCTTTCAAAACAGAGAATGCAATTATATCAAAGCTTATTTTATACTTGAAAATCATGTGTTTATTTGCAATCTTCCATGATTGCATAATTCAGGAACATAAGAATTTTTTTTGTCAGAGGCAAAAGTTTGCTGTAAAATCTCATATGTTCTTACCACACATATAATATAAATAGTAGTCAGATTACAAATCTATTAATTTTCTGTATCACTGATGCTCTATTAGAAATATTTGAAGGTCATTAGCATTTTTAATCTTTTGATTTGGATACATTTGCATTTATTAACACATTTAAAAAATTGGAATATCAAAGATATCTCTTTTTTACAGAGCAATTTCAGTCTCTGCTAAGTGTGAAACAAAGTTACAGAATTTGTAATTCTTTTCTTTTCCTTCTGTAATTCTTTCCTTCTATCTGTAATTCTTTTTCTTCTGTTGAAAAAGTTGTAAAAAATAAGGTAACTCTCAGAAGAAAATGAGCATCGTCAGCAGTAGCAATTGACTTTATATTAGCTTTAATATTTTAAAGTTTTCAAGCAAGGAAACCCTGTTTTCCCCAGAGGTCTTTCTTTCCATTTAAGCAGTGATAAATAATCTAGATCAGTGCACATAATTTCTTCAGGGGCTTATCAGCAATAAGAAGACCAAATCTTCCACAACAGAATAAGGTAAATTACAATGGGGTAAAGTAAGTGCTAAAACCCAAATGAAGTGCCAAAGCAAATAAATAAATAGCAGAGCACAATAATGTATTAATTGGATACACATCTGAGACAGGACCTGAAAAATAGATCTTTCTTAATTCCACTCTCCAGCCACTAAATTATACAAAAGATGAACACAGATGTATTATTGAGAATAATTTTAGCAAGTTTCTGTGGTGTAGTTGATATAAAATATTCTAAAATTCTAAAATATGATTAAATTAGATAACCCTTAAGGGATTGCATGACAGACTAGTGGGAGGCCAGTTTATGGTGATAAGAATGATAATATTGGGGAAGAATTTAATGAGAGATTTTAAATTTCCTTGGAGAGGTTAGTAAATGGAGTAGCCTTTTAAATAATTTAAAGGAGTAAAGCTATACGAATAATTTGAGTTCTATATTGTTAAGGAAATTTATTTGATCGGTACTAGTTTACTAGGACATTTGTTCACGTAGACTAAAAATACTTGCCTTACATTTTACCTTAAAAGAAGTTTACAAGGTAAATATGACAGTGAACTGGATCACTTAGCTTTCTGAGATTCACTGTCAGCCAACTCATGATTTGTTCCCAGAAAGGTACTAACACACGGTTGGAGAGGTAATAATGTTTAAAAGCCATTTTTTTGTATAAATAGATCTTTTTTGCAGAAAGTTTAAAAACAGTATAAGGACTGATAAAATCATGTGATCACATCTTGTTAAGAAAGTTCTATGAGAATATATTGGGTTAGAACCTCATCAGATGTACAGTCATGTTAATGTCAACAGGCAAGTTTATGTTACTCTAAAATATTGATTCCTTTATGCTGTTGATTGATGGATCAAATAGTTGTGGCACTCTGTTGGATCTGTTACAAATTAAGAATATCCCACTACAGATATGAAGGCTGAGGGCAGCCTTGGCAGCAGTATAACCATGAGATTAGGGAGATAAAAATCCTGGAAGTGAGAAAAATCAATAGCATAACCACAGCCCTGGATTTCAGGAGAGTAAAATTCAGCTTGCTTTTGGAATTTCCATTGGAAAACTGAATTGGACAGAAAGTTGAACAAATTCAGCAGACAATCAGCATGGATGAACAGTGAACTCAGCCACAAAAAGCCCCCAAACCAATCCTTAATATAAACCAGAGGCAGAAAGAGTTTGATTATGTACAGAATAGGATGAAATGCCATAAAATGGATTAACTGTGAGATTTATAAATGCATTTGCTTGGACCTTTCTGAATGCCTTTGTTCCTACTGGCAAAATGTTAAAAGTCTACAAAAATAAATTCTTACGTTTCAGAACGTGCAGATAATGATGAACATTGTAAGAGGTATAATTTGGTTTTAATCTAAAAAAAATGAGATATATAAAACACAGTTTAGTCAGAATTTCACATGGAAAGATGGGTTGAGCTCAATAACATCTTTGGATGTTCCCAGGTGATTCAGTGGTTCTGGATAGCTATATAAAAAATCTTCACCTCAAAATTCATTTTGCATTAAAATTGAGCATTATGTAAATCAGTTTTTCTTTGCTTCTAGGTACAAGCTCTAAGTTTTGCTTCTCCTTGACTTAAAGAGAGAAACTATTAACTGAGGATTCTGAGCAGCATGAGCAGAAATAACTTTTACTGTTCTAGTGTATAGAATCTTTAGGCCTTGTGGTTTTGGCCATGTATCTTCCATTTAAAACAGGAAAACATAAATATTTATCAAAACAAATTCTTTCCCATTATACATAGATGAACATAATTTGTGCAAACACACTCTGGGATACACTGGGAAAGTGGGTAGTCTGGGATCAAGATTAAAAATTAACTTTTTTATCCTTAAAAAATTACCTAGATTATGATAAATTACAGTTAGGAATTTTGTTTCTAAACTGATTTTAAATGATAATTCT
Source organism: Donacobius atricapilla (assembly GCA_013397315.1). Taxonomy (NCBI): domain Eukaryota; kingdom Metazoa; phylum Chordata; class Aves; order Passeriformes; family Mimidae; genus Donacobius; species Donacobius atricapilla. The sequence continues at coordinate 89,493 of WBMY01018625.1, forward strand.
CATCAAATCAATTTAGAGATTGAATAAATGTTAGACAACTTCAGAAAGGAAAACTGCTTTTATGTATATTAATAAAAAATACAAAAATATCAGTGAAGACTATTTTGTTAAAGTTAGTTCATACAGACAATACATGAGCTATTTCAAAACCTAAAATGCATTATTCCTCATATAATGCAAAATTAATAAAATCCAAGGGTTATTAATATGTGCTTAGGATGAACAGTATAAAGGTAAGTGAAGAATAGTGTTTCTACCTTCATTACATTTGGAAATTATTGTTCTAAGGATTTTTTAAGATAGAGATTTCATTGGGACTGATTGTTCTTGAAGTACAATAATAAATCTGTCCTCTGTGGCTTCTGGTCCAGTTTTAATTCCATTATAGTTTTGCTCTGTATACACACTGACAAATTTCACAATTTAATTATATCAAATGTGAAAAAAGACCTTCACATCCTTCATTTTTTATTTTTATTTAGACACCCATTAAATAAATTTGCCTCTTTTCTTTAAGTGATATTACTTAATTTGGCAGACAATATTTTATCTCTGTAGTTGGAACATTTTCCTCCATTGCTTTTTGTATGCACTGACATGGTATTTCATTTTCACTGTGCACTGCATCAATATAGTGTGATTTTTGTTAAAAGTTTAATCATATGTCTTGAATAATTCAACATTACCAGCAAGCTTAGTGGTCTTATTATTCAATTTTTTCTAGAATATTTACAAATATACGGAGCCACACTGTTCTCAAATAGCAACATTTGTAAATTTCCTAGAGAGTGAAAACTTCCCTTTTGTTCAAACCTTCTATTTCCTATCAAGTGCTAAGTGAACATCTTTTTACACAACCTCCTGTTTGCCTTATTTTTTCTTTTAGAAGCCTTCGGAGATGAAGACCATTGTCAGATTTTTGAAATTTGACTGTGTTATGACTAGATGACATGGACAGATACGCTACTTGATTTTTTAAAAAATTCCCATAGGTTTTTGAGGTAGAAATTTCTGACACAAGATATTTGTAGTCCTTTTCCCTTTTTATGTTACATAGACGTATATATGTTATATAACTATGAATTTGATCTTTAATCAAATGCAGGTTGACCTGTTGTAGTTTATCTCTCACTGATAAAGTCCTTTTTCAAATATGTGCTATTAAATGCAAAAAAAAAATCACTTTCTGCAAAGGCTGGTTGAAACAGATAAAATGTTGACATTCATATTTGAGTCCCTTGAGTGCCTTACTTGGGTAAATGGCATCCGGCCAAGTTGTTAATTTTATTAATTTATTCTAAAACTGTTGCTACCTGGATTTGATTTGGAACTATCCATCCGGTTCATCCATATAAATAATGCCTTCAGTATGGGAATATTCCACAGTTGAAAATATTCTGAAAAAAAATATAATGTAATCCTTTTGGTCTGGATTTACCTTCCTAGGATACCCCTATTATATCTCATCTAGTGGCTGCACCCACTCATTGGAAGATTTCCTGATTTTGAAGCACTTTAGAGGTTTTTTGTGGTTTTTCTTACCCTTTTGGCAGACTTCTGCTCAAATATTTCTTGAAATGATTCTATATTTAACTTCCTGGATATGTGAGCTGGCACAGGCAGGTTGCAGGAAAAACCTTGAAATCACAGATAAAATGCAATGAGAAAATTTATTTTCATTACCTCACCAGCTGGGGGATCCCAAAGCAGTACCCAGGCAGAGGTACACAAGTGAAGTCAAAGGCACAGCAGAGCTCAGTCTGCGCTAGAGGATCACCACATCTGCTGTTTTCTGCTGTGGTTCAGGGATTTTGGCAGGTGTAATTTACCACTGTGTTTCGGTCTTTCCCATAGCAGGGCAGGAATCTCAAGCATACTCAATAGGGTATCTCTAAATCTATCACAAGTCTATGTTAACTAAATATGGATATAAAAGAGGGTCACTTTACATTAGATATAAGGAAGAAGTTTTTTCAATGAGGTTAGTAAAAGACTGGTGGCCCAGAGAGGTGGCAGATGCTCCATCCCTGGAAACATTCAAGGTCAGGAAGGACTGGGCTCTGAACAACCTGATCGAGATGTTCCTGCTCATTGAAGGGAGTTGGATAAAACGATCTTTAGAGGTCTTTTCCAAACCAAATTATTCTGTGATTCTCTGTTCTACTTATCAATCACACAAGGCTAAGCAACAATTAATACATGTGTTTTTCAATACCTCAGCTGCAGATCACCTGAATGTATTTACAATCCTTCTCAACAACTTTCCCTTATTTTTCAACTTGAGAGTTTATGTCTGTAATGGGTTAAAATTCAATAACTGGGCAGAAACACCAAAAATTGTAGTGGTTATCACATTTGCCGAATTTTCATTTTAGTGGAATAGGATTAAAAGAAAAGCAAAACAGGTTCAATTTAAAAATAGAAACAGTTAGATTTATTAACATACACTAAAGGTAAACAAACAAAAACCAACCATGAAACCCTCTCAAAAACAACCCCCCTCCTCCCTAGCAACAATCTACTTTTCCACTAAAACAATGCAAAGAGACAAAACATCAGAACTCTCAAGTCAGTATCACTTAATAAAATAGTCTTTCATTCAGTCTTTTGAGAGAGACAAGTCCCTCCTGATTCTTCTGGTAACTTT
>WBMY01018625.1:92233-117907 GCA_013397315.1 Donacobius atricapilla
TCCTTTTCCACCCCTCGGTCTTATGGGGGTGCGTTTTTAACCCAGCCTGGGCTCGGTGCTGCTCTCCGGGGACCCGGGGGCTGGAGGAGGGGGCCGGGGCCATCTCCCCCTCTCTGCGGCATCCGCCGAGCTCAGATGCCCTAGATCGCCCGGCTATCCGGAGGGCTGGCCCTGATCCCGGCCCCTCGGCCCAGCCGTGGCTCCCGGGGACTCCCGGGGCTGGCGGGGGCCTGGGCCCGGACCCCTCCCGGCCTGGCCGCGATGTTACCTCATGGCTGGGTCCGTGGAAAAAAAGGGAGAGTCTCCCAAGATTCCTGTATTTAAGCGGTGTCCCAAGGGGTGTACACTTTTTACCTGATTGGCCAGCTTAGCTGTCAGTTCCAAAACGGATCAACAATTGTTTTTTTTCTACCATTTATGCTAAACCAATACAATGTCCCTGTCAAATTTTTCATTTGACTAAAACTTTCACTTCTTAGCTCTCTTTTATTTCCTGTTGAAGCATAATGGCTTTTAATGGCTTTTGATAGGTACCATATATCTACTCTGAACTTCTAATACTTAATCTTCACAATACCTCCATTTTGTCTGCAAGCTAGCATTAATCTTTCAGATATTCCTTTTACTTCTCTTCCTCAGTTTAATGTGCATATTTGTTTTAAAATGAAAGTTACTAAAAATTTTTGTTGGCTTAGATTTTTTTATTGTTTTTGTTTGCTTAAAGATATCAAATTTTAGTGCATTAACCTCATAGTACGCATTAAGTATATAATTCCATCCAGTGAAGGACAAAATCAAGAGTAATTTCTCCTCTGTTGTTTCAGTAAATACTAAGGCACCAGTATTTTTTTTCTGCTAAGATTTATATTGTCTATATCTTGATATTAATGATGTCAAAAATAAAAGTCTTATTCTAATTCAATATGAGCTTAAAAAAAAGGTCATCAAATTAAAGGATAGTTTGACTGAACAGGGAATACAGTTTTAAAAAAGGAGAATTCTTCTATGTGAAGATGAAGATGTGTTCCCCAAATCTATGGAAAATGCAGTAAGCCTTATTAATAAATAAATAATTAATTAAGGAGAACAAAACATGTCAATTCTTAACAATAAAGTGCTTGGATTCCAGAAAAACACTGCAAGTCAAATCCAGTGGCTACATAGTGATAGATTGCTAGTAGGGATGTTTTTGACTGCCCGTCTAATATGGCCAGAGCGACTGTGACACACTGGAGAGCTCAAATGAGATATGAAGCACAAAAACGAAAATATAAGAGTACATGAACGTGTAACAGTTTCTCCCTTCATTTTGCCATACTCGTTCCATCCTTATGCATCGGCATTCTTTCCTTTCTCCCATGCCCATACATCTCACAATACATTTGAAATAGTTCCTTAAAATATCCCATACTAAGTTTTACACAGTCCCAAAAATTCTCTCTGCTCTATACAATAACTCTCTTGCCCCTGCCTCCCACAATAAAATTTATAGCCATTTACATAATAAATTGTCTTAGTTTACAGGGTATTCTGGAAATTTAGGAGGTTTGCTGCTGGATCAACTTAGTGAGTTTTGCAGAGGGGACAACAGTGGAATTGTGCTGCTTTGATGCTTTTAGGAAATTTCAGGGTTGTATTGGTTTTGTTGCTTTCCTAGAAGGAGGTTTCGAGTCCGCATAAGAATCTGTCATACAGAGACCTAATCAAGTTATTTTAAGATGAGTCTGCCCATAGTCCCTTGCCTTGACTGGTTTTCTATATCAAGCTAGTCTGGCTGTTATCCTCTGATCCCTGATATGCTTAGTTTAAAGTTTGCCCTCATACTGTTAGCAAAGTTTCCTTTACCCCAATGTGACAAATATATCTTGTCTCTTGCTAGCACTCCTTGCACTTCTAATAGGGATCCATGCTTAAAAATTCTGAAGTAATACCTGCACCACCAGCTGTACTAGTAGCTGTTAATTTACAGGATGGATCCTGTCCTGTCTGGAATTTTCACTTCACCTGTCTCCCGATGCCAGAAGTCAAAAGTCTCCAAGAACTTCTATCCTCTGAGTATCATTCTTCCACTTGTTCAGGCATAGCCTTTTGCTATCCTTACTCTCTTGCACTTAGCTGTTCAAGTTCTTGTGTGTCTGAGAAGACTCTGTCAAGCTCCTGTTGCTACACAGCCTCCTCAACTCCTCCCATAGCTCCTCCACCTGGTGCCTCAGACCCTGGGCCATGGGCTGGCTTGCACAGACATTGACAACTTTGCCCCAGGCACTGTGAAGCCCAGAGAAGAAGTAGCTAGGCAACATAACAGAATTGTGTGAGTAGAGTCCACAATGAGACAAAAGACAGCGTTCATGTCACATAATTTGTCTCCAACTTTCTTTGTTATGGTACTTCATCTATTTGATTTCCCTTACACTGCCATATATATATAACATGGAATTTCCTTTCTGGAAGGGTACAGTCAGAAAGTATCTGGCCAAATGTTCCACTTTCCATAAATGATCATATTTGCTGTAAGTTATGAGGACTTTTATTTCAAAATATACAGTGTTGCAGAGAAAACAGATGTAATATGTACACAAACCTTGCATATTTATATTAAAAAATATTGCCAAATTGAATATTTAAAAATATTTTGTTTTTTAAAAAATATTTGGTTGTAAATCAACAAATGCATGTTAATGGACGCGTGTATTTAAAAAAGGATCAATTAAGTTCTTTATTTTGAGATGTTTCTCTTTAAAACTGAGTAAGTAATACTGAACTCTTTTCTGTAACTGAAATTTTGATAGGTTAATTCTCCAGAATGCATCACTGAGCACAGAATTGAGGGGCCTTTGTCACTGGGTTACAACCTGGAACCATGAGTGTTGTTTTCATTTTGTTTCTCTCCAGTGGGACGAAATGTCAGCATATCTCTATCATATCACTGAATCTCAGCAACATCTCTTTGGTATCCAAAGTACTTTACTGTTTGGAAAAGGAAGTTAAACTCCGGTTGATAGTAAAAGAAGTGAGCACTTGAAAAAAAGCCCTGCATACACCATCCAGAAATTGAATTGTCCAGCTAGGAATTTAGCAAAGATGCGCATTCTCTTGTGGAAACTGTGTCAGTAGAGCATGCAATAATTCAAGCATCAATTTTATTTCTTTTTTTCTGCTCTGAGTAGGGTGGGGAAGCACATAACCAAGTATGTTTTTTATCTTAAAAAAAAAAATATAACCCCCCCACACACACACAAAATCCTGCCTATGCATTTATTTGCCTTTAGGGGTTTTTTTCTCAAGGTCTATTACTGTAGTTCTTGGCAAGAGAAATATGAAAATAAACTGATTTTGAAATGGTATTTTACTCCTTTACTATCATAACTGTTATATTTATTGATAGGAAACATTATAATAACCATTAGATATGCAGAATGCAAATCTAATACATTTTGTAGTCAAATGGCAGGTATCCTGGAGGCAAAATGCTTATCATGCATAAGCTGTAAAATACGTGTTTGCCTCAGTCTTTTGGGATTCCTCAGTATACAACCCAGCTGAAACATGTAATAGGAATTTCATTTCATAGCTGTCACTGGGGAGTAAAAAATATGGCTGACTGAATAATATTTACATGGAGTTTTGTTTTTGTATGCTACAAGTCTTTGAACTTATCAAGTGAAAGCTTAATCAAAGACTTAAGAAATGTTTGTTAAGACATGTCCAGATGCTATTGCATCTGAAAATACAGTTGCAAAGAGAATCTCAAGGATATTTACTTTAAGACTTCTTGCTGGGATTAAAAATAAGGAATCTTCCAAAAATGTATATGATCACAGTGAAAAATTAATTTACAAAACTTCTAAGCTCTTTGACTGGTGATATATCAGGACTGTTTTGAAATATTTAGTATTTTAAATTACATGTGTCAGATGCTTTGCATTTCAGAAATAAACACTCTAGCTTATAATGAGAGAAGGTTTTTATACATACATTGTAGACAGTTTTGATTTTTTTTAAATGTGTAGGACAATTCATCAGGAGGGGAGGCTCATACTGTTGTCAATAAACAAATCTGTATGAAAAAACCACCACTAAAGTTGGGAGGAAATGTTAACATGGAGAAGGACTGGAATATCACATAGGAAGCAGCAACTGATCTTGAAGATACTGAAGTAGGGCAACATACAAGGATACACTGACAAGGACAAATATCAAATGAATTTTAGCTATAAGATGGCAACTTATCTCTGGTGGCTAATAAAGAAGAGAATATGTAGGCCTTATTATTAATCACAATAGAAATCAGATTTGAAAAGAAATGTGACTGTCAAAAGATTCAACTGAAGTGTATCCAACAGAAAAAGTGCAATTGTTGTTTCTCAACCATAGTGAGACTTTGTTTCCATAAAATGCTGGGATCCAGTAAGTGCAGTAAAAGTTATCTGAAGTTAAGCAGTTACAAAGATGGAGACAGAGAAGAATGAAGATTTATATAAATTAAAACTATAGAAATTATCCACTTCTATGTTAATAGATTACAGCAACTATTAGATAAGAAAGATATAAAATTATAAAAAAGAAAGTAAAAATTTGTAAAACTATCGTGACACAAAACATTACTAAGCTATCTGCTAGAAGAAAGTATTTTTCAGAATGTTCTGGACAGCACTTCTATTTTTATACAGTTTAGCTTTTGTAGACATATTTTCCTTCATTTATTCAAACAATATTCTTTGTATTAGTAGCTGACAGGATGAAGTCTTAATTAAATATCTAGTTGATATTTCTAATATAAATCTAATATGTCATTTGCAACAAACTTGTGTGTCAAATGAGCTTTTGAGCTCTACTTCTTTTGTTCCAGTGACCACTGAGTTTTGACAGAGCAAAGTATACACTCTGCCTTCTGACTGTGTCTTGTATGTAGTGTATTCCAAGACAGCAAAGAATTCATACTTGTTGTAAGAGGGGAATACAGGTGACCTCATCCCTGTTTAAGTAACAGCTGTGTTAATTATCCAATACAGCCTCACCGCTGATGAGTCACAGCTATAGCCAATTAAAGATAAGTGTGCTAAAAGGGAGTGGGCTATCTAGTGAAGAAATCATGAAGGAGGAGGAACCTTAAGGAAGAGGGACCAAGAGGATTATGAAGAAGAAGGATCCTGGGGAGAGAGAATCCCTGCTGTGAGGTCAGTCTGGGTCTGCAGTTAGAGCCTATTGTTGGAACCTGCAGCCACAGTCTAGCCGGGTAAAAGCCTGCAGTCAGAGTCTGCAAACTAATACATGCAGGCATAGTTTAGCAGGAAATAACCAGCAGTCAGAGGCTGCAAGGGAAACCTACAGTAGGAGCTTGCTGCAGACAGAGTCAGTGAACAGTTGGAGTCAAGATGGCCAAGCAGTAAAGAGGAATAAACCAGGAACCTTTTCATGCTGTGATAAACAAGATGTCTGTGTCTCAGCTCATTTCTACCCTCTAACAAGAGGGCTGTTGCAATGCTTGCAAAGGGGATAACAGCTTTTTCTACTGAGACTCTTGACACCAAGTCAAGCTATTCTATTTTTTAGGTTGCAGCTAGAAATTGTTTGTCTGTATCAGATGACTTGCTTTGACTGCTGTCACAAGTATATATCAATGGTCTCCACAGATGACCTTCTTAAGGTAACTTTATCTACACAGCTGAAAAAACAACTAGCCTTTTTCATGTTTCCTTTGTGGAAGGACTACCATGTGAGAAAAAAAATCACAGTTCTGCCCCTCCCTACTTCACTTAGCTATCTAGTTGCTACCTTACCATCTTATTAAAAAATCATTGTTTGTCTGTTTAAAGGGGTAATAAGTTACCGATTATCCCATCATACTACACCTACATATACACATTCATGCACTACAGATACAGTAATGTGTGAACACATGCACAGAGGGAACCAAAACCTCCAAGCTTCAGATCCTAGACCTACCTCTAATAAGAGAAAAAATAAGGAAGCATTTATCTCTGTATAGCAGATCAGAAGTTTGCTTTAGAAACTTTTGAGTATGAAGTCTGTGAACGTGCTATGGTCAGGGTTAGAACACTGGACCCAGATGCTCCAATCCAGTATGACAATACCTGAATTCTAATGTTACCCAGCTTGAGGCAAACCATAAAATACAGTCAAGGACAGAATCCTTTAATGCAACTACCCTTGAAGTAGGACAGCAACACGGCAAGCAATCTGTTACAAGCATTTATAGCTAACAAACAGAGATATTTGATTGTCACTTAATGAATAAAAGAGTGTATTTCCTAAACTTTTTTAATTAGCATATTTTTCAGCAGCTTCTTACAGTGAGACAAATTCAAAAGAATTCATGACATTTCACAGTGACTTAACTTCTTCCACTTTTTTTAACTTGTTCTTCTTTCTTAAGTTTTAGAAGAGCTTGAGACTGGCAGGCTTTTAAAACTATTGTTTATATCCCTTTTTTCATATGTGTGAAATCACTAAAAACACACGGTTTTTTGGTGTGGTTTTTTTTTCCCTTTGGTACATGTAGGGTGATAATTCCTGAAGTGTAGTACTAGCATGCACTTTAGCTGTAACTATTTGGTTTCAACAATGTATTACTCGGAGGAGAGGTAACTTTATAAATCACATAAGCATGTTTTCTTTATTATGCTTTGGCACCTACATTCTGCTCTGCCCTGAAACAAGTATGACAAAACTGAGGACCCTGTTGGTTACTAAAGTACTTACCATAGCTTACAGATCTGAAAAGCAAGAAAATTCTTTTTTTGTAATCCATAGAGACACTATGGATTACAAAATGAATGATACTTGATGCACTTGATGTAGTGCAAGGTGGGTAAGATACTTGAAATTAATCACTTAATGGAAAATGCTCATCACTAATCCCTGAAAAGTTCCAGTTTTTCACCTTCTGTAGGCTGTGGTTATTATCCAAATATAGGATAAAGAACTAAGAATTGTAAAATCAGCTTTTCAGGATGTATGTGTACTGGATAGTACCTTCTAACAGAAGTGCTCTCATTAAATTCTGTGAGACTGTAGCTTAGTATTCAAAATAACAGTGAAACAGTTTTTATTTGAAAGAGCTTGAAAGGACATCTTATTTTGTCAAAGCAGACAATTTCCAGAATGGTTTAGTGAACACTGAAGTTAAGAAAGGTTCAAACAGCATCCTGTACGTAACATCCTCAAATAAAACCCAATAAGCTATATGTAAAATATAACCTGTGCAATAGCATTTTCATGTATCCGTTAATTAAATATTGGCTATTTTCACCAAATATATAATAGCCAAAAATTTTCAGTTCAGGTTTTCAGTACCAGGACTGAAAGTTATTCTTCTCTACACTTTCACTTGTGTCATATATAGGCAAATAGAAGGAAAAAAAAAAAAGCAAAAAAACAAACCACAAAAACAAATCACTAAAAAATATTTTGCAGGATGTACTTTCCTGATAAGTTGCATTTACTTCATATAAAATACAGTATTTCTCTGAGAAATTTTGGGCTTTCATTACTCTCAATAACAAAATAAAATGAAAATAAGTAGGAAAACCTTAAAAATACTTATCTAAACAAAGTCTATAATCTAAATTTATTAAAATGTTTCTACCAAAAGTGATGTGGGAATGGCTGATTAACATATAATGTCCACAGGGTTCTCATGCTGCACTGGAAAATTTCATTAACTGAATAGAAGACTGTGGGGATTCTATACCATAGCTTGAGTATATTCTGACTTTTTTACTTATTCTGATCTATCTTAATAAATACCTATCCTTCTGATGTAGTGGAAAATAGGTTAAATTTGTATTCATGCAGTAAATGTTGACAGACAAGATTTCGTGTATTTGCTAGGATTCTAATAAATGTAGCTGTTTATTTTTCATGATAAGAAGTAAAATATTACAATGGTGCTGAAAGAAATGACAAGAGAATGGGCTTATCTCATTATTGTTTTTTCCCTGTCATATGTAAATATATGCCTAAGGTTTGTTAAAAGTGCTTGAAAGGAATTGAATGTATTTTGCTGACCTCCCCTAGGCTGTACAACTTAGTTTAGGGGGCTTTTAAATGGAGAATTTTTATCTTGAAAAATGGTGGGTGCCAATACCTAAAATCACAAAACAGATCTAAGCAGATTTTTACAGTTTTGCTGACCCATGTCCGTACTGTGGTTCAGATACTCAGCTTTTGGCTTTACAGTGTCTGAGTTGGGTTTCACTTTTAATGGACAGAAGATAATGAGCATTTCATCTTATTCTAAAGACTCCTCATAACAGAGCAGGTCCATTGTTCCTTGCAAATACCTGTTTCTGTAACCCAGAACAGTTAAGTGAGAAGTAGGCGTTGATGTTACAAACCCCTTAAATTAGACTTGCCTTAGTGAGCTGGTAGACACCAAGCAATGCCAGTCCTACCTATTCTGCCTCTCTGAGTGAACAATAACCAGGCTGTAAGGGTGTCCTACTGCTAACCAAGCCTTTTAAATGGACTCTTTTGTCAGAAGCATTCTTTATTTCCAGGGAAGACATACAAAAAGAAGGGAGAAAGATGATGTTTCCAGTGAGAAATCATTGAATGTCTAACCCAAGATATTATTGAGGGAATTTTTATTATTGTTTTATTTGTATTTTTTATTTTATTTTATATTTATGCATTTGTATTGTATTTGTACTTTGCTAACTTAAACAAAGATAGTGAATTATCGTACTTTCCAGGACAAGTAGAACTGAAGCAAAGGCATACTAAAATATTTGTGTTGAGAAGCACTTCAATCTCCTCTGAGCCCTGTGCTCTTCTGCAAACCCTGCTTTTATGTGTTCACACTCTGAAATAATAGGGAGGGTTTTTTCTCCATCCAACAGAATGGTATTCTTTTTAATGTGTAATTGCAGATGTATGTTGGATGTCATTAAGGTTGGTTTGGAGTGCTTCAGGGTACCTTTAAAAATATATTTGAAGGCCTGCGTGAGGTGGTATTGACAGTGTATTTGATGCAGCCTTCCGGTTATGGATTTTGGCTTCACTGTCTCTTGAACTATGTCTAAATAATGGCTTTAAAGAGTTGCTTGGAACAGACCAAAATAGAGTCAGACACCTTGCAATGATGTAATGGAGGTGATCAGAATCCAGTGGAACTTGCTTGGTTTTCTTTTATTTAGTCCTGTGGATCCCTTGAAATAAAATCTATTGACCCCAAGCTTTGGTTCCTCCCTTATTGTTTGCGCCTAATTGCAGCTAGTTTTCGGTGTCTGTTCTTGTCCACGGATTCCTGAGACAGCGTATGGCAGCTTTTTATATTTAACTCATCTGATTTCAGTTTAGGTACAATGAGCCTTGGTAGTGCTTGAAGAAAACCTGGTTTAATATTACCATTTTGCTTTGGATGTTCTATATCCCTCTTCTCTTACCCCTTCTCACCCAATTGATTTAAACATCTCCAAATTTTAACTGAAGAAAGATATGAAGATGGTAGCTCTTGATGATATGTGTGACCTATAATTCAACAGAGCATGTATCATGTGCATCTTTCACTACAAATATTGTAGGATGTCATACAAACGGAATTCCAGGGTTCCCTTGCCATGTTCCTATCCAAGATGGGTCACAAAGCACCTCAACTTAGTACTTCACTAAATTATGTATTATTTGGAGAGAAAATGTCTTGCAGGGGGTTGACAGCCTTAAGGATGATGTAGATCTCCACAGGAGTAATTAAAGACACAAAATACTCTGAAGAATTCCCTTGTCTGTATCTAATTATGCCTCTACAAACTTGTACCTGAGGTCTTTAAAAGTTTATAATTTCAATTCTTCTTCAAGTACATTGCTAACGATATGTGATAACTTACAGAAAGGATCTTAAGTGGTCTCTACAGTTTCTCCAGGTATCTCTCAAAGGTAAATAAAAGCAGGTGCAGAAATTTTATTTCAGTTACTTGATTTTATTTTCCTTCTCTGTAAAAAATCCCAAACAACAGCAGCAACAAAAACCCCCAAGAAACAAACCAAACATAATTTTGGATGTCAGCTTAATCTCATGTGGCTCTTTCTGTTCTTACCACCAATGACAGATCATTAAGTTCTTCCCATGCTCCCACCTGCAGAATAATTAAGTTTTGGAATAGGAGAATGTGAGATACAGTAAGTATAATATGACTATCATTCATTTGAACCTAAAATAGGCAAACAAACACTCTTGGAAGCGATCAGCCTTTCCAGCTCTCTCTTTTTAAGACGACTCCATCTCGTTGGGCTCCTACTTAAGTGCCAAACTATAAGTGACAAGCTAAATTTTCAACAGATATTTTTATCTTTATCTTGACATACACTCTCCAATATTTGTGAAACACTGAGTTTAATCAACTACCTAACAAATCCTTGGTCTTTCACCTGACTTCTAGTCTATGCCTTTCATCATTACAAAGGGATTATGCATCCTATGGGTTGAAGTTTTGTGTTGTTTGATTGTGTTTTGGTTTGGGTCTTTTTGTGGTTTGGGTTTTCCTGTTTTGTTTTTTGTTGGGTTTTTTTGGGGTGCTTTTTGTTTATTTGTTCATATATTTTAACTGGAACAGAAAATCTATGTATTTCTAGCTAAGTCTCCTTGTACAGCAAGCCTGAACAAATTTCAGTTAAATACAACTCTACTGTTGTTAAAATACTAGAGTGCAAGCAGTGAAGTAACTAATAAAATTTTCAAATATGTATGCTGTGTTCAGCTTTAAATGAGCATATATACTTTGTGATATTTTATTAGTAATGAAGTTATACATTTGATTACAGTAACTTATGGATCAAGCTAAACAGAATCATAAAATTTCACTGATATTCACCGGGAAAACAAAATCAAACAGACAAACCTGTTAGCACTCACTCTAGGTATTGGCTATGTCAGAGTAGCCTTGAAACCATGTATCATGAAATCAGAGTTAAGGGATAGATGTTTCAACTGTGATTGTTTAGGTAGAATTTAAGATTCTTTCCATCATTAAAATGGCTGGTAGGATTTCCAATGTGATTAAGTGTTGGGGGGGGGTGGTCTGCATAACCTTCCTCCAAGATGGTACAGCTGCACTAATTAAAGAAAAGTTGTCCTGCACTAAGAGTTCACTGTGGTATTCATTAAATGCAGATCATATCATTATTCAAGAGCAGTGTTTAAAAATATTGATAAATATAATGGTATTAAGAAGAAAGAGAGAGACATGAAAATTAAAAATTGTGTTTGTCACAGATTCCCTAGAGGAGTGATCACAGTGACTCACCAGAGGGAGGAGGGGAGAGGGGCCAGGGAGGGGAAATTTTTTAAAAAGGTAAATAATTTGTTCAAATAATCAATATAAGGTATTATTTTGCAGATATTTTTAAATGTCTAGCCATAAATTATGTAAAATTAATACATTTATAATCCATTTCTTTGAAGACAAGTTGCCAGGAAAAAGTAAATTCTTTTCTAATATTGATATGACAGTCACTAACAGTACAATTTCTATCATATTATACAATTTGCAATGCACATCTTAGTCCTTAGCTAATCATAAATTAAAAGTTATTAATTTAAAGACTGTAAACATTATATATCAAAAAAGTCAAAAATGAAGAAGTTGAGAAAGTGAAGAACAAATGCATTATGAAGAAAGTCTTACTTTTACCAAAATCTTGATATTTTGGTTCACTGAACGGATTGTGTCAAAATATATAGCATGTGGATAGAATATCTGATTTGTGTAGGTGTTGGGGCAAAGTTTTATGGAATTGGGGTCATGAAGCAACCACCATGTCATCATTGTCTAATGTAAGCACTGAATTTTCCAGGAAATACCTGACACAAAGAGAAAGTCATTCTATATGGGCTGATCTTCTAGGAAGTTGCTTGGTTTTAGTGATATTATAAACTGTCAAAATAAATACTTTAAGTAAAGATATGAGTTAAGTGGCAACAATATAGAAATAAATATTTCTTGACTTTTGAAACTAATTTACAAATTAGAACTTTGAGTTCATAGCTATTGTTAGAATTGACAGAGTTTGGGTTAGTTAAAAAAGTACATGACTCTTTGCTGTTGCTGTTCTTTGGCTAGACAAGTGAAACAAAACACCAGAGGAGAACTTCTGTTAAATATTTGAGATGAAATACAGTCCTTGGTATGTGTGCTAGTGTTTGTTCTATTTGAACATCTAAATGTCCACAGAGGGAAAGCAGAAAAAGGTTTTAAACCTGCCCAGCAGATCATATTTGATTTGGATCTTTGTACAAATGAGTCTTTGAAGAAGATGCTATCCTCTAGCTAAATATAGTAAAAAAAAAAAAAGGAATTCACAATTAAATTTGTCATTATAAAATTTCAGATACCAGCAAAGCTGAAGTTAGGAATACCTGTGAACTATGGAACATTTTAAAAGCTAAATCCATGGACTAGACAGAAGGTCATTTTATTCTAAGTGACAGTAGAAATTTAGATGAGACATCAAGTTATTGTCCTAAAGAATAGTGGTACTTTTGTCATAGATGCTTTTAAAAATAGCTCAAGAAAGTATCCTTTATTTAATAGCACTACACTATTCATCTTCAGTGCAGTGACTGAATGATGACCCTTGCAAATGTAGTAATTAAACCTCTGAGTTGCAAAAAGGGTCTCTGACAGTCTCAAAAGGAGAATTACAAATTAGAACTCTGACAGACCAGCCCTCTGAAAAAAAAAAGGGGCTATTTCCCCGAGGCATTTTAATTCAAATTCAGTCTTGACATAGAGAGTCAGGTGTGGTGAAAAAAACCCTCCAAACAAGTTAAATGTACTAGATCATGAATTATAGGCTGGTATATATCTGCATTTTCTATCACTAATCACACAAGGTGTAGTACAGATGAAATGACATCTGTACCCATTCATCCTTCAGCTTTCTTGCAGAGAGGGTCTCATCTGACTATTAAATCCCCATTCAAGACTTAAGCTTAAAGTGTACTTTAAATGCTTGAATTAGAACTTCTGTCCAGGGATACAAAGAGAATATTTTGAGGCACAGCTGGGTTCCCCACAAGCCTATCTTACCTCACTTTTTTACTTACCATTTATTAGCTATTGTTGTCATAATCTTTTAAAATAAAATGCATTAAAAAACCCAATTAAATACAACTTTACTTAAAGACTTTGACTCAACTGCCTTATTAAGCTAGGTAACAGTAATACACAATCAAATAATAATATGGTAATAACTTTTGATGAGGTAAAATTATAATTAATGAATTTTAATTAGAGCATTGACCTTGAGTGACAATACAGTACACTAGAACTAATAGTTAATTGAAGGTAAAAGTTAATATACTACAGCTTTTCAAAACACTGTGGGTTTTAGGGTGGTGACTTTCCTCCTTTACCCAATGGCATGGGCTTGATTCACTATCTTTTTTTCTTTAAGAGATGGACAAATATATTCTCATAGATTCAGATGTAGCAGTTAAATAGTTATTGTCCATCTATCAACTAGCTTGTATTGAAATGGTCTAGAAATGTCATATGGACTTACTTCTGAACTATGAAACCCCACAGATGCAGGACAGCATTGAGTAACATGCAGTGACTTCAAAAGCTTTTCTTTCTAGATTCAAGTCAGAAAAACAATGATTTACATAACTATGTCTTGATGACTTTCATGTTCTTACCAAAGTCAACACATCTTGACTCTCATGACCTCCAGGAAAACATTCAAATAAGTAAAATACTAGGAATTAAAAAATGTCATAACCCAAATTTATTACATATATGTTAAGATTATTTTCTCTAATCTGTGTCTGTAAAGTGTGTGAAACCTGGTCAGCAGGTGGAAGGAGACGATTTTCCCCCCTCTTCTCTTGTTACATCTCACCTGGAGTGCTGCATCCAGCTCTTAGGACCACAACTTATGAAAGACTTGGACCTGCTGGAGTGTATCCAGAGAAGGGACATGGACATGATCACAGGGCTGAGCCACCTCTCCTATGGATTGAGATAGAGAGGGGTGAGGTTGTTCAGCATGGCAAAGACTCCAGGTAGACCTTCTATCAGTCTTCCAGTGCCTGAAGGGGGTCTACAAGAAAGCTGGAGAACGACTTTTTACAGGCATGTAGTGATATGACAAGTAGGAAGGACTTTAAACAGAAAGCAATAGGTTTAGATTACATTTTAAGAAGACGGTGTTTACTCTGAGGTGAGGCACCGAGACAGGTTGCCCAGAGAAGCTGTGGATGCTTCCTCCCTGGAAGTGTTCAAGGCCAAGTGGGATGGGACTTTGAGCAACCTGATTTATTGGAAGGTGTCCCTGCCCATGGCATGGGAGAGGGGCTTGGAAGTGGATGATCTTCAAGGTCACTTTCAACCCAAACTGTTCTCTGATTCTGTGGTTAATGATTCTATTCAAGGAGTTAATATTATGCTCTAGAAGTGTATTCACTTATGGCAGAGTGCTGTTTAGTGAGAAGTTTTAAATTGTATTTTGTGGCCAATATTGTTCTTTTTTTTGCATTTCTACCTTAGGTTAAAGTAAATGTTAGGTTCACTGACTGTTTGGTGCTGTGAGTTTCTATGAAAATAAACACTGGAAAAAGCGCCATTTTTGTTTTGACTCTTGGCAATATTTTTTTCAATTGCAACCTCAAGTGACATTCACACCTTCTTCTCATTTAAAATTACATTAATCTGTATACTACAAAAAAAGGAGTCATATGTATATTTGCATTGAGAATCTGTGGAGTGTTTGTAAGACAAGAATATTTTTATTAAATTTTAAGGTACTTTTTGGTTTCATGGATCAACTGATACCCCTCACAGTTCACCCTGTTCTGCAAGTAGTTCCATTGATTTCAAATAAACTCAATAATCAGTTGGGTTTTTTTTGAAGATATCCTAGAGTGACTTTATGATGCCTGTATCCCCAATCGTCTGTTCTGTATATTGTGTTCTGCACCTTTAAGGTGATTCTTAGAGTGCAATTTGTTTTGAAAACTATGTTATCTCCTCACATTCCTCTTGGGGACTCTTGGGTGCAGCGGCAACTCGGTTCGGATTGCTCCAGGACAGAGGTTTCCTGTGGTTTTTTCTTTTTTTTTTAGTTAGTTTTAGCTAGCTAGGGCAGAGAATTGGGTTTTTTTTTCCCTTTTCCTTGGGACTGTTTGAAACTGCTCCGGACTGAAAAGCAGAGGAGAGCTGAAAGATTTTCCTCCCTCCCCCCCCCTTTTGGGGCCTGGGACAGCGTTCTTCTCCAGCACCGGAGGAACTGATAAAAACTGAGAAAGACAAACTGAATCTACAGCAAGGACTCTTCTCAATTTGCCCTCTCATTTCAACTAAAGGTTTTATTGTTTTATTGTTTCATATTGTTTTCTTTTGTTGAATAAATAACTTTTTCCATTTTTCATCAAGAAAGTATTTTTCCGGGCCAGTTGTGGGTTAGGGGTCATTTGGGTTTGTTATTTTCAAAGGAATCCCATTTGGAGGTTTCCTCCCACAATTTGCCCTAAACCAGGACAGAAGAACAAAACATTGTTCAGGTCCCCTGTTGTACAACATACATCCACTGGATTTAGTAAAATTGCACTGCTTTAGACCAGCTGAAGAGCTGGCTCATGAGTCATGCACAAAGGTTGTTCTAGTACACTGGGAAATCAGTAGGGCTTTTTAGAAAGTAAAGATCATCTGGAAATTCTGGTACTGTTCCAATAAAGCTCAAGCACAATAATTATTATTGATGGTATATTGCTTCTCTATTTCCAAAAATGAATAAGGATGGCAGAAGAATGTATGAAAATAGATGTTTTGGAATTAACTTCTTTATGCATAAAATACTTTCTCCCAACTCCCAACAGTGATGAAGATTTTTTGCTAGTACTTTGCTAAGACTAAGAGCTGATGGAGGGAGAGAAAAATAACCTTGTGCAAGACATACTGAGAAGCCAGTCTGACAAAATAAACTTCATTTGTTTGTGTCCCAGCCCCACACTTGCATTGATAAGCCTTTATATTCTCAGCAGGATGGGTCCTGCATCCTGCGCACAAATCCTATTTCCTCTTGCACTGACAATGCACCCAGAAAAGTGTCTTGGTAAACAGTCACCTTCACTTTGATGTATAAAATTTCCTTTTTTTTTTTTTTTAAGGAAATGTTTTAGACTGCAAGGATAGGCAATAGGAATGAGCCTTGAAGTAACATTTCAGCACGATATTCTGTGCTTAAGTGCTTATATATTTCAAGTAAAGTATCTACTACTATTCAGATTAGAAGAAATCATCTTTTTATTGTCTTTTTCCTGCTCCAGTTTTGATTCTGACCTCATACAGGCAGAACAGGGAAAAGCGTTAGTGAGACTAGAACAGTGATTTCCAGTCTCTGTTGAAACTTAAGATGTAAATGTAGATTCAAAAGGAGCTCTGGAGTTTAGCAGAAGGGTTTTTTGTCTGGGTGAATTAGAACAGATCACAGAATTATTAGGTTGGAAGAGACCTTCAAGATCATTGAGTCCGACCCAGCCCTAACGCCTCGACTAAACCACGGCACTGAGTGCCACATCCAGTCTTTTTTCAAACACGCATAATTTTTAAACTCAGATCATGTCTAGAAAAAGAATTTAAACTTAATTATGTTTTGAAAACAAACTCATCCTTACAAAGTTTACTTTATGGATAAATTTCTGGTCAGCACCTAGTTGTTGAAATGCTTGTTATTTTGTAATTAAAACAACAGCATAATGATTTTAGTTCATTTTACTGAAAAAAAAAAAGCTATATAAATTATTCACACATTTCAGGGTCTAAGTCAAGACTTTTTTTTTTAAGTTGTACCATTTGATGAAAGTATATGAACTCTTGTATTTTTCACGTACTGATTTGTCAGAAGAAGTGTTTTAACACGGTTCTAAACATCAGCTTTACAAAAGTTTACAAACCTACATATATGTGCATATACATATATTCACTTGTTTGACTCTTTTGAGGAAAAAAATCTGTTACTTCTCCTTAGGGTGCCATGACTAAGTGCATTTCAACCAGAGCAATTTTATTGTCAATACTCTGGGGCATATTCACTTTTGGCTCAGTTCTGCAGAGATCTGCATGAAGTGCTGAGCATTTAAAACCTTGACTGCCTTCCCTGGCATTCACTCAGAGGTAGGATTCACTCCTATGCTCAAGGACACTTAGAGGACGATGTAAAATCTAATTGGATGGCTGAGTTATGTTATATTCATTAGCATCAGCTGTAAAGCAAAGCATTCAGATACTCATGTCAAAAAAAACCCCAACTCCCTGTCATCAGTTGCGCATGCAAGGCAAGAGAGAATTTTTACCATCACCTGTTTCTCATGGATTGAAGTTCCTTGTAATTACAGACTCTGCATTAATCTATATTAATATATTCACAATGGTTTACTAGGAAGTGTTTATATCTATATATATAGATATAACACAAAAATGGAAACATATCTCGTGAAAAAATAGACAGTGAGATAAAAAGCGTAGAAGCTGCAGTTCTGCACAAATGACTCTGATCACTTAATGACTCATAATTGCTCACTGAAAATCTAAGGCGTAAAGTAATGCAATGCAGCTCGTTGACAGCCACCCACATGTGACAGCCTGTACAATAATCCAATGATACAGCAATGATATTATAAGATTTTAAAAACTTTTGACTGAATCAGAGTGAAGTTTGGACATATGAGAGAAAATCCAACTTGCAGGGGCCTCTTTCACTATGAGCTCTGTCTTAATTAAGAGCTTGAAAATGAGCACGCAGTTTCTTCTGGAAATGGCTTTGTGGTTTGGTGCCTACTGGGCAATTCCCCACATTGGAGAACTTGCCTGTTATCTATTAAAGTTCAGTATAGAATTCCATCTCCACTTTCAGGCTAAATCTTTACAGGAAATTCCTATACAGTGAGTGAACCTCAGAGGCCCGAGTGAATGGAAAGTGTTCTATAAAGGGACAGTCCCATGTCTTCTTCATGTTGTCTGGTTTTGGCTATAAATAAGCTGCTGAATTTTTAGTCCTGTCTAACTTTGGGCAAGTGATAAAACAAGAAGAATGTGCTCTCATGACATGCATGTAGATAAAATGTTTTCCTTTCTTAGCTCAGTAGTAGTACTACTGAAACAAGTTACAGCATCTTTCAAATTTGTATTTCTAGGGGATATTTCTAAATATTCTTGTAAATAAAATGCAAGCAGTATAACTTTGAGGAAGCAATTGCAGTTCAAATACCCTTCTATACAAAGTTGTTTATCTAGAAAACATCAACTCAGCATTTAGGATTTTTAGGTAACTCCACCTTCCTTCAGTTTCCTCAGTGTTAACTTAGCACACATAGGCAACTCTCAGTACTCAAAAATGTATAGACAGAAATGGAAAGGGAAACAAAAAGAAACATGCCTTCAAAAGTACTCTTTCTTGGAGCTTCCATTGCATTCCAATATTCTTCCAGCATCCCAGGTTGTTAGCCTCGTGTTGACATCAAGGACATCTTATACCTCTTTTTATGCACTTATCTTCCTTTATTGTATCTGGACATTCATATACAAAAATCAAATACATGTCTTTTGAAGATATTTGGAACTGGGGCTCACTTCTAATATGTTCCTAACATTTTTCAGACAACACTTGTCTTATAGAAAAATAAGAATTGACAACTGTACGTAGAATAGCTGTATTTAAATGACATCCACATAAAGATTAAGACATAATAAAAGCTGGTGATTCTGTAAGAAATATATTATTCTTGCAAGAACTGTGAAAGCTTAGTTTTTAAACACAAGTATACCACTACTCAGAGTGAGTGATATCATTTGTAGCAAGATGTTCTGTCCTTTTGTCCTGTGCCTGACTGAATAATAATGCAGAGTATAAGCCTGAATGCATTAGATTATTAAAATCTCCTTTCCAGTGAACAAAAAGTTTGATTGGCTGTCTAGTGAATTGGCCTGGGAAGTACATAATGATAGTTAGAGATTAAAAATCACCTGTGCAGGCTCTGTTCAAGTGTTCTCATAATCATATAAATTTGAAGTAGAATGAAACACATGGCAGCTCTCGTTGACACCAATTTTAATAAGAACTTTGTGGAGGCAGCTGAAATTTTATCCATAACCAACAATGTAATTTGATAGGCACAAAATCATGTCAGAACAAACTGTACATAGACCACAAAATTATACATTCCAGTCCTGTAATAAGAAAACCAAATAAACTATTTCCTTTCTTAAATTTTATAGTTAATAGGAAAACTTTGATATTAGACTGTATTTTATTAACAGCACTTCCAATTCTCTGCTACTCTTTACTATGTTTCTACTGACTGTTATTTGAAGAAACTGCAGGCAATATTTTATGAAATACATTCCACTGTATGGAATGGAACAGCAAATATGTTCATTTGTGCGTGCACCCAGAGAACTTCATCTACCCACTAAAAAAACTATATGATTGCGGAACAACACCCACAGTATAATTACTTCTCTCCTTTGCTTGCTGTACTTTAGTTTATAGATTGATATTACTTGTTTGCTAATTTCATAGAATGTAATTAAATTAGGAAAAAAGAACCAACAAATCAAACAATACTGCAGTTTTTTCACTAAAGGTACTGGCTTATCTCAAGAAGGCAGTGAAGTGCCACTGCTTTTCTGCAATGGTACAATACATTTATGAATTATACTTTTCTGATAGGTACTACTATGACTGTATAAATGGCTTCCCTTCTGTATATATCCTTGTATGCTTCTGATTTGCTCAGGGTAATGTAGAGATGGATTTCCAGTCCTGCCTGACACAAGTCTGCATCTTCCACAGGAAGAGCTCTTACATTTTCCATACCACTTTCTCAGCATGAGAAATTACCTTCTGATTGCCATATCAAATGATTCCCACATAAAGGGAACTCACTAGATAATAAATACCATGCTAACTCTGGGATAATAGTGCTTATTTGAAACATTTCATCATGTCTCTGTCACATCTGGGAAGCAACCTATACATTCCTCTGTCTTAACAGGGTTTTCTTCTCTTGCTCCAATTTGATAGTGGCAGGACAATCACAAACTGAAAACTTCCACTAAGTGTATTCATACAGTGCATAGGGGAGACAAAATGTTGATGAGTCATTACATTTGTCAGTTAGCCATGAAAATACAGCTGTCGTATACAGAGGATTGCTTCAAACTCTCTTGGCCAAATGTAAACAAGTTTTCACAGGTCAATGAATGTCCCTGCCAAATTTCAGATTTCTAGCATTTACAGGTGCTACAACACATAAAAATTATGATGCAAACATTAAATTTAATTGACAGTATTGCTTTTATTTACCTTCTACAGATTAAAAAATTGTTGAACCATTTTTATTCAATAATGCAAGGGGCATCAGTTGTGCCTGCTTATATGACAAATTCAACATGAGTCATTGGAAAAAGACTTCCAGCTTCTCAGGTCTTGTAATAACCACTTAAACACAAAGCTAATTGCGTTGTTAAATGTGGTTAGAATTCTAGACTGTATATTTTTGCCTTGTTCAAATAGGAGCTGTCTGTTCATGTAGCACAGAGCAGCCAGGCATCAAAGAATGCACCTTATATTTGCTGTAAGAAGCATCTAATTACCTGTATCAGCAGCACAGCTGTATCTTCCTTGCTAAGGACAAGAAATTATGTACTCCCTTTATACAGGAGTTCATTCAGTACTATGTCATGCACAATTACATTCCTCTATGATTACCAAAATGCCAGGGGGGGGGCTGAAATAACAAAACCACTCAATGACAAAAACAACAACAAAACAAAACAAAAAAACAACAAACAAACAAAAAAACCAAACCAAAAACCCTCAAACCAACAAAAATGATAGCACACAAAACAATTATTTCCTTGAAATTATCTAAGTAAGTATGAATCATAACTGTTTGTGGGGGAAAAAAAGAATCTAAGAGCAAGCCATGCAAGTAGTTGTCACTACAGAAATTCAGTACCCTCTAAGTAGTGTATTTTTTTCCAGGAAGGCATCTTAAAAAAATACATTTTTGCATATATTTAAGACTACCTCCCTTTATCAAAACTGGCTTAGATTTTTTTTTTAATTTTTCACTCTTTAGTACAGCATTAGGATTCCACAACCTTTACTCTTCCTATCTTATATAGGAAGTTTCTCTCTTATATAAATGAGTGGAATTTCATTTTAGCAGGTTTTTTGATGTTTTCCAGTTCTTCATTCACATGCTCTCTGAGGGCTTCCTGGAACACATGTACACTAATAGTGATGAAGGACTGGATGCAGCAAGAGCATGAAACTCCTGAGACATTGCCTGGTCTGTGACATGGAGTACTAAAGAATAAGAATTTGCACTGACCTTGCTGGTGCTATGTTAGAATTACGCAAAACCACACTAAATGTTAAAATGCTATGCAAAACAAACCACCACAGTCTCTATAGTTAAGAAAAGATAAATGGTGATGGCAGCCTAACTATCCTTGGAAGAGACACCCATAGATATTTTGCTTTATTATATTTTCAAAGTTAAATAAGATTAATATTGGATGTGTAGCATAAATCCACGGTTGAACATGTTTTACTTCTGTCTGGTTTCTTTCCTAAATAGTAAGTGCAACAAGAGAGATATTTGCTTGCAAGAACTTTTCAGTTATGCTGAAGATATTTGATCTGATTATCAGCAGCAAAAGAAGAATGTCAAAATCATATAGAAATAGGACATGTTATTTTATTCTGTGATCATTGAGGAAAATATAATAGGTACCTCTCATCTTCTCTTAAAACCAATATTGTGCTTCATATTTTATTTGGTTTGTAACTACAAACAAATGGAGGCTAGAGAGCTGTTCAGTTAACTCTGAAATAAATACATGGATTTGGTCTACTGGGTAGTTCTCTAACTTCAAATGACATCCACCCACTGACTAGTTCTCTGTTATCTCCAATGGAGATTTAAGCATCTGGCTCAGCAAGACACGTGGATCATGGACATCTCAGTGTGTGTTTGGAGCTGCCTCACAGTTCTGAATCACACTTCCAAAAATCTTCATGTGCAGCTGGCTGAGCACCTCTGGCCAAGAAGTAGTGATATTTTCTGTGACTTACCTTTATTTAGCAGTTAATAAAGCTGCTTTCTTAATCTTTATAGAGATGAATAATACCAAAGCTTCTGTATCCACTGATACTGAAGCTGATAGATAACACACAAAATAAAGACGATTGATGTACATATGGCTTTCAGCATCAGACTTGAATTGCAAATTTCAATAAATATGAGCTGTGGCAAAAATTTCTCATTATCCTAAATACATCCTTTCTGATATCTTAGCTTGCCTTCAGAAAGCCCATTGATCTTTCTTCCTGGAATACAATAGACTGTGATCTTTAATTTATTCTGACATTTTCCATAAAAACATAAAGAGATCACAGTATGGGAAACTGTGATAAAAACAGAATGAAAACTTTCAAGTTAGTAAAAGGATAAAAATAAAATAACTTTTCCCATTGTAATATTTCGAATGCTGATGTACTATTAAGTGTAATATTTATGAAAAAGGTAGAGCAATACCTGGTTGAAACAGACTCTTTTCAATTTTATTATGCTAAACATAAGAAACAGTACAAACAGATTTTGCACTACTGTAAATAAATCTCTTTTGGCACATCTTTTTATCTAGGGGCAACTACCATTAATGCATCTTAAATATGTTTCCAAAGAGATATTATCACCTTCTGTAACACCCTGGACACTTCATGTATAGGGCTAAACCAAGGTTCTTTTGCCCTGGGTAGAAACACAGGAGGAATAGCAACCAGATATTGTCAAGAAGTAAAAATCACACAAAAGTTTACTGGCAATCTATAAAAAAATCAAGGACTTTTGGCAAAAGATTTAGCACAACACAAAGCGCTTATCACAGCATAGATTAGCCCATTCAACTTAGCAACCTTTAAACCTGTTTGATGATATGTTCCATTAAAAGAGTTAAAAGGTGAAGAAGAAGAAGAAAGTGAGAAAAAATGAAGGTAGATACATAGAAAAACACACCAACACACCATATAGCTACCAGCTCCCGTGTTCTAGCAATGTAACAGATAAAAAAACCTCCAAGATGAAAGTAGGGTTAAACATCAACTTGCTTCATGATCAGCCTTCTTTCTTAAAGCCCTGGCCCATCCTCCTGGGTGGGACTTCTGGTCACTTGGCCAATCACATGCTGGGCTAGGCAACACTGAGCAGCTGCCTTCACCAAACCAGGATAGACAGGCAATATGGGTCTGGGGGGTAAGGAGGCTAGGGCACTACTTCACCAAAATCAAGGCCTGATCTGCCTTCTCCCAGACATTTCAAGCATCCCAAGATGTCTCAAGACATTAATCTTTCCAGTCTCTGACACCGTCCTCCAGTCTTCTATATACTAGGCCATTAACACAACTAATAGCTTAATTTTATTGCTCATACATTATTATTAAGCATTATTTAAACCTGAAAGTCTTTGTAACATGTGCAGCTTTGTCTGATATGAACTATTGATTTAGTGCTTGTATGTGGTTTCTTTTTGCCTCTTTACCTTTCTAGGCCTTTGAAACTGTGCTGTGGAACAAACACATTAAATGTTACAAATTTCATTATACATGGTACTCCTTGTTGAACAGCAATTTTGCTCCTCGTCTCTGAAATCCGTGGAGGTGCATTAAAGTGGAAAGATATGTAGATTTGATGTATGACTGCTCTTAGCTTAGTTTTGTCCTGAAAATTAGTCAAATTTATACTTTTTTCACTTTTCTCATTGTGAAATTAGAGTAGTGTCAAGTTGAGGGTTTATTCACTGGGTAACAATTTCTTCTTCACTTTATTGTGAAGTAGAAGGCAAAATTGGCTCGTGGAAAGCTCAATGAATACCCCACAAATTTTGAAGATGCTTACATCAAGGTTAGAAGCAAAAGTTATGATAGCCCTCCATTGATTGTTTTATGATGAACTTAGACCCTATCTATTAGGAAAAAAAATAACCCTGCAGTCCAAAATCCCCACTCCTATTGCTATATATATTTATGTTGTGTAAATTATTATCATTATTGTATGCAAACTATTATTGCCATCTATAAATTCTACAGAATAGTTGAAATACATGCAATATAAGTGCAGACATTCTTGATCTACCAGATTCCTCTATGCTACTGAAGAGGTCTCCAGGGAGCACCTTCTTGCTTTGAAGCTTAGCGCTGCAGGATGGCTCATGCCTGTATTCTTCTGGGGAGACTGACCCTCAACAGCAGAATTATGGTATTTGCACTGACTAGAATTTGATTAGGCCCACTTTTGCCTCCATGTAGTGTCTTTTTAGCCCTAGGGCTTAATTACTGTTTTTCTGACATGTGCATAATGGGACTTTGACCCAGTAAAAAGTTTCTCAAACAATTGAGGTATTAAATTTAGTTAAATGAAATGGTGTCTTTACAGCATTAAATTCAAAGTCGATAGAATGTGTCCCATGGTATGACATGAAAGTG
Source organism: Donacobius atricapilla (assembly GCA_013397315.1). Lineage (NCBI taxonomy): Eukaryota > Metazoa > Chordata > Aves > Passeriformes > Mimidae > Donacobius > Donacobius atricapilla. The sequence goes on from WBMY01018625.1 coordinate 116,750, forward strand.
TTAATGGGGATGTTACAGGGTGCACAATTTACTTAGTGGGGCATTACCTACAGTAGGCAAGTCAGTATCATGCAGTCTTTGAAATTTCCTTTTGGAAGTAGCCTCTGGTGTGAATACAGCAGAATTATATCCAAGTTTGTCTTAGTGGGAACTAGAAGTTTCTGTAAGAAGAGAGCTTGTGAGTAAATTAAAAATTAAGCAGTATGCATAACCAAGAGACAAAGTCTCAGGGGACCTAATTTTCTTCAGTCTGTACTGCAGTGATGTCTCTCTTTAAGCTGAAAGATTTGTAACACAACTCTTATCAGGACTTAAAGTTGGTTAGAGCTGGACCAATAGACTTTAGGGAAAATATGATCAAAGTGAAAAAAATCAAAGTTAAGTTTTAATACACAATCTAATTTTTCAACCATAGAAGATGATAATAAACTAGCTGTCATAATACTGGGTTTAAATTTAAAAAAACCCTCAGCCTAACAGAATAACAAGTATTAAATTATAGTGTGCGGCGATGTCTCTCATGGAGTGCCTCCGCGTGCCCCGGATAGCTCCACACCATGGGCACTGTAGAGGACACTCCTTGGAATCTTGGGAATCTGAGGAGCAGCTAAGGAGATTTTTTTCCTTGCATGGGAGAGGCTGTGCCTGCAGAAGGAGGTGGACTCAGTCAGAGAGTGAAATCCAAGGCTGAGCACGGACCTGAGGGTGACAGTGTCTTTTATGCGGGAGAGGTACGAGGGGAAGGGATACATTCACAGCCTGTCCTGGTTTAGGGCAAATTTGGGAGGAAACCTCTGAATGGGGCTCCTCTGGAAAAAAAAATCAAACCCAAACGGCCCCTCCCCCACAACTGGTCTGGAAAAAACTTCCTTGGAGAAAAGTAGAAAAAGCTATTTACAGAATGCCCACGAGCACACAGAATGAATAATATGAAACAATAAAACCTTTTGTTGAAGTGAGATGGCAAACTGAGAAAAGTCCTTGCTGTGGGTGCAGCTCGTCTCTCTCAGTCTCTTATCAATTCCTCTGGCGCTGGAGAAAAATGCTGTCCTGGGCTCCGGAGGGCACAGGTGTGATCTCTCAGTTCTCCTCTGGGTTTTCAGTCTGGAGCAGGTTTAAATAGGCCCAGGAAAAAGAAAAAAAAAGGGAAAAAAAAAA
>WBMY01018660.1:0-10084 GCA_013397315.1 Donacobius atricapilla
AATCTGTTTTTATCTTTAAGTTATGTCTGTTTTGCCTTTCTTCGACTCCTATTCCATAGTGGGAAAATATTTAGACCACTACACTAAATTTAACAAACATTATTCAGCGAATGTGAAACCACTACAGTCTCCTCCCAACCTCCCATGTACTGCCAATCCCCTTGCCAGCGTGGCAGTAGGAAAAGCAGAAAAGGTCTTGGCTCTGTGCAAGCCCTGCTCAGCAATAACAAAACAAAAACATTTCTCTATTATCAACCCTGTGTTCAGCATAAATCCAAAACACAGCCTCATACTGGCCACTGTGAAGACAATTTATTTTAGCCCAGCCAAAACCAGACCACTTTGTTTCAAAGATGACTTGCAAAATAGCAAAATTGGACAGGTCATTTGTTTTTAATTATGTGCTTACAAAGACTTGGAAAAGTTCTGGGAGCTACTTTCTGTTTTTAGTCTACCAATTCTTGTCTTCCCTGTTTGGATGGAAATCCTTTTAGCAAGACCTGGATTTCTCTCAGCTGCAAGAGAGAACCATCTGACTATCTAGATTTTTCATAAGCTTCAAGCTGAAAAGGTATTACATAGTCTTTAAAATAAAATTGCTTCCTCTTCCTCCAAAATAATTTTTACTTTTTCAGTATCTACACTGTCCTGCTACTCTCTAGCTGTCCTCAAGGTTTTCCCAGTAGACAGGATCTTACTGCCTGCACTGAACAAGTACCCATAAGAACACGAGAGCTTTGGTCTGTGTGTGTGAGCTCTAATCAAAACTTCTCCACCCTGTTTGAACTAAATAGGCAATCTGGATAGACTTTATGATGTGCAGCAATACATATAGTCTTTGCCATGGGAGGAACAGTTATACTCTTCCTCTGCTACCAGCTTGTTTTCTAAAAAAAGGTTTTATCAGCTATGAAACATCTATCCGTCATCAAATTTATATAGCATGCTAACAGGTTCCAAACTGACTACCTGAATTGAGAAACACATCATGACTAAGTGAATCTTGCTCTTTTAGAAAGGTGAGGTGAGGTGAGGTGAGGTGAGGTGAGGTGAGGTAAGGTAAGGTAAGGTAAGGTAAGGTAAGAAGAGATTGGAGAGAAGGAGAGGAAAAGAGGAAAAACAAATATATTTAAGAAGACCTATGCATATTTTTGGTAGACAGGACATTAAGTCAATTTTTTCCCTCGTTTAATCTTCTTCAAATAAAGCCATTGCTCAGTTTTAGCCCTGCTAATTATTGTCTTCTGTGTGATTTACAAACACCATGGAACCTAGAATTTTATATGGTTTCTAGATTCTTTCATATTTTAGACATGCAATAGTCTCAGTGTACTTCAGGTTACTGGGAGGTAATATTGGGTGATTTAGCAGCAAGCAGACAACACTACATCATTGCTATAATAGAAATGGGGAACCTGAGAGGATGTGGGAAATGGAGGCACAGAAAAAATCTCAAAATCTTGTGCATAGACTCAGAGAGAAATGGATACAGAGTTTGATCTAAGACCCTGGAGAAGGTTTCCAGATTTGGAGACCTGAAGCAAGAATGTAGATTTGTGGTTTAAGCAGAAACATGCCTTATGTAAGCGTAAAAAGCACATTAAGCTAAATAGTGGAAGGTTTTAAAAGTTTTAGTTTAGCAATAGAACTTGTTATTGAATCAGTAGAAAGATTAAGATGTAGCAAAGTGTGGCATTATATGGTTGGATAAAGAAAAGATGCATTGTGGTAGAACCATGTAAGAAAAAGCAATTAATGATTGGTGTAAAAGACACTAACTGACTTTCTGGCAGTAGTTTATTGGCTAATAAACCTATATAAGGCATTGTAACTAGAGTTACTACGGCTTGTGATGTGATGGCGTTGGATGTAACAGCCTCCATGTCTCACCCTCTCATGAGACTGATAAAGCAATAAACCATCTTTTACGATGTCTCTCAGTGGTCCTGTCTGGCACAATCCCGATAAGAGGGCAAGAAATTAAAGTCATCCTAGAGCAATCCAACCTTTTTCATAAAAATCCTTTAACAGATGATATGTAAATACCCAACTCTTTTTTCCTGTTGTGAGGGTCATCTGGCTAGGTTTACATGCTTCGCTCTCAGACAATAAAGTTGGACCTCTGATGGCTAAAGATTTTTGCTTTTTATACATTTTTCATATATTTTTAGCTTTGTAGACTGTTAATACATGGTTATATAGCTCCTAGTATTTTTCCTACTCTTAGAATAATAAGCTAACCCTCCAACTATTCCTGAAATTCTGTTTAGTCTTATTCTTGAGAAAAGAACCTCTAACAAGGACATTTTGTTTTCCAACCAGAATCTGAGAAGACATAACAAGAAATAAGGCAAAGAAGCTCCTGGAACAATTCCAAGGGGCACACCCAAGGGTGGGTTACTAGGGTAACTGATTTCCTATTGTATGTATCAGCTAGAGATACTAATTAATTAACCTTATAGAAATTGTAGTAATTCTTTATCACTCGTGCGCATACCCATGTTTTGTGTACCTGAAAGTTTTCATTAAAGGTCTGCTTTTTATCTTACCATTTTAACACTTGTTGCAAGGTTTTGTCGTTTTGGTCTTCAGCAACACCCCCTGGAAACTATGGATCTGAGGGATGGAGGGGGGAAAAGTGGATAAAGGAAAAATAGGGACAGAAATAACATGTCTGCACAACAAATTTAAGAGGCAAGAAAACAAGCAAGAGAAGAGAACTGTTTTTAAATTGTGATATAAAATTTTAGGTGTGCATTTTGACCAGTCTGATTTACTTATGAACACACATACCCTCACTCAAAAAACCCTAAAATTGTTATAAAAATCCAGGTTTTAGTGCTGTCTACGGTTTTTCAATGCTTGAAATTTTGATGTATTCCCAGATGGAATGGGGTTTTTTACTATGATTTTGTGAGATATTCTAAAAATACTCGCAGTATATTGTTCAAATATTCTTTAGACATTTTTAGAATTAAGTTTGCTTTAGGTAAAAAAGGTAATTTGCCTTATTTTACTTTAACAAACAGTGATCAAGAAGCAAGAGTCATTCAGATATTTTTGAAAATAATTCTTTTAACTCTTGCCCTGCAGACAAAATGGAATTGCTGCTTACATCTTAGAAAACATTCAGGCCACTTTCTCAAATCTGTTTAAATTTTCCCCAAGCCAAGTCTGTTTTGCCCATGACAGAATTCTGAGTGATCTTTCCCTGTCATTATCTTCCCTCACGAGCCTTTAGTTATATTTTTTCTTCCTTGTCTAGTTGAGGAGGCAAGTGACAGAGAGGCCTTCAGCCAGGGTCAACCCATCATAGTAGACCTTAAAAACACAGAAAAAAAAGGCATTATCCATTACAAATGAAGATGAGAGGCTGCTTTTCTTCTCCAAATTAGTCACTAAAACTAGCATTTCTTGAAAGATACACCAGTTCTGCAAAAGAAATTACAGAAGTGCAACTTATTTTTCAAGCCTGTGGAGGACCAGGTGTAAGCATGTTTTGTCTCAAACATTCTGTTATGACAATTGGAAGAGAGGATCCCGCAGAGGTGGGGCAGCACTGTTCTGAGCCAACTTCTTGCTCTGTCTTAAGACTTGAGCCCCCATCAACTCTCCCTCCCCCCCAACTCACTTCCTGAAGGAGGGCTCAAAGGGCTGACTGTGCACACATAAACAAAACAGCGTGAAAACTCTAGTTTACGAGGCATGTACCAGATTAACTATAAAAGGAAACTGATAGCTTTCTCTCTCCTCTTTTCCTGCTCTTTTGCTTTCTTTGCTTCACCAGCTCCAGACCATCCATGCAGCAATACCAATGGGGGATCTAAGGATTGGTGATCTTTCTTTTCTCTCTCTTTTCTGCCTTTATTTCTCTTGTCCTTTGCTTTGCCTGGGCAAAGCACAGCTATCATAGTCTACCTCGTACTCTGTACGAAAGTTTGTTGTGGGAGTGGGGAGCTTGTCTTAGTGTGTTGTGGCTTGTGAGCCAGCAACTTTGAGAAGTTTGTTGCAGGAGTTGAGAGCTTATTGAAGTGTACTGCAAATTAAGGGATTGTTAGTCAATATCTTTTGAGAAGTGTATTGCAAAATGTAAGAGCTTGTTAGCCAATACCTTTTGAGTCTAAGCAGTGGGCTAGTTGCCAGAGTTAAGATGATTGTAGAATAAAACTTATGAGCTCCCTGACCCTTGGTCTGGTGTCTTTGTTCAGCCCGATGAGAACTTACAACAAACATCGCATCCCCTACCAGTGGGTCATGACAAAGCCTACTAAAATACAAGTTGGTCCTCAACTGGCATATGGGAGTTCAAATCTTTCCTCTGTCTCTTCCAGAGCAGGAAGTTCAACTTTTTCTTTTCTCACAGAACATTCCTTATACACTGGGTGCACAAGATGAAGGTGAGGAAACTTTTAAAACCTCTTATTAAAGTTATTGCCATTTCATAAAATACTTACAATACTAATAAGATAATAAACAGCTTGAAAATATTCACACAGTCCAGTGGTCCACATATTTTACAAAAGTGACCAAAATGACAACCTCTTTTGGCACACTTCAGTTCATGTACGACATCCACAACATAGGAGGCAGAAAGACCTGGACCCCAAAACAATAAAAGATCACAGTAGTTAACACATTTTCCTGCTGATACACAGACAAAGCAGTAGTGAGGCTTACATGGCTTTGGTTCATAATTCTAAGAGAAAAGATAAAGCCTGAATGGAGGGAAATTTTTGTCTCTGGCTCAGAGATCCTCTGGCCTTCTTTTTGCAGAAGATTTGCAGAAATTATTCAAAAACCCCAGACATGCAGACTTCTCAGTCCATACCACAAAAAAACGCTTCCAAATCACATTAAGCACCTGCTCAACTATTTGCAGTAGAGCAAACCTATAACAGGGCAAGGGAGTCATATTCTACCCACAGGTATGGGTATATTTTGAGCATAGCAGCCTTTATTTTTTGGTCCTTCTCAGGTCTAGGACAATATAGAAATGAAGTCTAGAAAGTGCTTCAAGTTTTGCCCCAAGTAGACAATGCATTTGCACTATGTGGAAGAATATTGGAAAAGTATTCCTAACTTCAGAGTTCATATTTTTAAAGTCATGGCCATGTAAGCAATATATCAACTTGCACTCTAGAAAAGAAAACACAAAGATTTTTGCTTGGTCTATATAGACAATTCTCAAATACTGACAACTACCACAGTTAGTAAATTTAAAAGCTCTTATGTTGCAAGAACACCAAACAGTTCATATATCTGAAAAGTTATACCTTGTTACAAGTAACTTTTTAAAGTAATAAAAAAGCAGTATACTGGGAGTAAAAAATATCTTCGTCTCAGTTTCCTTCCAGTTTGCCTATTTTGTAAAGGGAACAACAACAACAAACATTTAACCTGGCTCTAACCCTATTCCTATGATTAACAAGGACACTCAAAAGACCACTATCTCAAATGCATGTCGTGGTTAGACACTGGTCAAACGCCAGGCACCCATGACAGCCGTTCACTCGCCCTCCCCTGCCACAACTGGAATGAGGAAAGAAAATTTTAAACAAAGGGTTCATGAGTTGAGATAAGGACTGGGAGAAAACACTCCAAGGGCAAAACAGGCTCAATTTAAGGTTGCAAAGTGGAATTTATCACTAACAAAATCAGAGGAGGATAATGAGAAGTAAAATAAACCCTTAAGAATACCTTTTTCCCCCCAACCCCCCCCTCCTTCCCACCAACAGTGCATGGAGATGGGGTGGGGGTTCTGGTCAGTTCATCACCTGACATTTTCTTCTGCTGCTCAGGGATAGNTATATGTTATCACAGATGAATTACCATCATCTCTACTTGACCCAGCCTTAGCCAGCAGCAGGTCCATCTTCAGAGCCATTGGGGAGTGGCTCTGCCGGCCATGGTAGAAGCTTCTAGCAGCTTCTCACAGAAGCCACCTCTGTGGTCCCCTCCACTACCGAAAACCAGGCCATGCAAAACCAACACAGTATGCCATTTTCTAAAGGCAAATATGTGCCAGGGGTAATATCGCGTTAAAGGCAGTTTTAAACAAGAGGTGCTGGAGCATCAACACCTGCACAGACTGACTGTACATTTCTCCAACCAGTTCCAAGACAGTGCTCTGGCACAAAATCAGCTCTTCATACATCATGCTCATGCACTGCTCTAGTGGAAGTTCAGTTAGATGAGCTTTCTCTGGTTCAGCATGGTAAACCTAAGCAATAAGTGCAGGTTTAAACAGAACTAAAAAGGAAACATCTATGCAAGTTGAAGGAAATATGGGTTGAGTCAAGCATGTAACTTATTCACAATCCTCAGAGTAAAGTCTCCAAGAATATTACATTGAAGAACTTTATATAGTCTGATGTCACGGTAGGACACAAAATAGATTGACTCCATATAGTTGTCAGAAAAGAAAGAAGGCTTTATTTACAATTCTAACAGTTTCTTTTATAACATGCTGCGCTAAAAAGGTATATTATTGGTCCAACAGACTGACATTTGTCTCCATTGGTTAAGTAATAGGAAACAACACCTGCGGACAGTTGTTATGGGAAAGGGAACACTGTTTACTTAACCTGTTTTAAGAAACAGAGAAAGATGTTTTTTAAAAAAAAACTAAGAGCTTTCCCTTGGGAAAGGAGCTAGGAATAGTTAGCAAACTAAAATTCTCAGGCTCAGAAACACCGAGCCCACAGTCTTAAATCTTGAGGATACAGTATTTAAATACTATATAGCATCTGCTGTGTTATTCTACCTAATTAAAAATCTTTCCCTGTTTTTTTCCAGAAGCTTACTAATAATCCTATTATTATTTGACAACTCACTCCAAAATTCTCTACTCTCAAATGCGAGGCATTACCAAGGTCATCCTTCTTTCCGAATTTAAAATACTTTAAAGTTGTTATCAGAACACGACACAGCAACTAACAGAACAACTCTTTTAAGATTAGATTACACGCTTCCCTTTTCTATTCAAAACAATATTGATTGTTTAAGCTTCCACTCATAATTTTCAATATTTGACAGAAGAATGGAAATCTGACATTGATACATGTAATTTTAATGAAAAGCTTACTTTTTAAAAATAACAGTTTGTGCACTTTATATGAACTTTGCCTCCTCAGTTTTTCCCAGCAATAATGCACACCTCCTGGAAGCCTGCCTTTTTGATCTATTGAAAAAACTCTTCCAACTTTTTAACCATAAAACTCAAGGTACTGTTCCAGATGCAAAAATCTTGGAAATGACACATAAGGGGAGAAAAGACTGATTCACCATAGGTGACAATTCAAGCTCTGCCTCTTGTGGAGTACAGCATGGCCTATTAATCTCCAAAATAATTTTCAATAAAGAAGCTCGCACATTTTATTGAATAACTATTACACATACCCATTTCTGTACTGAATATGTGATGTTTTCTCAGTCTCTTTTACAGCTCTAATCCCCACACATCCTTGATTATATATAACAGCAAAAAAGAATGAATGATGGGCTAGTCTTTTCATAATGATGAATATATGATTAATATTAACTTCACAGCTGGGAAATCATCTACATATATATCATGCTATAAGCTTAGATTTGTCTGAACAAGTGTCACTAGTTATATAACAGATGATTTTTTCATATTTGGAGTTCCTTTTTCTCCAGTGGATCACAAAGCATCATACAAATAGCAACCTGAACCTCAGAAGTATGTTTCAGCTAGAAAGATGATAAAAAGATAACAGTTGAGCAACATCTTTTTGTGGTAATAAGGGCAAAGGATAAACAACTCCAACTAAGAACATCATGACAGACCATCATCCTTATAAAGGTAGCAAGAGAGTTTCATGTATGGCTGAACTGACAAACCCCAGCAGCTTTAAACATCTCATCTGAATATCTGACACTGAAAAATGCACACACCACCATGTGCACCTCAAACAAAGTAGTCAATCAGACTATCTCCATCTTCATTTTACTTCCTATTTACTATCTACTAGATCAGAGATTTAAGATAACTAACACATCAAAGAGTAATAGATGTTTTCATACCACTTTATCTTCAGGCTTTGTAAACAAGCCCATTAATCTTTAATATATCAGAGTACAGTCAGATGTGGTTTCTTTCAGAGATACACAGCCAAACACAGTAACCTTGGACCAATAAAATGTATAGACCTTTGGCACAGAATGTAAATTGACACTGATGTGTTATTTGGTATTTTTAGCAACAGCTTACCTGAGTAAACACTGAAAGATTTAACTCAAGGCCAGCAAGCCAGATGCAGAGCAAATGTAGCCCTTTGTCTCCATATCTGTGTGTATACCACTGAAACATAAAACTTCATAGTTTCAGAAAACATGTAAGAGTGTTACCTTTCTGGACATGGATGATATCTGGAAAGTTGGCCAAATGCCCCTGATACAGTGCTAACAAATCCATCACAGCATCGATGTCCTGCCGGGGCTGATCTGCAAAGAGGTCCCCAATGGCATCATAGGCTTCTGCAGTGAAGGCTATGGCTTGGTTGAGGCCAGCAGAAAAGGCCTGCTGGTCCAGCTCAAATGCCTGACTGAGACACTTAAAGGAGTGTCCCACCTTCTGGTATTCCTTCTTGAAACCAGTGACTTGTTTGCGAGCAAATTCATTGGCTGTGTGATTAAGCTGCAGGGCACTTTCATCCATCTTCTTCGTGAAAACTTTGAAGCCATCCACCTGACTTTCTACCTCATGCAAGTCCAGGCCAGCCCCAGAGCCAGCAGGGACACTGATGGTCAGGAAAAAGTTGGCACCCACCATCTCATCCTTCTCAGCCTTGCGCTTGCCTTGTTTCCAGGTCTTTTCATCCGTGCTAGGACAGGTGAGGAAGTGCTGGAAGGCATCACACTGAGCCAGCACGGGGTGGCTGCACATGTGGTCCATCCACCAGGCCAGGCCTTTGCGACGTTTGGAGATGAAGTCCTCCTCAAAGCGGCCAGTGGCCTGCTTCTCTGGCAAGTGAGGCACAGAGATGACAGGGAACTTCTCAGCCAGGAGCCCATAGAGCCAGTCAAAGTGCTTGTAGCGGCGGTGTACCTGCTGCCCAGTGTGGCTGGACACCAGCTTGTAGGCAATGTAACTCTTCATGCCCTTGAATTTAGTCTGTTTGGTGGGGTTCTCGATGGAGCACTGGAAGGGGTAGGGGTTCTCCTGCCACTCAGGGCCCTGGGGGCCAAGCACCACGCAGAGCTTGTCCCCATCCTTCACAAAGCATGATACCTCGCCCAGCACGAAGGCCTCCCCACCGGACTTGACGAAGGTTGAGAAGCGGTTGAGGTTACGGCTTATCGTGGCCGAACCCTTGATGCTGCTGCTGGGCGGGTGGAGGTAGCCTGCCAGGTGGCCATTGCGGGAGCTCAGGGACATCTCAGACTGCATGGACAGGCGGTAGTGGCCAGAGGCCCGTCTGCCCGTCGCCTCGTAGACGGGGTAGGAGCTGCTCAGGGAGCCTGGCTCATCGGCCACCGTGGAGCTTTCGTCCCAGTCATCGTCCCAGTCGTCGTCGCTGCCCTGGCTGAGCTGGTAGGAGCCGCCGTAGGGTGGCGATAGGAAAGGGTACCCGGCGGCGGCGGGGGGCAGCGAGAAGGACTCAGGCGCCGCCGCCGGCGGGGCCTCTAGTGTCGCCGGCTTGAAGGCGGCGGGGGGCAGCAGCGGCTCGAAACCACCGGCAGGCAGGTTGGCGCAGCGGGCGGGCGGCGGTGTCTCGGCGGCGCGGATCACGTGCACGTAGGAGGCCGGGAAGAGACCGCGGTCGCCGTGGCTGTTGATACCCTCCAGCCAACCCTCGATGTCCTCCTCACTGCAGAGGATCAGCACCTCATGCTCCCGCAGCGAGATTTCCCCCGGGTTCTCCGATCTGAAGTCGTACAGCGCCCGGGCCCGCAGCGCCATGGCCCCACTGCCCAACCGCCCGCCGGGGGCTCCCCGCGGCCGCCCCTCACCTCACCACGCCGGCGGGGCTGTGCAGGACAGCGCCGCGGCCCTCTGCATCTGGCCTGCCGTGACGTTGCAGTTGGCTCCCCGAGCTCCGCTGCGCTGCGGCGCGGTCGG
>WBMY01018661.1:0-15123 GCA_013397315.1 Donacobius atricapilla
CCCGGGGCCAGCGGGGCCGGAGCCGGGCCCGCTGCTGCCGCAGCCTCACCTGGGGCTCACCGCGAGAGCGGGGAGGCCTCGGCCGCGGGCTCGCCTTTAGAAGGGCATTGCCCAAAGTCGCGTCCGTTTGCTCAGGGCTCAAACTACAGGCCAACAGCCGGGAACCGGGCTCTGAGAGCTCCCTTGCCCCCTCTAAAGCAATTCTAAGGGGCTGACAGGGCAGTATTCTATGCTCTTCTTTAACTAAAAACTGAACCACGTTAACCCATAACACCCTCCCTCCTCCCCACACAGTGGCACAGAGGGATGGGGGTTACAGTCACGCCGTGTCACTGCTTCTCTCTTAGGGAGACAAATCCCTGTCCTGCTCCAGCCTGGGATTCCTCTCACAGGAGGACACTCAGAGCCTTCCCAACAGACAGACAGACCATTCTTCACAGTCAGGCACCTGATGCCAAAAGCAGGATGTCCTCTCGGCACGTGGCAGCTGTTCTTCTTCCTCTTCCGAGGACAGTCCACAAGTCTCACCTTCGGGCCAGTTCGTGATGATTTCCAAGAGCCCAGGAGGGTTTGGGTTTCCTATTGCAGCTTGGGGTGTGTGATAAATGGATATGATTCGTGCTAAAAAGATTGTAACCATATCAATATTTTAAAAAATAAGAGTTATAGAAAAACATGAAGGAATTAGTATTCGCTTTAAAGCTTTAAAGCAGATCCTTCCCTTTTTTCAGCTGTGTATTGGTTTAGCATAANGCTGAACCCTCCCTTTTTGCAGATGTTACATGGATAAAGGATGTAGTTTTGAGATAAGTACCATCACAAGACAGAATTGACCTCGAGATGGACAAAGCTGGGATGGTTTCAAGAGTAAGATCTGAAGCTTTGGTTTTTCCCTAAGAAATGCAAGGCTCATTTTTGGTACATAATGCTTACTTACATAACACAACACTTAGTACACACACGCAACCTGTGAGGTTATCCAGAGGACAACGAGGAAGACTATGAGCCTTCATCCAAAAGACCACCAAAAGAAGACAGAAGACCCCCTAGCGATCTTCTGACTATTTTTTTGCGTACATCCCGAGTTGCTGATGTGCCCTTGTGGATATGGGACAGGGGGTACTGTGGATTTAATTTGCAGAGTCAGCTTTCTAACCAAGAGACCTTGGCAAGAACAAACAGAACTTTGAGGATAACAGGAAGATTGGATCAGGTCTGGCAGACAGGAAAAGAAGATTGAATTATACTTCTACAAGCAAGAGATGTTGTAGAATGTATGAGTTTTGTCTGTGTGATGTTCAACCCAATCACTGTAGTAAAGAATCACTAGCCTTCCTAGAATAGTATATAAGCATTTGGAAATCTCAGTGAAGACGAATTCTGCTCAGCGAATCAGTGTTCGCGTCTCTCTCTCAATCGTCCATACCTGGTGCTCCGTGTGGAAGGAGAGGACCGGCCCCTGAGGGCAATCGACGGCGGCCCTGGAAGCGCTGGTGAGGTGAGAGAACCGCCTTGGGCACAAACAATCGCCCGGAGGCTGCGACGTGACAGCTGAGCCAGGGGAGCTAAAGGATGGGGCAGGGCATGTCCCACAAGAGAGACGCGAATGGAACCATGCCCGTGCTTCTAAAGCATGGATCCCCATCCCAGTGCAGGACTTTCAGTCACTTCCACGCGTGTTTCCCATAGTTTTACTCTCTGCTGCTGGGACAAGGGCGGCATAAAGCTCCACGGCCTGGCTACGCTGCCTGGCCATGAGCCCCAGCAGCGAATGGTTCCTGCCTGTAGGGCGGGCAGGGGCTCGATTAAAACAGAGGGGGAGCGAGGCAGCCTGCGGGGACCGCTGGGATGGCCCAGGGGGCCGTGCCGAACCCAAACCTGCCCCGGGCCCGCTGCCCGTGCCCTGTGCACACGCCCTGCCCCAGGAGCAGCAGGGATGGAGCCCGGGCAGCGCCGACAGCTCTGTCCCACCAGCGACCCCAGAGCCGCGGACGCTTCTCGCTTGTGCGGACACTGACTCCGGCACTGGGGGGGAGCCTTTCCACCCCGGCCCCACACAGACCCGGAGCTATTCCCCTCCGATACGCAGAGCAGGTGGTTACGGATAAAAAAGAAAGCCCTTAAGGCCAGAGACTTTGCCTTTATTTGGCTGATCAGTGCCGCTCTCAGGTTCAGCAGAATGGCCAGCCTCTACAGGAAAGCATCTGACAGCGCGGGACGGCAACGAGCGCAGACACAAATCCCACAGCCGACGCAGCAGCGGCCGCAGCATCCAGGAGCGATTTTCAGCTTCCACCCAGCTCGGCCGCTGCCCACCGCAGCGGCTCCGACTGACGGGCAGTCACTCCAAGCACCGCAGGACTGGACATGTCACCCAACAGCTCAGGAACGCTGTCTGATCGCCCGGGTTTTGGCTCCCCACAGGAAATCCATGGGCTCTTAGTTACCGCACCTTGGTTACCACACCTTGCTAATTGTGGAACTCATCTCCCTCGGTAACGGGGCTGTTTGTTTTCCCGGGAGTCACCGACTCTGCCACGGCTGCGGACATAAAGATCGTGGCCTGGTTCCGCAGCCGCCCCGTGGAGCCCCGGCCGGGAGCAATATCCACAGGGGCCCCGCAGATTTTCTGGGCACCTCTCAGCGTCCCACACGCTAATGCAAAGTGTCTCTGAAAAGCAAAGACTTACTTTTAACAGGTCTTTTTGATGGGGTGCAGAGTGATTGTTATCTCAAAAAGCCAATTACCCAATTATCGGCCATTAACGACTGTGCCTCAGGTGCTCTCAGGTGTGCCTGGGAGCAGTCAGAGCCTGCAGAGCCAACACTCGCTGCAAATTACCACAGTCAGGCCTCTTGTGCTGTCTGTCCCTCTGGTTTTGTGGGGGTGCGATCTCTTGACACTGCGGGGTTTTAGGACTCGATCGAATTTTGTATAGGGGTCACTGAAGCGCGCTACTTTAAAACTAACCTACAAACCAGAAAGAACAATTTGGTGGCGTTATAAATGAGGTCACAACAATGTTTAAATTTAGCAGCAATTTTAATTCAATATCAAGTTCACATAAAATGAATACAATCAAGTAAGTATATAAAAAGATTTGCCAGTGATTAATTAAATCTAATGAAGGTTATGATAAGGCATAAGCAAAACCCACTGGGGTACGGGGAGGGTTTCTCACCCTACCTCACGTACGAAACAAAGCAATTCAAACTAAACTTCTGTACTATGTGCTAATACATATTCATCGATGTTTCCCATAAATTTCCTCCTGTTTCCAATTCTAAACATCTACGTCACTGTATTTCATGGCACATGCTTCACTTGTTGCTGGGGGGGTCTTCTGTCTTCTTTTGGTGGTCTTTTGGATGAAGGCTCGTAGTCTTCCTCGTTGTCCTCTGGATAACCTTACAGGTTGTGTGTGCATACTAAGCGTTGTGTTATGTAAGTAAGCTTTATGTCCCAAAAATGAGCCTTGCATTTCATAGGGAAAAACCAAAGCCTCAGATCTTACACTTGAAACTGTCCCAGCTTTGTCCATCTCAAGGTCGATTCTGTCTTGAGACAGAACTTATCTCAAAATTACATCCTGTATCCTGCTTTTTACTGCGACGTCTACAGAAGGGGCCCATCTGCTTTCTAACACTAATTTCCTTTATTGCTTTGTAACACTGATTTCCTTTATTGCTTTGTAACAATTTTCTAAATAGTTACAATTTATTTAGCACAAATCCTTTCCATTTATCACCATTTCCCCCGTTTCTCTTTTTATCATATAGATTCGTTCTTTCTGTTACAGAACTGAATCTCAGTATTTTTTATATCCCCAACAATCTGGGTTCTTTCGTTCTCCCACTTCAGCTTCCAATTTTTCTAACATCTTCCATACTGCATCCAGCTTTTCACACTCTTTCTGAAATTTAGTTAACATTTCTNAGGCCTCTTGTGCTGTCTGTCCCTCTGGTTTTGTGGGGGTGCGATCTCTTGACACTGCGGGGTTTTAGGACTCGATCGAATTTTGTATAGGGGTCACTGAAGCGCGCTACTTTAAAACTAACCTACAAACCAGAAAGAACAATTTGGTGGCGTTATAAATGAGGTCACAACAATGTTTAAATTTAGCAGCAATTTTAATTCAATATCAAGTTCACATAAAATGAATACAATCAAGTAAGTATATAAAAAGATTTGCCAGTGATTAATTAAATCTAATGAAGGTTATAATAAGGCATAAGCAAAACCCACTGGGGTACGGGGAGGGTTTCTCACCCTACCTCACGTACGAAACAAAGCAATTCAAACTAAACTTCTGTACTATGTGCTAATACATATTCATCGATGTTTCCCATAAATTTCCTCCTGTTTCCAATTCTAAACATCTACGTCACTGTATTTCACGGCGCATGGTTCACTTGTTGCTAGGGGGTCTTCTGTCTTCTTTTGGTGGTCTTTTGGATGAAGGCTCGTAGTCTTCCTCGCTGTCCTCTGGATAACCTTACAGGTTGTGTGTGCATACTAAGCGTTGTGTTATGTAAGTAAGCTTTATGTCCCAAAAATGAGCCTTGCATTTCATAGGGAAAAACCAAAGCCTCAGATCTTACACTTGAAACTGTCCCAGCTTTGTCCATCTCAAGGTCGATTCTGTCTTGAGACAGAACTTATCTCAAAATTACATCCTGTATCCTGCTTTTTACTGCGACGTCTACAGAAGGGGCCCATCTGCTTTCTAACACTAATTTCCTTTATTGCTTTGTAACACTGATTTCCTTTATTGCTTTGTAACAATTTTCTAAATAGTTACAATTTATTTAGCACAAATCCTTTCCATTTATCACCTATCCCCCATTTCTCTTTTTATCATATAGATTCGTTCTTTCTGTTACAGAACTGAATCTCAGTATTTTTTATATCCCCAACAATCTGGGTTCTTTCGTTCTCCCACTTCAGCTTCCAATTTTTCTAACATCTTCCATACTGCATCCAGCTTTTCACACTCTTTCTGAAATTTAGTTAACATTTCTTGTGCTAAAACAGTCTCCTTGTGTTCGGTCACCTTTTTTTTTGTTTTCTTCTTTTAAGTACCAGTAGGTCTTGCTTTTAATATCATCAAAGAATTCAGTTTCTCTAGATCAGCAGGCATTGCTGTGATTTGCATTCCTTGAATTACTGAATGAATTAGCCTAAAAAGGCATGGAATCATGCAAGATAAAAACAATAATCCTAATATAGAACATAATATCATAAATCCCAACTTTTTCCACCTGACACCTCCAAAAAGGTTATCCCACCAGTCAGCTTTCAGAATAGAATTGCACTTTTGGACTGGTACGTGTGCTACTCTTTTAATTTCTTCAGCTATTTTCATGATGGCATCCCCATAATCATCTCTCTCCACAGAGCACTCCGATTCGTTAAACTTCCCACAAACTCTCCCTTCTTCAGCTAACAAATAATCCAGGGCAATTCTGTTCTGATGTACAAATGCCCGCACTAGTGAATGTTGCCTGGCCAGCAGCTTTAGGGCAGCAGAAGTATGGTTTGAACCTACCTCAGCTACTGCCTGGAGTCTTATCAACGGATTCAACAGATAAATTGGGGTTCTCTACCCCCATGATCCATCCTCAGCCCAAGTGACTGGGCCATAATAAGGCATGATTCTTTCTGCAGGCCACCCCCCATTTCTGGTTTCCCCCTGTTTTTGGAAAGTCGAGGTTTAGGTCTCTCTTATTCCTTTCTAGGGTTTCATAAAGTGGTGATGCTAACACATTGCTCCTGGACCTGGGTATAACAAAACAAGACGGTTGTATGATTCCTAAGGTACAGGTTCCTTCTCACTTCCGAGGTAATTCACTATTATGCTCATTCCCCACAAATCCAATATATTCCATCAGGAGCTTTCCATTTGCTATTTGTTTTTTCTGGTTTTTCCCCATAGGATTTCAGGCTGTTTATGGATTGGTCGGGGTTAGTTCCAGGACTCTTATGCCAGCACAAATCAGTTTGGTTATCCCACTCTCAATTCATTTCTTCTGTTATTCCCCAATATCCAGGAGGAGCCTTTGCTAGCCAGGTTTTTGTATTATTCTTCAAATTCACCACTAAAGTAGATATACATGGAGTATATCCTACTACTGCATTGTATTTCCTTCCTTCCCGAGTTATACAAACTGTTCCAATTACTTGATGACTCAAAATCCATCCCCCAGGTCGTTTTAATGTCTTAGAAATTTGAGTATGGTTCCATTTAAAAAATTGTTCTAGAACTAGACTCTCACCTCTCCACAGCCATCTTTCAGCCATTCTAAGTCCCCCACAAATCCAGCATTTGGATAATCCTAATGTCTTGCATCAAATCCACAAAAAAGATTCTTAGTTGAGGTTGGCAAATCCCAGTTGCTATACTGCTGTTTTAACTGTTCATACAGCTTATCTAGCTCCTCTAATTCTTTCCCTTTGATCTTTTTTATATCCTTCTTTTTTTCCAGCTGTTTTTCTTCCACTTTCTCCTTTAGTACTACATCTTTTATGTTTATACCTGGCTCCTTCACATTCTCATTCTTTTCAAAACAAAAAAAAATTTCGTACGGAGGACAAATTTGATCGTTGTAAGGATAAGGAGCTCACCCATTAAATCCTAATTTTTTCCTACCCAATACACTTTTCTTTTTTTAATACAAACATCTATAACATTGCTGTGACTGTAACAAGCCACATTAACATATGGATGTGCCACAAACCCAGATTCCATCTTGTTCCTGACCCACACAGAGTGATTGCATTTATCACACGGGTCGGAATTTCTGGAACTTTGTTTTTGCATAGATTGTTCTGTCATTGCTTGCTGCTGCTCTCCTTGTTTTATTTTCACTAGTTCCTGCATTGCTTGTTTTCTTCTTATTTCTTGGATTTTGTCCTCTACAGCCTTATGGTTTTGGCCAGTTGCCAAGGGCATCATAATAGATGCAGTGAAAATAATCCTCAGGAGTTTCCACTTTCTACCTTCCTCAAGGCCCCTTGGGTTGCAGCCCAGGGCCGAGATACCAGTCTTCTTGGCAGCAAAGTTTATTTCCTGGGATCTGGTCACTGGAACATTTGTTCCCATTGGGACTCTTGGCTCCATAAGGTTCCTGTGAGCCATTGTAGCTCTTTTTGTTCCAAGGATGGCACGGATTTCGCAGCACAGCTCTATCTCTTTCCCTAGGTTAGTCAGCTATTTTCTCTTCAGTCGAAACCATCAAAAGCTCCAGAGATGCGCCAACCACAGTAAGAGTTACTTTTTACACAACTTCAGCCAGCAATCTGATCTGCTGGTCGCTTTTTGCTCTGACAGCGCGGGTAACTATTAAGCCTTCGTCGCCACCACTAGGCACACTCACGGTGCCAGTTTATGTCAGAAATGTGTCTGTGGTGTGGCACACAAATTTCTTCTCCACAGCAACTGTTAATGATGATACTCTGATCTATAATATTATGGGTCGTTTGCTCTTTTACCCGCTCAAAAGCCAATACAGCAAGAACTCATTGGTCTAAATTCTCTATTAATTATACCGCAGCGTAAAAGGTTCCATCTTCATCTCTCAAAAGTGTTCCTAGAAATCACTAAAAAAGCTCTTTAAGGTTAACTGTTCACGCACGCAATTTAAGCAAATTAAACAAACCAATTGTCTCTCTCTTTCTTCTTTCTGCTCTGGTTACTCTCCACCATGAATGAAGGCAAAGGGTACAAACAACACAAATCCATGGGCGACACTCTAAGCCATGCTTAGTACATTCCCAGTGTGTTACTTGGACTCTTTTAGTAACAGGTGTTACCAGTCTCTTTTTCTGGAATTGTAATTCCTCAACAAAATCTATTCCTGTTAATCGTTGAAGGCCTCTGAGAAGATTTTTAATCCATCCAAGCTGCTCCCACTGATCAAGGAAGCGTCAAAATCCGTTCCACTGGTGTGGTTCTGCATCCGGATTTAACAGAGTTGCTGTCAGCAGCCAATCCAGAATTCCTAATTTCTCTAACAAATTAAAATTAATTGCAATTATAAAACACAAACTCTTTATAGTTAATTTTTAAAAGAGTTCCTGCTAGATCCACATCTCTTTCTTGTTCTTGGAGTGTCCTTAAAGCCACTAATGGTTCCGCGTGATAGGCTAAATAAATAAATGCTCTTTGTACATGATCTTCTACCATAAATTGTTGCGAGTATCAATGCTAATTTGTGCAAAATCCCAATTGTGCATTCTAAAGTCCCGCTCTACCCTACTAAAACATCGTACACAATTAATTACAAAGGCTACATCTCTTTGGTCCCGAGGCACAGCTGTTCTATGCCAATATCGGTGTCTTAGCTGTTTTATTTTTACTGCTTCACACCGCTCAGATTTTACTCTACAATAAGGGGCACACCTGTGACCGTGTTTGTGGCAACCTTGTTGAAATAAGGAAACCACTCTCTGCCGGATGGCAGTGGCTGACCTTTCTGTATTAAGGATGTCTTGGATATCCTGGGGTTGTGTTATTCTTTCTCCATGTGGATGGCACAGCAAACGTATTGCAGGATTACGTGAGATCCACAGCTGAGAACAATTTTCCTTATGAGTTACAGCCTCTGAACACCAAGCGCCCTCTTCAGCCATGTCGTGGATTAATTACAAATTTACTTTAGGCTGTATTTCCAGACCTTAGTAAAAGAGGTTTGATCAATTTTAAATCCTGTTCAGTTTCACTTTTAGGCCTCCTGTTGTCGAAATAATGTTCCAATCTTTCTCAGGTATAGGTCCTTTTACCCGTGAAGCATGGGTCCAGCCTTTTTCTGCCGTTCGAGCTGCGCTTTCTGTGGCTAAGAGAACAAGAAAGGGTCCTTCCCACCCAGGTTCTAGACTTTCTCCCTCCCAGCATTTTATCAACACATATCGTCCGGGTTGAATAGAATGGATCAGAAAATCAAGAGGAGTTGTTAGCGCTAAAATGCCTTTCTCTCTCAACTCCCGCAGATTATTTGCCATGGTTATAATGCGTCCCTGGATGGTTTTGTCCCCAACCAGCGAGGGATCCATTGTCATGCCTTGAGGACAAGGCAGTCCATATATCATCTCATGGGGTGAAATCCCAGTTTCAGAGTGGGGCTTGGTTCTAATATTTAACAGGGCCAGAGGAAGACACTCGGTCCAGGGCAAGTTGATTTCTATCATTAACTTAGTTAGTTGTTGTTTAATAGTTTGATTCATCCTTTCAACTCGTCCTGAGCTTTCAGGATGCCATTGGGTATGATATTTCCCAATAATTCTGAATGTTTGACTTAAATTTTTAATTACCCCTGAGGTAAAATGAGCACCCTGGTCCAAATCAATAGCCTGTACTAATCCAAATCTTGGAATAAGATGCTCCAACAAAATTTTAGCTACTGTTTGAGCTGTAGCCTGAGCTGCAGGATATGCTTTTACCCACTGAGTCAATTGATCTACCATAACTAATGGATATTTCCACTGGCCCGCTCTGGGTAATTTGGTGAAATCAATTTGGATCTTTTCAAACGGCCTATATGCTGTACGGCAGCCCCCAGAGGGAAGACTCCTCAACACCCTTTTATTCCCTTTTTGGCAAGTCAAACATCCCTGAGTGATTTGTTTTCCAATTTCAAATATTCCAGTGCATCCATAAAGTTTTAAAAACGGACCACAAAGTGTGCTTGTTCCCCAATGGGTCCATCGATGTAAGCTGTCTAGGATCTGTCGGACTCAGGGTTTAGGTGTCAGATTTCTACCACCAGGGAGAATCCACTTTCCTTCTTTCAAAGTTGCTCCCAGGTTCTTTATGGCTTCTACCTCCGCTAAAGAAAAGTCTGGTGTTTCATTCTTTGTTTCTGCTTCTTGAAAAGTCACAACTACATTGCTGTTTTCCCTTAGGGCAGCTTTCTTAGCTTCCTCATCAGCTGAATTATTTCCTCTTGCTTTAAAATCTCTCCCCCTCTGGTGGCCTTTCACAGGAACTACTGCCATCCTTTTTTGGACCCTTCAAAGCTTCAAGTATTTGAATTATCAATCCCTGATGTATTGATCCTTTTCCTTGAGTGTTTATAAGTCCCCTTTCTTTCCAAATTTTCCCAGAAGTGTGCACTACTCCAAAGGCATATTTCGAGTCTGTGTCAATGGTCCCCTCCCGATCCTTTAATAACAGTAACACACGGAATTATGCATATAGCTCACAGGCTTGTGCTGACCAGGACGGGCTAAGGGGACCAGATTCTTTCATTTCCAATTTTTCTCCACTAATTATGGCATACCCAGATTTTCTTTTCCCTTCTACCACTCAGGATGACTCATCTAGAAATAAGTTTTCCCCTGTTAGTAATTCTTGTTCTCCTAAATCTGGACATATTTTCCTTTGTAATTCCATGACTTCTATGCAGTCATGTCTTAATTCTTTCCCTGGGTCTCCGTAGAGAAGCTGAGCAGGGCTTTGTACATTTGTCATTTTCAGCTCTAATTCAGGGGAGGTTATCAAGATAGCCTCATATTTTAATATTCAACTATCAGTTAACCATTTTTTGGCTTTTTGAGCAAGGATTCCCCAAATATTATGGGGGGGGTGTACTTCCGGGGGTGCCCCAAAAGTTGCTTTCTGAGCCTCTTGCACTAAGAGAGCAGTTGCTACTAGAGCTTGTAAGCATGTTGGCCAACCTTTACTAACTGGATCAAACAATTTGGAATAATATTCTACGGGCTTTCGGCCGTATTATTATTAACCAATCCTGGGTTAATACTGAATAAGCTGTTTGATCAGCTATTAACAAATAATTGAAAAGGCTTCTCTAAATCAGGAAGACTTAATACTGGAGCTTGCAGTAGGGCCTCTTTAACTTGCTCAAAACTTTCCTGGTCTCTTTTAGTCCATTTTAAGTGATTTGTAGTTAATTTCTCATATAAAATTTTGACTTCTCCGCTAAACCTTTCTATCCACTGTCTACAATACCCCAAAAGACCTAAAAGCTGCCTCATTTCTCTTTTTGACTTCGGGGGTCCCATGTCTAATATTCCTGAAACCCTTTCAGGGTCTAGTTTTTTCTTTCCCTTACAAATCCAATGACCTAAACACCGCACTTCTGACTCCACAAATTGTAATTTCGACCTGGATATCTTCAGCCCGTTTTTTCCCCCAAAATTTAAAAGCTTAATAGTACCCTTTTCAGTTTCCTTTTCAGTTTCTCTTGCTACTAGCAAATCATCTACATACTGTAGCAATTGAATTCCTTTAGGTATCTCACAGGACTTTAGAAGGTTTTCTAACGCCCTCCCAAAAAGATTCGATGCCTCGGTGTAACCTTGGGGTAGTACAGCCCACCTCAACTGCCCCTCCTGCCTGTGTCCGGGTCTTCCCACTCGAAAGCAAAACAATCCCTACTGCCCTCGTCCAGAGGGCAAGTCCAAAAGGCATCCTTTAAATCCACTACGCTAAACAAGTGTAATTAGGGGGTATTTGGCTTCGCAATGTGTATGGGTCAGCTACTACTGGGGAGCAGGTAATGGTTCTTTGATTTAC
This sequence comes from Donacobius atricapilla, assembly GCA_013397315.1. Lineage (NCBI taxonomy): Eukaryota > Metazoa > Chordata > Aves > Passeriformes > Mimidae > Donacobius > Donacobius atricapilla. The sequence goes on from WBMY01018661.1 coordinate 11,535, forward strand.
TGCTCGGAGATCCTGAAGCAGTCCTTGCCTTCCGTCGGGCTGCTTTACCAGCAGAATGGGGGTGTTATGTGGTGACATACAGGGATCTAATACCCCCTGATGTACCAAATTCTCAGTCACTGGCTTCAACCCCTCCGACCTTCTAATGATATTGGATATTGTTTTACTCAAACAGGGATCTCCGAGTTCTGTATTTCAACCTTAATGGGCTGCCCCTTTAATTTTCCTACTTCACCGGAATACCACACGGTGTCACTAATCTCCAAATTATCTTCTTCACTTAAAGAATAGATCTTAAGTTTTCCTTCACAGGGTATCATTTTAATCCCTAATGCTATTTTTAAATCTCTTCCTAATAAATTATTATCAGCCTCAGGTGTTAGCAACAAATCATTCAACCCAAATTTCTTAGCCGATTCTATTGGTACATCTTTAATCACGGCAACTTGAAAAGCTTCTCCTTTGACCCCAGTTACTGGGACACACTCACAGCTTACTTCACATCCTTGTGGTAATGTCTTTCCTGTGGACCTCAAAGCTCTGGTGTTTACTAAAAATGTGATTTCTTCACTATGAGGACTTATCTTCAATGTTACCAAGGGCTCTTCTGGTGTTATGGTCCTCATTAAATAGAGCCCCTGACCCCCCTAATCTTCTTGAAACATTTGTTCATCCTGGTGCCTCTTTCTACAGGATTTTGGTAGATGTCCTTTTTTTGTGTGTCTTGTATCCCCAGAGGTGGGGCAAGAATTTTCTAAGTGTCCCTTCTTGTGGCAGGAAAAACACCTGGGTCTTGTGTCCTCAAAGGTGCAGTCTGACTTTTTCTGTTGTTTATCCTTTCCTGAGAGCTTCTCTGTTTCCTTGACTGCCGCTATCAAACCCCGTGCTTTCATCTTTTGCTTTTCTTCATCCCTTCTTACATACACCTTCTGCGCCTCTCTTAACAATTCCTGCAGCCCCCTGTGCTGCTAATCTTCTAATTTTTCCAGCTTCTTCCTGCTGTCCCCACAAGACTTAGCCACAAACTGTGTTTTCCAAAGGACCTGCCCTGCTGCAGTATCAGGATCTGCCTGAGTATAACTGCAAGTCTCTCCTTAATCTCTCTAACCATTCCATCGGGGATTCATCTTCCCCTCGATGCTCACTCAGAACTTTCCCTATATTTTATTCCCTGGGCACTGCTTCCTGGATTCCTTGGATAATTAACCACCGGAGATTACTCATGTTCTGCCTATCTCCCACCTCCTGATTATTCCAACCTGGATCTTGCACAGGCCATTTCTGCTCCCCCCGCTCTGGCCCTTGATGTTCCCTATCCCAAACCTGCATTCCTGAGTGTCTGATCATTTCTCTCTCCTCCGTTGTAAACAAAAGTCCTAAGATAGACTGCGGTTCCATCCAGGTGTAGATATTCGGCCCTAAGAATTGATCCCACCCCTCTGCCACTCCAATAGGATCCTCGAACAGCTTGCCCCTCTCCTTCTCAAATTCTCTATCATCCCCTGTGTTCAGGGAAACACTTCCATAACCAGTAGGTTCCTGTTCTGGATTTGCCATCGGAACTCCTCTGAGTGGGTATAATCGACCTTCCCCTCCTGCTTCCCCATCACCTTCGTCACTTCCTTCTCCCTGTCCCCCTCTGCCTCTAGTTCTGTGGGCCCCTGGCTCCTCCTGAAGAGGGGGTGCATTTGCATTTCCAGGGGGAGCCTGGGGGACCTGGGGCTGAACAGGCGGCTCAGGTTGCCTGGAAGGGGTGGGAGGTGATCTAACGGGTCCCATGACTCTTGGCTGCTCCTTTTGGCTACTTGCCTGCTCGTTTGTAAAGGATACAACAGATAACCCTCATTTTCCTGCCTTCTGGTAATAAATTCACCCTTCCCCTGGGGAAGCCATAGGGCAGCAGAATCACTCTCTTCCTGATTAAGAGGTTCCTTTGAATTTACATACAGATTTAAAGCCTAACAAATCCAATCTTCAAACAATCCGAACTCTGGCCAATATAAGTTGTCCCTCCGGATCATTCCTTTGTCCGTTCAAACATACAATAATTAATCATTTTCTGCTTGCTTTTTTCTCTTTGTTATTCCCATGTATCCCAAGATCATAACATCATCCCCAGGGGACTGTCCTGAGGAATACTTGTGCTCCCCTTCTGAGAACCCCCCTCATGGTCCCAGCTATACCAGGCTCTTGCCAATTTCCCTCATAATTCGCAGCCCCTGGGTCTAAGGAATTACTTTTCCTTGGACCCATCTTTGGCGGCAGTTACCAAGAATTCTCCGGTACCAGGAGAATTTAGTCTTCCTCACCCACTTTGTGGTTCAACCCCCTCACTTGATATTATTCTGTTGCAGTATCTCGTCTCTCACCAAATACTTGCTCACACCCGATTCCAATCTCCCTTCTCAATCTGTCTCCCTGACTGTGTTCTTCTGGGCACTTCCCCTCGCAATCCCTTCTGGTCACGTACTAAAGTTGCCAGCTATTTCTCTTTCCAAAGAGAGTTGAACCTGACTCACTCCCTCCCCTCCTTAGTCACCTCACCGAGCGATCCGATCGCTCCCTTCTCCTCGAGGACCTTCCCGTGGGTTCTCAGACCGGGACCGTCCCTGCCAGTCCCTGCCAGGGATCCTCACTCATTCTTCCCTTTCGCTTCCCTCCTTTCCCGGCCGGTCCCCTCGCGGGGAGCCGAAACCGCGGGACTGGGAGCTCCGCACTCACTTTGGGGGTCCGGGCTGCCCAGCCCCTGTCTCAGATATTCCACACACACACCCACAAGCACACAGCCCCCCTCTACCCAAGCCCGTGGTACTTACACCGTCCGTTTTCCCACGCGGTTCTTGTGCACAAGGTGTTTTACGGGCACTTGAACCTTTGGCTGGCGCTCCTAAGGGAGCCTCCTGCACACTTCCTATTGCTGCTTCTTTTGCTTGTGTGTTACTGTAATTGGAACTCCTTCCCCAAGGGAGCCCGGTCTAATCTTGGCACCACCCAAAACTGGTGGGGAGCTCCTTCCCGAGGACTAGCCGTTCTCCCCTAGGGCTGCAGTTCCTGGGTTTCAGCACCAAATTGTTATAAATGAAGTCACAGCATGTTAGAATTTAGCAGCAATTTTAACTGAATATCAAGTTCACATAAAATGAATACAATCAAGTAAGTATATAAAAAGATTTGCCAGTGATTAATTAAATCTAATGAAGGTTATAATAAGGCATAAGCAAAACTCACCTGGGTACGGGGAGGGTTTCTCACCCTACCTCACGTACGAAACAAAGCAATTCAAACTAAGTGTATATATTATAGGCTATTACATATTCATCGATATTTCCTCCTGTTTCCAATTCTCAACATCTACATCACTGAACTTCACGGCGCATGCTTCATTTGATGCTAAGGGGTCTTCTGTCTTCTTTTGATGGTCTTTTGGATGAAGGCTCGTAGTCTTCCTCGCTGTCCTCTGGATAACCTTACAGGTTGTGTGTGCATACTAAGCGTTGTGTTATGTAAGTAAGCTTTTTGTTCCAAAAATGAGCCTTGCATTTCATCGGGAAAAACCAAAGCCTCAAATCTTACACTTGAAACTGTCCCA
>WBMY01018664.1:0-18651 GCA_013397315.1 Donacobius atricapilla
GGAGAGCTGAAAGATTTTCTCCCTATTCCCCCCCAACTTTGGGGCCTGGGACAGCGTTCTTCTCCAACACCGGAGGGACTGATAAAAACTGAAAAAGACAAACTGAATCTACGGCAAGGACTCTTCTCAATTTGCCATTTCACTTCAACTAAAGGTTTTATTGTTTCATATTGTTTTCTTCTGTTGAATAAATAGCTTTTTTTTCCACTTTTCTCCAAGAAAGTCTCCTTCCAGACCAGTTGTGGGAGAGGGGTCGTTTGGGTTTGTTATTTTCAAAGGAATCTCTTTCGGAGGTTCCCTAATTTGCCCTAAACCAGGACACCATTTCAGCCCTCTGAGCAGTCAGTCCCTACATAAAGTTGCGTGCACACAGAAAATAAACAAAAGGCAAGTTAACTTTTTTTTTTTAACTGCTAAAGGTGGGTGACATACAGACCTTTTCACTTTTAAGATATACAGTAAATGACATCTTGTCATTGATGAAAGAGGTCCCAAGAGCTGTGTTCTTGTGTCTTTGCTCAGTTCTTTGCCACTTATATGGAATTGTTAATCTTAGTTAGCATTTTGTACTGCAATTTGTTGCATTACTGGTGTAATGTCAGTTTTGGACAGCAGTATAACATAGTGTAACAGTATACTTAGTCTAACTTTTTTGCTCCTATCAGGTATCTTTAAACAGGATTCAAAGCAAGTACTTTTTATCCAGCGAAGTGTGTTCTAAAGGGATGCAGGGCATGTTTTACTGCCTGTTTATACAAACCACACATTTTTCCTGCCAAAAAAGAAAATTAATCTTTTCACGTTATTCTCTGTCAGTTATAAATGCGTAACTGACAGAATCGTGCCTTGTATTTGCAGTAAAAACATTAAGGTATTTTTTTTTTACCCTTCATTCTGAAACCCAAATACTGCATGCAGCTGAAGCATGTCTGTTTGCATTCTGTGGGTCATAATGTGAACTGTGGCTTTAGGGTATTCCAGGAGATAACCAGGCTGTGGCTGATCCCCCTCAACCACCAAGCACTGGTGCATCTCAGTCTTCAGCAGTGGCAGCAGCGGTGGCAACTATACCCACGACTACTAGTTCACTAGGAGGTAAGAAAAGCTGTATTTGAGAAGATGTGATAAACAATGTGCACCTAATCGATCTCTTTTTCAGTCAGTTTTAAGTTCCAGGTGCTTGTGAGCTGTTCAGAGGGAACTGGATAAGAGCTGTTTACATGGAAATTCCAAGTGTGGTACTTTCTTGGGACAAGTGGCTTGTTGTATGTCTTGCAAGGTTTCAAAAAATGCGGTGAACTTGCACAATTTCTTTAGTTCAGTTTTCTGGATTCTGAAGTGCAAGATCACAGATGTGTTGGGGGTTGTGTTTTCTCTCACTTAAACTCTGGTTTTCAACTCTGTAAGGTCTACTATGACTATATTAATGTATTTACCGCACAGAAGCTGGAATATCAAGGGAGAAACCTGAAATTAGGCCATGAAGTGTAGCACTGGAGAGGCCTTTAAATGACCTAGGACTCCTCACTCAGCAGTGCAGCACTTTGACTGTGGTTGGTGCCTGCTGAAGAGGAGGGTATTTATCATGTATTTAACTCCCTCTTAAAGGGAGATAAATAGATAGATCCATGAAACGAGCCTAATGAAAGGGTAGGAAAGGTCTGCCTTAGGCTGTAGTAGAAATGGTGCTCAAGGTACAAGAGACAAGAGAGTGGATTGGGTAGATGTGTCTGATTGAGATTAACTAGAGATGAGACATCCAGAGGAAAGTGTTGGAGATGAGGACAAGGCTGTTGAATCTTAAGAGAAGACTGGGTGAAAAGGAAATGCATTGTTTAACCTTAGAATAAAGGAGTTTTGCTAAAGCTAGAGTGAGGAAGCAAATTCTTCTGTTTTTCAGTGAGTAATGTATTACCCACTTTCATGTCCTGTTTCTATCTACAATTATGGTGTAGGTATGCATTTTATTCAGATTCTCAGTAACTTTTTAAAAAACTTGTTATTTCATTGATCTTTTTTCCAGGACATCCACTTGAGTTTTTACGAAATCAGCCTCAGTTCCAGCAGATGAGACAAATTATCCAGCAAAATCCTTCTCTGCTGCCAGCATTGCTACAGCAAATTGGACGGGAAAACCCCCAACTACTGCAGGTGGATCTTAAAACAAGAAAATAATGCTTACTAATTCTAATTTAACTTTAGAAGAGTCATATGTTGATGTTGTCTGGGATAGTATGTTACTAGCAGTTCCAACATTCTATTGTTGGCTTTTCAGCTGTACAACATGTATTTTCTATGACATTGGATACAAATTTGGGACTTCATAAGAGAGAGTGAGGAAGAGGGAAGAATCACCGCAGTCGAATTGAAACATTAAAATTGCATTTGTTATGATTAGATTTAACAATATTTTTCTGTACACTTTTTACACATCTCTGATTTCTTAATTCTCTGAAAATAAATATTTTTACTTGTCTGTTGGCATGCTTAAACATCAGTTATTTAAACATACATGTTTCTTTTACTGTTCTGTGCATCACAGCAAATAAGCCAGCACCAGGAACATTTTATTCATATGTTGAATGAGCCAGTTCTAGAGTCTCGCCAAGGTTTAAGCAGTGATGATGGTGCCAGCACTGGAGGAATAGGAGACGCTGGGAATGCTCATATGAACTACATTCAAGTAACACCTCAGGAAAAAGAAGCTATAGAAAGGGTGAGCCTTTCTTTGAAATTGCCTTTCTTCCTTGAAATTCTTGTTGCTGTAGGGTGTTGACCCCAGTGCATGTTTAAGACATACCTAACTTAAACTTTGTTTAGCTGAGTAGTTCGGCATCATATTTCGCATTTTCATACTTGGCATTTCATAGCTGTTGTAGCCTTGTTTCACATCATATCTCTTCTTGCTTTATAGCAGTTGAGTCTAAAATATCTTAAATCTGTCTTAAGAAGGAAATCTTGTGTCAGAGGCAGGATGGTCATTGGTCCCTTCAAATGCTCTGCCTCTGAGAAGAGGCAAGCATTTTAAGTGATCAGAGACTGTCCTGTGATAATTGATGTTGGAGTGGGTTTCCCTCAGGAATTATTAAGGAAGTAATTCTCTTACAGAGGCCTCAGCCAGTACTGTTCTAGATCATGTCATGACAGGTTTCCAGGTACAAAGATCTGGCTGCTTGAGCACTGTTTGCAAAGTACTTGGAAAGTAAGAACACTCCTAGTTAAGTGGATTAGTTGAAGTCAAAATTTTATGCAGTTATTGTCTGTCCGTGACAATTAGTTAATTGTAGTTTTCTAAAACTACTGGTAAGCATGAAAATATACTCTGCATATATTGCATTCATAAATACTGTGTAACCGACTAAATATGGATTTGCATAGATGGCAATGCCTCTGAGATTTTTCTCAGGAAAAATTGCAAGACTTTTGTCATACTGTGGTAGTGGTTTGGTAGCCCAAAGATAATGTTTCTTCATCTGGCAAAACAAAAGTTTATGTAAGCATCATTAGAAGATACCTATTTGAATATAGGTGTGAGTCCTCTAGGTCTTGAGGAAATTGGCAATTAATAAAACTAGTCGAATAAAATTATTTGTCCATGTACTTTTTCACAGGTCATCTTCTCTAGTCTGTTGCATTTCCTTTTAAAGCCATTTTATGCAGTAGAGCTTTATTACCTCTACAGCCTGTTCTAAAACCAGCAGAGATCCATATGCTTCTTTTTTTTCCATGATAGGCAAACCTCAAAATTTGAGGGTCTTAGTATTGCACCTGATGCCTTCATGCTGTTTGTGAGTGGGAAATAAAATCTAAGAATGGCTGGTGAGGGATAATAGGACACAGTTTTTGTCACAGTTATTTAATCTGCGCCATACATGAAATGCCTTGCAGGTGCTGCAAGGATTTTAAGAAAATCTCCAAATAGTGGAGTGTACTTGCCTTTGGCTAAAACGAGAAGTCATTTGCTGAGTGCCCCTAAGTGCTGGCTAAGTCCTTGGCACAGTAATAAGTTCTTCTCTGGTCTTCTAAAGCTCTGTTGTCACTGTGTTGCAGAAATTAATTAATTCCTTGACTTCTGAAAACCAGATTGCTCTCAGTTTACATATCTTGGCTGCAGATAAATAATTGAAAATATGGCTTAATATGATGTGCTGGACAACCTACTAAAAATGACAGGCTGGGAGCTTTTGTTCCAGACAATTTTTTGTTAAAAGTCGTTTGGAGCTTTGTATAATTGTTTAAAATTGTTTGAAGCATTGTTTGAAGCTAGTTTTTTTTTTTTTTTTTCCTGCAGCAGTGCAATGTACCCTAATTTTTGACATTACTGTGATCCAGGTCTGTTTTAGACTTACTGCGTCACTAAAGAAGTGACAAGTTTTTATGGTGCTACATTAGACTTAATCCAATCACTTTTTCAAGTGAGGATCCTCTTTACTAAAAAGTAAAGAGGATCCTTATTTTTTATTTGCTAAATCTGCATTGAGCTAGGCAGCAATGTTATTTTCAAGAAGGCAGTAATTACTTAAGTGACATCTCAAGACACTAGACATATAAAGATTCATAACATGCAAAATACTTCCTAAATATGTTTCTTTTCTTCAGTTAAAGGCATTAGGATTTCCTGAAGGACTTGTGATACAGGCATATTTCGCTTGTGAGAAGAATGAAAACTTGGCTGCCAACTTTCTTCTACAGCAGAACTTCGATGAAGACTGAAATAATTTTTTTTTCTATTTCACACCTCACACCAGTGCATTACACTAACTCTGTTCACTGAATTGTCTAGAATATTTGGGCTTATATTCATAATGCTTGATGTATGGCATATAGGGGGTGGGTGGAAGGGAGAACATAGGCAACAAAGCAAAGAAAGCAACAAGTTTTAAATGTCTTGTTTTAAATTAGCAGATGCAGAAAATCGCACAGTGTAAAAAAATATATATATACAACCAAAAAATCAGCTTCTGCAGATAATTAGTTCCTTCTGTAAACTGTAGGTTAACTTTTTATAGGTTTTCACTCTTACTGTACTAGTACCAGAAATGTAGTGTAATGCACTGCTTCATGTTCCTTTCCACTTAGTATTGACATCGGAAGTAGCCTGTGCTATGTAGATTTTACAGTCTGTATTTCATGGCAACACTGGATAGCAGCTTTGTGAAATCTAAAAGATCTGAGCAAATGTAATCATGAATGCCAAAATAGGGGTATTCGGGCTTTTTCTTCAGCTGTGTTAAAGTAGTGCAAGAAACACAGTGTTTTTGTCTAATGCTGAATTAGGACAGTGTTGGCTTTTTTTTTTCCCCAATGAAAACCCAATACAGTTAAAAGTGTCCTGAATATTTAGAAACACCACCCCCTCCTTTGTCCCCCTGAAATGATCTGAGAAACTCTATACATACAGAAAAAATTATTATCCTGTTTACATATTTTCTCTTTGGGAAAAGAAATGATAGATATCTAATTACTGTTCTCTTAATGTTATCTTGCAGTAAAAGTTTTAAAAGCAATAGATTGCATGTTTGGTTTTGTCATATGCACTCTAGTGAATTGAATATTCTTTTTCTGCCAGCAAACAAAATGCAAGCTTCATTTTTGTCTGCTGCAATGAGATTTTATCAAATCAAATTTCACCTTCCCAACTTTGTTGAACCAGCTTTTGTAGTACAGCTGTAAGTGTTCTGTTGCTCTTGAGTAGATTGTAGTGTTCAAGCTGTTTCTGTTAAGTAAGGACTTTTGGGGATTTATTCACTTTATAAGGAAGAGAAGTTCGAAACTTGAGATGTCAAGCAAACTATCAATTTATTCCAATGTAAAAAAAAATTGACACTCATAACTATTGAAAATAAACTCTGGTTAGAGAGTTTTGAATCTTAGTTCTTCATACTTACTTATCATTTATTTTGTTTAGTCATCATAAAATGTTAACAATCTTTTTTTTTTAAATTCATGTTTACTTTTAGAGGTAATTTTGCCCATCTTTGCAATACTAGGAATAAAAACAAATGTAAACTTAATCTAAAGCTGTTCTGTGCAACGTTATCTGAACACAACATGGGGATAGTTGATTTTTCTACTGTTGTAGTCCAATTACCTGGATTACAAATTTACCTCTACAGTAACCAGGAAAAAATATTATTAGTGGTACAGCTCTGAAGTCCTGTGCAACTAATGTTATTAATGATTTTAATGATTTAATGGTACAACTAAAAAATTATTTTCTGCTGAGTCTGTTAATCAGTGGATTAACTACTTAACTACTACTTACGCTCAAAGTACAAGTCAAGTGTCTTGAAAAAAAGACCTAAAAAGACTGAAATATTTATATTTCATTTCTTCATTGATTGGCCATAGTCTGTAAAAATGTTATCTGCACAAAGCAATGACATGTATTAAAGCCTTTTACTTTTTTTTTCTATTCTTATACATCTGTGATATTTTTCCAGATAGTATGTATTTTAATTATTCAGATTTTATTCTTTTAAAATGTCTTAGGTGTATGTTGTCTAAGTGACCAGTAGCACAACTCAAGTCTATCAGTAGGAGATGTGATACTGCTAAATAGGAAATAAATCTTTCATAGTGTTTTCATTTTAGAGAAGTTAACATTAATACCTGAGTCAGCTAGTAGACTTCATCTAAATAGGAGTCTCAGTTTATCTGTGAACTGGGAGAGATGGATTTTGATTTAACACTGCATGCCAAAAGGGGCTGTTTGTTATCTGTAAAAGGACCAGCTGTCAGGTACTTGAAAAACACCAAATTGATACAAGGACTTCTTGAATGTAATTTTACTACATAGCTAATACCTAACTAAGACAAAAGCTTTTAGTTTGTGGGAGTCTTCTGTACTGATCAAACTGCTATGAAAAATAACCATTCCTTCTCTAGGAGGGTGGAGAGTAAAGCGAGAATGTCTGGGTGTTTCAGTCCACTCCCTCCAATTTTGATTTTGAAATGTTTACTTATTATAAATGTATTTGAATTAAAGTCTGTTGAGCTTGTTCTTTGTTTAAAAAAAAAAAAAAAAGCTAGTAGCTTTGTTCATTTGTAACTTTGTATGCTGAGTGACTGAGGGATTTATGGCTGCTGTGTTTGAAGCCTTACTAGTCATGCTGTTCCCGTTTTTTCCAGCAGTGAAACAGTGTTTTTGTGACTTCTAATGAACAACAGGTGTCTGACCTTACATGCTAGCAAAAACTGTTACCTGTCCAATAGCGGGATACTTGCCAGGGAGAATCATGTCTCTCTTTGTAGTAGCTGCCAAAAGGGAAGAATACATGGAATTCATGTGGTGTTGAGGAGGTGTGACCTTAGCAAGCTGCCTAGGTATGTTGTGCCTCGTTTTCTACCAAGTACTACCGGGAGCTGTCTGCACAGAGTGCTTCTCAGCTTCTCTGCTGCAGATCTCTTAGGGATTTGGGGATCAGTTTCCTCAGGGCTTTCTGAACAGTAGCTAAGAAAATAAAGTATTTCTTCCTAAGTTTTGGTACTGTAGTCCTTACCTTTGTTGTAAAACTTCTGAATATCTGACTAGACAAAAGCTATTTATGATGCACTTTTAATTGGGATTAAAAAGTTACTCTGAAGTCATATTAATTCTGTAGTTGTCTGTTCTTAAGTCCTCTCTACCGCTGCATTTTAATGCTGTGGTTCATTTACCTCATCCAGAGCTGCCTGATGAATCCAGCTAAAACCCAAGCAGTTTGACTGATTAAATGCCCTGTTCTTACCCGCACCAACAGAACGTTTTAGGAATGTGAGATAATCATTCCTGAAGTCAGAGCGTGACTCTGATTTTGGAGTGTTGGGTTGAGCTTCACTTCAAGGATGCGCATGAATGAATCAGAGACAAAGCCAAGTCCTCAAATAATGTATGCAGATGTGTCACCCATGGATTCACTGGATATTTAATTTGGTTTTATAGAATTTTGGAGGCACCCACATCTTTCTTTTTTTTCCTGATTTCTCTTAAATTTAGCTCTGTGCACAAAACTAACCTAGAATTTCTGCACTTGAAAATACTCTAGTTCAATGGAAACAATAAGGTGGGAGTGGGTAGAATATCTCGATCAGTAACTTCTTTAGTTCTTCTTCCCTGCCTGCTTTGGGATGCCAACAGTGTTCAACATGCCACCCTTTCAAAACATTGACACAGCTATAACCACAACTAAATGGTATGAAGCCACAATTTAGAAAATTTTGTGTTCAGTACACCATCCAGAAAAGCAGGCTTATTCCACCTGTGATTAAGTGATGTATGGGAAAGATTTGAGTATTCAATCACCACAAAATACATGACTGATCAGTGCTGCTGACGCCTGTGTCTGCAGATTGGCTGATGTTGCTGACTTCTAATTGTCAAGTGCCAGTTCTGTATTGATATATTTCTAAACAGAATATAGGACCTGTGAGGGGGGAAAAAAAATGTCATGAAGCTTGGTTTCTGTCAGGACTCAAATTCTTTCCTCCTGTGCAAGAGAAATAAATGTTAAACACACACAATTTACCCCAGTTCTAATCAAAGCACATTTTCATGAAGACACTAGCATCTCTGGCATTTCCTGTCCAAACTGCAGTGAACCTAATAAAGACAAATATGTGCTCTTCAATAATGGTAGTAGTTTGGAATAACTAATAGTGGTAGAGTCTGAAGATCTTCCCTCCACTTCACCCCTTTGCTTTGGCATTTTCCTTTGTGAGCTGTTACAAAGCATTATCTGCTGTGTGCTTCCATTTGCTGAAAGTCTGGTACTAAAAACAGTCCTTAAAGTTTTGTGTTGTGTGTGCCTCTTGCTGTTGTGCCTCACAGACCTGGAGTGCAAAGTGTCTTTCACAATAGGTGTATCTCTATTTTTATATGGCTCCACACATAAATGTGAATACTCTGTGGTACTGAAGGCAAGGAGCAACATCCTTGAAAGTCTTGTTGCCCAAGATAAGAGATTTTAGATGTGATAGATGAGGAGTAACCAGATAACCTGCAGGCAGCTGTTTGCCATCCCAGGGGAAGGGTTGTTTGCTGTCCCTATAACATGAAGCATTTGACTTTAAATGTGCAGCATCTAAAGATGAAAAAATAAGGCAGTGTCTCCCATATGTCTGTGTGGCTGTCACTGTAGAATTGTTCAAAGTCTTGTCAAAGTCAGACATGCATTTTTAATTATAGTTTTGAATTAGGGTTGTTTCTTCCCACCCCTACTCCCTTGTCTTTACTCTAGATCTCCTCTTCTTTTCCCCCCTCCGTTTCTTTTTATTATTGAAGAAAGCATGCCAGCTGCAAAGGAAGCACTACCAGTTTCTGTTAAAGGATGGAAGAACACGACTTCAGAATAGGAAAAGGGGCAGGAAATAGTCCTCAGGGTGGAATATGCAACAGGACAATAAAAGTGATGAACACCTGGGATAGAGATCTCCGCAGGGAGGTTGAGGTGAGGAGTCTGGACCTGGAATTGGCAGTGTGTGTGAAAGCAGATGCCTGGGAGAGTTACAAATGTGGTGAAGGAATGCAGTGGTGTGACAGGGCCAAATGGGGAGACAGAATGAGCAAACATTTGGTGGGACTCTGGGTATATAAATAAGAGATGGACGGAGTATTTGGGATGAGTACGAATATTTATCTGTAAGGACACTTCAAAGACAAAGAAATTACTTGTTTCTTTTAGCTTATCCAGTAGCTTTTTTGTGTAGTACTTAGGTTCTAAAACCAGTTCTTGAGGGAGATGATAAAGAGATAACAAAATAACAAGAGCAGCAAAAAGGAACAAACTAGTTTGTACCTTGGGATGTGATACAGTACTCTTGAGTAGTCTGACTGCACTGAGGTCCTCTTGCTTAAAGTTGGAGAGGAAAAAAAGTAATTAGATTTATTTCCTATGAGCATCTGTGTTGCTTGAAGTGAGAGAAATGATCTGCCTAAAAGCAAGCATTTCATATTAACAAACATGCTGCTTGCTTCGCCTGAGTCAATGTTAAAATATCCATTTCCCCTTTGGCAAAGGGCAGGATTGGACAGGACACTCTTGGTGCAATGCGGAGTCCGTTTGGACAACTGTTCCTGATGGGCTTCTGCCTTTTGAGCATGAATGCAATTTGTGATCCATGAGTGTCCTAAAATCAAAACCGTCACCTGTGGAAAGCTGAAAAAACCTGGGAGCATTCAATCTTGGAGGAACAGCAGGGTTGAGAAGCTACTGGACTATATTAAATATGACTAAATCAAGAAAGCTGTAACTTTTCTTCAGCTGCAATAAGAAATTGTTGCTAAATGTGTACATAGCCTGTTTTTCACATTTCACAGAATTTGCAGTAAGTGTCTCTCTGGTACACAAACAGAAAGGAGGTAGAATACACAAAAAGCCATTTTCTTAATCTAGTTGAAGTGTGCCTATGTTGCCTTCAAAACCTGTGGCAAATGGTTGTTCCTGAAGCACTGAACCTCAGTTTGCCATGAACAAGGGCGATTTTGCTCCCAGGCAGCGGCAGCAGGATGGAGAGCTGTTACTGCTGAAATAAACTCTTCGCTGTGGCCACCTCTCGGAGAGGCTTGTGAATTCATCCGCTGCTCTTGGCAGGAGGGAGCCTTATGATCCTAGTTCAGAATTCCCTTTGCTCCAGAGTTGTTTGGAATCGGCCTGTTGCTTTCCACATTTATCAAAGTGTGCCCTTTGTCACTTCTGAGTACTGCCCTGCTTAAAGGGAGGCTAGCTGGGAGTTAGGAGTGCGGGTGAAGAGAGCAGGGAGGATCCCTGGTTAAGGGGTAAGACTGCAGCCAGGTTTTGGGAACAGTCACCTTATTTAAGCATTCTAGTGGAAAATTAGGCTGAGAGTTGAAGCCGTGCATTTGATTCACAGCCTTCATGCTGTCAGGTGGCAGATACAAGCTGGTGTTTCTAGAGAGAAACACCCTGTTGGAAGCTAGGGTGGCAAGAAAAATAGGTTTGCCTAATGGGGCTGCTTCTAGTGCAGATTCTGCTGGTTTTATATTTGTATTTTGAAAGTGAAGCCACTGATGCTGCAGTTTTGTTTTCTTACTGCGCAGCTGAAGGTTGTGGTGTCTTTAGAATGCTGTGTTATTCCCTAAAAAGACTTATCAAGCCCTAATAACACCTTCTGAATGCCTCAGTTGTAAGTGATTAGGCCTGTGCTTACATAAATAGGTGTCTCAGTGGTAAGGTGTTATTTGCATGATTGTGATTTGTGGGCATAGAAGCTGCAAGCCTGTTATCAAATTACTTGTTCCAGTTGAAAAAAACACACTCTGTGTGGCTGTCACATCATCATAGCTTGCATGGAACAGTTAGTGTTATTTTGCAAGGGACTGGATTTTTGTCCCTTTTCTTCTCCCTGGGAGTTTTGCTTTATGGTGCGTGTGTTGGTTTTGTCTGGGATAGAGATAGTTCTTCTCACTGTAAGAAAATTACAGTAGGCGATACAGTTTGGTTTTGTGCTGTAAACAGCATTGATAACAGCGGGACATTTTAGTTATTGCTGGGATCATTTGCACAACAAGGCCTTTTTCTGTTCCTCTCACCACCCTGGCACTGAGGGGCTGAGGGTGCTCAAGGGTCTGCGAGGGACGCAGCCAGGACAGCTGATCCCAAGGGATGTTCCAGACTGTGTGACATCATGGCCAGCTTAGGAAGTGGGGATACAGAGGAAGGGCAAGGGACACACATGCATTCAAGGGGTTTGTCTTCCCGAGTGATGGATACTAGCTTTCCTGGGGATGGCTGGACACCTGCCTGCCCGTGGGAGGTGATGAATGAATTCCTTGATTTGCTTTGTTTGTATGTGTGGATTTTGCTGTCTCTGTGAGGTCTTTGTCCCAACCCGTGAATTTTGCCACTTTTTACCCTTCTGATTCTGTCCACCATTCCATGGCTGTATGGGAATAAGTTGCTGACTGGAGTTGAACTGTGGAAGTGAGGAGAAGACAAGCCATTTAGAACACTGAGATAAATTTAAGTTTTCTGTATGCGTACCTTTTCCTGGATTCTGCTAATACCCAGTCCTGTGTGCTTGTGGACGCCCCTATGCTCTGGAAAGGGCTGCATTTTTTTCTTTGCTGGGAATAGAAGCAGTGTCATCATTATTCATCGACCTTTTTCAGGTGGAAATACAGGTTGCTTAGTTTTCATCCTGCTCTCCCTTCACCTCTGACCCCAGCCACAGTGTTGGTTGTCCTCCTGTTTAACACTCAGATTTTGTAATTGGGAATTGAGCTACACTGGGGAGATGGAGAATGAGCAGCTCAGTTGTCAAATTAAATTAGCATTTAGAGATGCTTAGGCAAAGATCACATGGAGCTGACCAGGCATCTTGTGTAGCTGGCTGGCAAGGTAACCAGGAGAAAGGGGGAAAAGTGATTCATTCTGCATTTGGGGGAAGAGAAGGGGAAATGCTTGCCAGTCTGGGGAGTTCTGTAGGGGCTCTAGTGCTGGAATCCCAGGTTTGAGAGTCTGAACAACAAGATACCTGGAAAAACCTTGAGTGGTTTATAGATACACAAAAATATTTGTAGCTGGCAATATTAGGGTTGGGCTTAAGTAATTTCAACTCAAAGCTGTGTCACTTCTGTCATGCAGCCTTTGTGTGCAGAGTGTAACAGAATCTCAGTAGAGACTGGTATCCCAAATCTGAATATATAAATCTGAGGGCAAATAACACCTCGGAGAGCTGGGTGTAGGAAAGGCAGTCATGTGAGTTTGGTCCTGTGCTTGATCACTAGTCTGCTTGTCAGATATGAGCGGTTTAAACAGTGTTAAGGACTAATAATTTTATGTGAGTATGAAGGTTGTGGAAAGATTTCCCATTCTGGTATTTGTAGAAATAAACATAAACTTTTTTACATCTTCTGTTCTAAGATTTTCTTGTCTGTCCTTTCTAAGTTTGCAGCTTTAAATGAGCTGGAAGGAAACTTTCCATGCCTGGTGTCTGCCTGTGATTTTGTTTTGGTTTGGGGGGATTTTGGGGGTTTTATGGGATTTTTTTTTTTTTTAGTTTGGGTTGTTTTGGTTGTGTGTTTTTTTATTTTATTGGGGTTTTGATTGTTTGTTTGTTTTTAATGTTTCAGATAATAACCAATTTTACTCTTTTGGAAAATAGGATTGGGGCAAGAAGGATATATTACTTTTTCAAATTTCAATTTCCTTTCACTGAGCAGAGGCACTCGGTATCTAGCTGTTATTGGATGTGGTTTCTATTTTTCCCCACATACGTGCATGGGGCCAGGAAGAGTAAAAATAATGAGGGTTGACATTTTTTTTTTCCTCTTTGGTTTCCAGTGCGAAGGGCACAGGCAGAGTTTCTGTGATTCTGAAAGCCTTGGCTGTATCCCCTGTGCCCATGCCAACAAATCTGAAAGCTTGCATGTAGCAAGTTAATGCTTCTGGTCTTGCGCATAAACATTTATCTGACCTGTTCTGGATATCCGAGTTTTGCTGTTCGTGCACAGGACTCCTGCTTAGTGTAGGCATGGAAAGCTGGTGGTTCTTGACTGCTGTGGCAGCTTAGAGCATGTGGAATCTGTAGGCTTGGAGTTTGGGCTGCTGGAAAGGAAGCGAGTGGAGTGAATCAGACTTGGGTTAAAAAGGCTTTTTTTGAGCCACTTGGAGTCAAAACAAAGGCAGCTACAACTCTATTGTGCTCCTTCAACAACCTCCATTTCCAAGTTTGTAAAACTTGAGCTCTCCATTGGTGCAATCATTACTATTTTTTCCTCATTTTTTCTGGTGTATTTTTTTTTTTGAGATGTCCCAGTTCTGTTTGTCCTGTCTTGTGGTCCTGCCTGCAGGTCTTGTGCAGATCACAGGGTATGAATCACCAAGCTGTGGCACATTGAACTCTGGAAACAGGTCCTCAGAATCTGGAACATCATGTCCCCTGCTGTCAGCAAGTGCCTGTGAAGGCTCCTAACAGAGTTTGTGTCATCTTGTCCCTATTTTGCTTGAAGGACAACATCCTGTAAGAGTTATTAGCTGCTGCTTTAGATGGAGTGGAAGGGTTGTGTGGCTTTGACCATCATCTGTGAACCACAAAGGGGTGGAATCTGATCAGGTTTCTCATATGGGCAGCCTTGACTTCATAGTCAGCTTGGCAGGGGGATGCACTGTTCACACAGAATTTTTGCAGGTTTCAGTGGTGTCTAAGCTTTTCTGAGTAATGGAGGACATCATTATTAATATAATAAAATAAGATCTGAGTCACACATCAGAGCAGGTTGTACTGTCTCCGTCTCTGGAGGTTTCCAAGCCTGGTTGAAGCTCTGAGTGTTCTGATATAATCCCATGGCTCACCCAGGATGACTGCGGATCTCCAGAGGTCCCTGGCTGATCCAGGTCCTCCAAATTAATTATTTTTGTCATGCAGCCTTACCATTCCAGTGGAGACGTATCCTCTGTGAAAGCTTAGCCTCAGTTCCCATATCCTGCCCTTTCTTGTATTTATTTTTTGAAGTGTAGAAGCTGCCTAAACACCATTTGAGTACTGAATTCTGCCACCTGCTCTTCACATTTTAAGCAGACCTATAGAAATTAACAAAGCAAGATTGTCTGACATTAGTTCTTTAAAAATCCATCAGTGGTGTCATGACAAATTAAACTAGGCCTAAGTTTATTTCTTTCTTAGGTTCTGATAGGCAAAGAAAAGAATTTGCAGAATCAGTAATTAGCTGACTTATCTAATGATAAACTGGAAAGAAGGATTTTCTGACCTGGCATATAAAACAAGTGCCCTGGATTATTTACTGTAAAATTTTCTGATGACTATTATTGTTATGGAAGCAGCTGCCCACTTGTTTATTCCAAAAACATTGCTTCCACAGCGGGCATCCTTCCCCCCCTCACCCCCTCCAGCTGAAAGCATCTTAATATTTGTGAAAATTTTTCAGGAAGCAAAATCCTCCCAAAAAAACCCATTAATTGCATGTGGGTTTTTTTTTTGGTTTTTTTTTTTTTTTTGTGGTGTTTGTTTGTTTGTTTGTTTTAGTTTGTTTTTCTTTAGTTCAAATGAGTAAGAACATGAGGTTTTTAAAGTGTAGACTGAATAGAAAATGTGACTGCAAAACCCTTATTTTTTTCATGTCAACCATATAGCTCAGGATTCCTGTTCAATCTTTCAGGCCTGTGAAGAAGTGAGTAGAATAAATCATAAATATCAGACAGATTTCAGTGACCTGGACTGCTTGGCTTGACTTGAAGAGAAAGCCAGCTGAGTCCCTTGGGTGAGTTTTTAGAGAGATTTTGCAGTGAACTCCCTCCCTGCAGGCTCTGACAGGGAGCACCTGAAAATCATGTGCTGAAATCATCCTGCTGGCAGAAATCTTTTTTTTTCCCCTCAGCGTGTGTTGGGTTTTCCAGCCATTCTGGTGGGCATGGAACAGAGCAGATGCACAAGCCGGCGCTTTCTCTCCCTGTGTTCCACTTGGTGTTGGTTTCTGGCTACCTGCTATTTCCTCTCACACTGGGACACCTGTGATGGATCAGTAGGATGGGTTCATTTACTTGTAGGGATAAATTTGTAGGGGTTCCTAAGTTCAGCTATTAACATTGGTAATTAAGGGGGAAGCAGCACCCTGGCATTTCTAAACAGAA
The DNA here is from genome assembly GCA_013397315.1 of Donacobius atricapilla. Lineage (NCBI taxonomy): Eukaryota > Metazoa > Chordata > Aves > Passeriformes > Mimidae > Donacobius > Donacobius atricapilla. The sequence continues at coordinate 15,591 of WBMY01018664.1, forward strand.
CTGATTTTCTTTGTTAGGAAGTTTTATCTTTGTGTGGAAGTTAGCAAGATGTGGAAATCTCTCCTACTACATTTTACAGCTGGTATTGAAAATTTAGTAACAAAATCAGTCTTTCACCACTAACAAATGTGCAGTGACTATTTCTGCGATATCTTCTCAGGATTTTATGCTTTAGGACTTGCACATTCTGACTGGCTGGAATGAAAAATGAGGCTTTCGTTACCCTGAACCAGTCTGTCACACCACAAGGTAAAAGCAGTCGTGTTTATCAAGACTTTTAGGAGCCAGAAGGTCAAAGCTGACTTTCATCCACGAAAATAATGCATTTAGCTTCTTGGGACATTCTTGCTAAAATATCCCCCTGATCCTTCAAGGCAGAGCTGCTTTGGTCTCCGTGCCACTAAAGCACTTTGTTCACCAATAAATGACAACATGAAAAGGAAGCTTCCACTTGGAAGGTTCTCGGAGGATTTGTCACTTGGTAATGTCTGAACAATTACCAGCAGGTTGGGGGTGGGAGGAGGAATTTCTGTTCTGGAGTGACAGGGCAGGCCACAGCACCAAATGAGGCACCCATAACTCTGTTTCACTTCAAAGGACCCCCTCAGCATGAGCCCTGAAGTTACCAATGCGCCCTTTTAGCTGAGAGAAAACCGAGGGGTGGAAAGGAGCATGTGCTTCTCAACCCTGTCTCCCTTCTGGTGGCTCAGGCTGGGCTGTCTCAAGACTGCACAGCCTTGAGCTTATTTCAGAGCACTAAAAGGGTCTTGACAAACAAGTAAATGGCTCTTTCTGCAGGGAATGTGGAAAGAGATGTTCTGGCCAAGAGGGCAAGTTGCTCTGCTCCTGAATGGAGGCCTGCATTTCGAGTGCCTGCTTTGCCCACTCTCTGTCCAAATCAGCCTGAGCAGACTGAAAACAGTCCTTTTGATGCCTGAAAATAACCTGAGAGGCTGAAAATTAACTTGCCTTCTTTTTAGACTTCTGTACACCATAATGGGGTGGCTTTGTTTCCATGGTGCCTGTTTTCCATACAGCTCTCTGACTGTTACAGCAAATTGAAAACCTTGGATCTGCTTTCTTTTCTTCCATCCTGCACCCAGTGCTGAGGATCACCTTTGAAGCAGTCACTCTGGTAATAAGTGGAGTCTCCATGGTGACTTGCAGGTCTAAGTGATGTAAAGAGGCAAGAAGGATGTTTTTCTCAAACTCCCAGCTCAAAATAACCCAGGTGCCCCCCAAGTCACCTCTCTTTTTTGTCGTGGTCTAGACTTGTGAAAAAGAAAGTGGTGCCAACTTAAAAATGGGGGTATCATTCACATCAGCTGGTCCAAGACAGTGTAGAGGACTTGTTACTTTAGGCCTCTTCTTGTCCCTGCAAGTCTCCTGTGATCATAATGGAATTCCTGTTCACATGATAAACAATCTGTTCTTCCAGCTGAAAGAGGAACCATTACCTGCGTGACACCGGCCAAAGTGAGGCTTTTTGTGAGACACCTCAGCTTAAATGTAGGTTTGAGCATTATGTTTTATACAAAGCTGGAAGGCTTTTGGTGCCCAAGTGACAGCAGAGTCTTCATGGGGATCTTGGTGAGGATTTGGTTTTTCCAGAAAGCTTTCAGTTCTCTGGAAGACTTTTTTTGATAGTGGGATGCTCAAACTGAATTTTTGTCAGCTGGGTCATTTGTCATTGGCTCAGCACCGGTGGCTTTAGTCACTTATGGCAAGACAAAATATAGAAAAAATGTAGGTAGGAGTTGGCTTTATGGGAGCTTTGACTAACAACACCTGCCAGGTAGTGCCATGAGTGACAGAAATAATAAAAGTCTGGTTTATGTGTGGGTTTGTGGCTCTTAGGGAAAAGTTCCGTGAGAGCTCAATGTACGCTCTGTTGAGATACTTACAAAACTGGTTTTTTTTTCCCTCTCATGTGAATTTTTTGATTTCTAACTGTGTCTGGAGGAGTTTGCAGGACAGTCTGCTTCTCTTCAGCATGATGGATGTGTCTTTGGCTGCTTAACCTCCTAGGGGTGCTAAACCTCAGTCCCAGTTAAATCTGTTGAACAGATTTGGGGAGGGAGTGGAGGTGGCTTAAGAGATCTGTGTGACCACAACATACCTCAATGTATCAATGCCATTGATAGAACTTCTTGGGAAATGAGGTTCTCTTCAAAAACTTGACAGAAAACCTCAAACCCTTGGAACGAAGCTCTAAGTACTCAGTGGCATATGTTCCCTGTGTGTTATTTTGGACACCTTCCTCCACACTGAATGCCTGAGCCCATCCAAAAATTAGATTAATAGCAATTACTGAACAGTTCTTTTATTTGCTGATGGGTATCTCAGCTGCTGTAGTTTCCCCAAGTGCCTTTCCAAGTAGGCCTTTCCCAAGAGGCCTTTATTATTTTTAAAGACACAGTGACCTCTCATGCCAAAGCAGGGAATAATTTGTACTGAATAATTACATTTCAGATTTTTAAAATCTGTAGATTTAAAAGTTCTAAAAAACTTTTTCCAGGTTTCTCTAACGGAGGCTTAAAGGAAGAAGTGGAAAGGGACTTTCCTCAGGGGCATAGAGGGACAGGAGAAGGAGGGATGGCTTTAAGGTGAAGGAGGGCAGGTTCAGGAGGAAATGAAAAAAAGACAGTGAGCCTTGGAAATTCCACTTCTCTCAGACACCTCTTTCCAAAACCAGAGCCCTGTAAGGAAGGCTGAGAGTAAATAAGATTCAATCACTGTTCAGAGTGCTGAGGACTGACAAAAGGAGCCACTAATTTTCCTTTTGCAGTAGAAAAACAAAGAAAATTGTTAGGGCCAGAGCATCTGCTGATGTAAATTATCAGAGTTTTACTGGTCATGGGGTTCATATCCCATTAACCCAGCTGGGAATGTGTCCCTGAGAAATAGTTTAATAATTTACACCATCAACATCGAGGCAGATACAAAAGCAACATTAAGAAAGCAATATGCTTAAGTCAATATGTGGGGCATTAAAGACCTACATAAAAAAAAAAAAAAATCAGAAGAAGCTTGGAAGCTTGGAAATGGATTTCTAGTAGTG
>WBMY01018666.1:0-38157 GCA_013397315.1 Donacobius atricapilla
AGGATTTCTCCGTTCCTGGTGTTTGCACGCCGCTGTGGGGCCTGATATATTCCATTTTCTGCCAGTTTTCTCCATTCTTTGCCTCGGCCTATTATCACTACCCTTGAACATCACGGCGTTCATCCCGTACCAGCAGTGCCTCTAAAGGAACACCTCTGCACTTCATGACACCATTTGTTCTTTTGCTGATAGTAAAAGCCTCTTGAGGGAACCTGGAGGAAGCTTCTTAAAACAAATATGGAAAGATTAATGTGACTGAATGAAAGAAGAAACATTCTGATTTTTTCAGAAGTTTAGTTCACATTTTAATCAGTTTGGGGAGTGTAGTAGCTTGTCATTAAAATCATGGAAGAAAGGCATCAAAATATATTTTTAAAGTTCTATTCTGCTTTCTTTTGGTGAGAGGTGCTTTCTGAACTTCCAAGTCAGCTATGAAAGAGTATAATGTTACCATCTGGATAATGCCTTGTGATGCAGCTCTTTAACCCCCTCTGTCCCCACAGCAGCTCTCCCAAAACTCCAACAATGCCCTCTGGGCCCTTCCCAAGGACCCCTTTCCCTGTTCCCTGGAATGATTTGGGGAGGTATAGAATGAACTCCAGGTCCTGGCCATGAGCCCTCGTGGCTACTGCAAAATTAAACCTCTCCTGGCTGGAACCAGGACTCTCTCTTTTATAATTTTGCGTTTTTACACTGCCCCAAGAAGGATTTGGAACTTTCCTCCGCCCTCTCCTCCTCCTCTGCATCGCTTGTCAGTATCCTCCTGCAATTCAGTTTGGTTTCAAGTTATGTAAAATGTTTTCATCGCTCGCTGCTACGAGCTATCATCCGAGTGTGCAATCCTGTTCCAGGCCACAGAGTCCCTGGAGAACACAAACTCTCCAGGAGAAATGGGATTTCTTTGAAGAGAAGAGTGGCCGAGGCATGCTTTGAAACCATCCCGTTCAACCAGGATGCTTCATTTCCAAGTGTCCTATTTGCAGCCAGCTCACAAGGGCATGGGGCAGTTCTGAAATCCTGAATATTGTTCTTTTTAAGCACACCACATTTCTTCTTGACGAAGAAACCACGTTTCTGCATTTCAACCTCTGCAGGTCACCGCTGTTTCAGTAAAGCCTGGTGTCATTTGTGATGCAAATGATCGACTTTGTGTTTTCAACTGCACCCTTTGCAGGGGAGTCGGGCTTTAGCAAAGCAGGGCAGGGACCAGAAATAATTTCAACAGGCGCAGCGAGAATTATCCGGAGAACAACTTAAAGAGGAGAGAACTGTGCTGGGAATTCCCGACTGTGATTTTAGGAAGAGTTTCCTAAGAGTGGTCGAGCACTGGGACAGATTCCCCAGGGAATGGTCAGGAGCTCAGTAAGTGTTTGGACAACACTCCAGGGACGCACAGGGTGGGATTGCCGGGGTGTCTGTGCAGGGTCAGGAGCTGCATTCAAGGATCCTTGTGGGTTCCTTCCCACTCAGGGTATTCTATGTTTCTATAATCCCACGATCCTCAGTTTGGGAATGGAACCGGGAGGATTTCTTGGTGCTGTATGGAGTTTTGCATCATGAGATTGGTGTTATCGAGCGTTTATATGTGTGTTTATCCCAAATAGCGGACACTGCCCGTGCCACTGACCAGGGTTTGCCCTGACACTGATTTCCCTGGAGCAGGACGCACTGCACACTCCTTGCAGAGAACCCACGTCCCCGGGATCAGCTCCCACCGGGCACCGGAGCAGAATGTTTAACCTGGGATCCTCTTTCACCCACAAACTTGCTGTATTGGCAGGAATGACCTTGTTAGAGCAACAGGCAACAGAACCATAAATCTTGCCTTGCAGAGGGAGCTCCACGCCTGAGGAAGGCTGTGGGACCTCTCTTTCTGCCACGAAGGATCCCATGTTCGGGCAAAACATCCACTCGGAGTGTCTGCCTGCATGAGAGAGTCCTTTCCCCACCCCATTTCTTGAACGTTTTGACAGGCTATTATTTCTTCCCTCATCCCACAGGGTGTTATGGTGGGAAGGGGAGGAGGGAAGAGGTGACTATATGATTTTTGAGATTTCAGAGCAGCTTTAATACTGATGAATTTGACAAGAAAACTGTATGACAGCAAATACAACACAGCATTTCCCCCTCCTCATGTTTTACATGAATTAACACAATACACACTTCCAAACCTGCTCTTCCACGTCTGACTGCCATTCCCGGGTCTGAACAAGCACAGAGCTGTGCCTTTCCGAAGTGCCTGATGTTTACTAGCAACCTATATATGACTTTTTGCACCGTGATTTTTCACAAGAAGAAAATGCCATTTTTTCCCTCAGCTGATAAAGATGTATCTGCAAACACTGAACCATCTGCCAATCTTTTAATCCAGTAAAACCCAGCAGCAGGTCATCACCTTGTTGTTGTGTGTGCACATCAGCTACTGTCGGTGATAACGTTTATAAACACTCAGTGCTTTCCTTTACTCTCTCAAATTTGAGTGATGAAAAACCAATGATCGCTGCGCACACAAGTAGATCAGCTGCCTGATAAGTCTGGAAACAGCAGGAAATTTATGACTTCAGTTTCTCCTGTGCTTTTTGTGTTATTATTCCCATTAACAAACTCTCTGTTTTCAATAGTTACCACTCACCTCATATTTGCCACTGCAGAGGAGAGGAAACTACAATTCCATCATCATCCATTAACCAAAGTGCTTTTCTCCCTTGCAGTGATTCTTAACACACTGCTGAAAAAGAAAATATTACCAAAGCTCTTCCCTAAACCATTGTTCAACGTTGAAAAAATACCACTTTTTAAAATATCAACATTATTAAAGCATGGCTGAGTGAGGTCTGGTTTCCCAGGCAAGCTCCAATTTTGCACCACCTCATTTAAATCCACACAGGCCAAGAGATGCCAGCGGGAAAGAGCCCAAGCACAGGAGTGGGACTTTATGAATTCTGATCTGTGACTGAAGCTGTTATTTTACTTAAGTTTTCAAAATACTTGGTCACAATGCATAAAACAAATCTGGCATTTAAAGTGCAGGGCCTTCCACGCTGGGCAGATCTCCTGAGGCTGACATAAGAATACATTATTTCAAATCCAGCCTCTGTTTCAAGCCTCTTTTCCTTCCCTATTTCAATTTATTATTTGTATGTATTTTAACGTGGTATTTAGTTTTTAATTGTGGAGTTTTAAATACTGGTTACTGCAATATGAGTTTCATTGTTAATACTGCATCAGTTATATAAAATGTGAGGAACAAAAAAACACTGGGAAAAAAATAAAAGGTAAAATGGATGGGGCAAACTAAATACCCATACAAGACAGATTTAACCTTTATCTCCATGGCTGTGATAGCAACACTGCCCATAAATCTCACCTGTGAGATTATTAATAAGGGATATCCTTTGTTGATGGTTTGAGCACGTTGATTAGGAGCAAGTGAACTGATGAGGTGAAGGAAGCACCTCTAAAACTAAGCTACAGGTCAGTGACAGAATAACCATTTGAATTGCTACTCCTCTCTGTGTGACAAGAGCAGCTGGCCCTGCCAAGGATCACAAAAATCGATGGATATTATTTTAATCAGTGCTAAATGCTGCAACTCAGAGCAGGGGGGATAGAAGGTGCTCCGAATGTAAAGAAGGAAGACACAGAGCATTCTTTGCTCAAGGATGAAAACACAAAATTCCATGAGAAGAAGGATTCCCATAAAGAAACACAGGAGAATTAGATGGGGGAGGAGAACAGAGGAACTCTGGGCCTCTCTACCAGGGGGCCCTGGGTCTGTCACTCAGGCACCGATTCAGGCTCCCCAGTGGCTCTCCAGAGGTTCTGAGAGTTACGGAATCACAGGCGGCAATGGCCAGTGTCCTGTGTCCCCCCAACAACCTGCACCATTTGTACACTTCGTATTTTCACCTGCAAAGGTCAGTGGTTTCGGGGAACAGCTAACAGTCGGTGGGAACCTTTCTATAGAAGCATCACTGTTACTCCTTCAGAGCAATCTAATAAATGATTTCTTGGGAACTGATCAGGGGAAAATGAAAAAAAAAAAGCATGTAGGACCTTGCTTTAGGTAAAGGGGAGATGTTTTAGATATGAAGTACATAGAGATGATGCCAATCTCCTTAGCATTGATGCCTGAACCGAAATATTCTTCTATACAATGACACCTCTATGATCCAGGGACATGTAAGCCTTAAGGGTGGCACTCCCTGAGATAGGAAATCACGTGGCTATTGTATTTTCCAGGCTAAACATTTTTCAGAACTAGAGGGAAAAAAAATCTCCTTTAACCTCTTCCTGTGTTCACAATTAAAAATATACCCAGTTGCAGTTCTCTCTCTCTTAAAAGCACTTTGGCTCTGCCATCTTTGCTTAGGATGAAGTGCAGTTGACTTCATTAATAGTGCCAGTTATTTTCCATAGAGTGAAACACAAGTAAGACAGATTATATTGCCTGTCCTCAGCTGCACTTCGTACTGCAGTTTTGTTTTGTTTTTTTTTTCCTCTTTTCAAATGCAAGGTGTGAATGCAAAACAATTGCTGAGTGGGCTGTTTTGTATCCTAACAAAATATAGCGAGTGACAGGGGAGTTTTATGGTATAAAAGGAAAATAAATAAAAGAAACATGCAGTGCTTGGAATGGAAGGAGCTATAGAGCAGCACAGCAAGGAAATTATCCTTTAGGAATCTACCACGTGGACTGTTATGCTGCAAGTATTTAATAATATTTCTGGGGAGAAAGAAAATGACATTTTTCCAGTCATTTTGCTGGCATCTTATCCTTCCAATTAAATTTTAATAACAAATGGAGTTCCTTCAATATGCTTCAGTCGATTCCATGGACACATGTCATTCCTGTTTTAAATTCTATGTCCTCTAATAAGACTTTTAATACATCTGCTTATGGGAAATGGAGAGGAGCAAGAGTTCAGATCATAAATTTGAGTTACTGTCTCATCATCAACTTCGATGCAGTGACAGCAATTGACATCACTGGCATTTTTGTCCATGTTCTTCATTATTCCACTCTGTGTGGCTGGGAAAAGGGGATGTTTCCCAATTGACTAATGGCTTTAGTAGCCTCCCCTGCTTATATATTTTTCAAGGTTTCCAGAAGTCTTCAGGTTCAGCTGCCAAAAACCGAAACCGAGCTGAAATTATAATCAACTCCTGTTCCAAGCCTCGCTCCATTTCAGTATCTCCTTAGGAAAGGATAAATAACACAGCAGCAAACAGAGCTGCAAGGAGGAAGGGGAAGGACCAGAATCAAGAGTGCCAGCTGTGGGCACCCACGGTAAAAATATTTAGACAAAAACTAGAGATTACCTCTCACTTCTTCCCACCTGGTTAAAAATCTTCCTTTTGCCATTTACGTATCAGACAGTCCTACAAATTGTTGCTGTTTTGATTTCCACTGTGTCATTTCTATGGCTGAATAGTCAGCCATATCAAATAATTAATCAGTGATGTTAATATTGACGTGATCAAGTTCAAGCACATCTCTCTTTTCAAACCTGGGCCTTGTATGGTGGCATTTTGAGACCGATAATATATAAAAATTCTATCAACATATAAATGTATCAGCAAAGCTTCTTCCTGTTTAATACAGACTTGCTTCTGATAATTCAGTGTCTGTATCTGGATAAATTTCTATCATCATAATGCTATTGATTTGAAATATTCTGAATTTTGACCACGTGGAAATTTTCCCCTGACATAGTTCAAGACATTTGTAGCTGTGGGGTGGGACGCTGTTATGGATGAAAAGGTGATTAAGTTGTATGAAGAACAGAGGATAAAATGTTCTCTGCAACAAAGTTTAGAAGTATTAAAGTTCCTTATCGGGGTTTTTAAGAGTATATCTTATACAGCATTTTTCAATACTGAAGCATCTGAGACAAATGTAAAATTTACTGAATTTTCAAGAGTCTGTGGTTACTTGTAAAAAAGTGAAGGGAATTTAAAAAACTCGTTTCAAAGAATGATGAATAAAAAATTTGAAACCCCAGAATAAAAGCCAAATAAGATTTGATGTCTCCTATAATAAAAGACAGGGGATAATTGGATTTTGTAATGAAAGCAATTTTCTCTGAACCTGAGAATTCTTTGGTTACAAGGATATTTCCAACAGCACTGAAGGAAAATGCCAGTTTAAAAATTAGCCAACAAATATATTTTAAATATCAGCTGTCAGTGCAATAAGTATCAGATGTTACTGTCATAACAATATCATAACAGATTACACTTATAATTGTCCTACAGGAGAAGACACAAATTCAACAGAAATATGAACTACAGTTACCAAATGACAATAACCTAAAAAATCAGACAAAATTATTAGCAAGTACTGGCAGAAATACTGAACTGCTGACAAAGTCTCATATCTTCTTAGCCAATCCCAAATTTAGAGGTCTGTGATTTGACACCAGAATAAAAATTGTTTAAATTTCAATTATTAGTATTTTCGACAGGAGATCTTCTGAATTATTGAAATTTGACAAAGCCAGGCACCTGCTTATGTCGCCAACAAATATATTTCATCACTATGGTTGCAACAACAAATAGTGACTAGCAAAATGTGGTTAAGTGAAATGAAATGATTGAGAAATGGAATGACACAGGGTCTGAATTGCATTAGCCCGCAGAGTGCTTGAGCAAAAGTGGATTTAACTGGATGAACTGGTGGGGTTTGCTGTCTTAACTGCTATAGCAAGATGTATTTTCTTCTAATTTAAACTGCAGGACCTGGGAGCAATTCCTGCTTCCTTGCTCAGGGACTTCAGTCCTTAGTGCCACATCAGAGTGAGATCTGCTCTGAATCATCCCCCCCCGTAACGTCATTTCCATCGAAATAAAACCTAAACATGTGTGCATGAACTGAAGCACAGCTTTATGAAACTCATCTGTCCTTCATCCTGCCCTTCATTGCTCTTGATTTTCCTTCAGTAAGTCCTTTAACACTTACAGAAAATAACTTGCAGTCAGCTGTAAGTTATTCTATAAGTAAAACGGACAAACAGAAAGGCAACTTGTTTAGAAGTTTAATGTTTGGACACAGTGGAGTGTTGTCAGGTTTTATTTATAGATCCCCTAATTTTTTCCATTGATGGAGAGGACGCTGTGCAATAAATCTGGTCTACTGACAACAGACTCTTGTTCCATATTCACCGGTGGGCCACAGGTGGAACAAAATCTCATTTTTGCCTAGCAGGTTCCAGAGTAATTTACAATTAACCTGAGGAGCACATTGGACCTCCAGTGCTTGACAGGAATTTCGCCATCGCCCGCAGTTTTATGGAGTCAGATGTTTTCTTTTGGGGGCAAATCATTCAGTAGGAGTGAAGGAAAGTTAAGTATGAATATGTGTGTTTTGAGTCCTGTCCAAAGCACACTGATTGTCAGGGCGAGCATTTGCCCACATATTCCTCTGCTAGCAAAGAACTTTTATAAGAAGCAATCATTTTAATGACTCAGAGTATAAATGGATAGCATGAGGTCATAAAGGTATTTCCTTTCCCTCCCCTGCAAATCTGTGGCTCTTGCAGGGCACAGCAGCTCACATTTAGAGCCAGACAGGCTGCTCACAGAGGTGCTGCCATCCTCTGTAACCCACAGTGGCAGGACTCAGTGGGATGTGAGAAAAAGGTCTATTTATAATCAGTAGATGTGTGGTGAATCCAGCACTGATCCTGAGGCCAGGAAACATCTCAGCAGTGACACAACTTCACAGGACAGGTGATGGGTTCTCTGTCTTGTAGTCACATCACACCCAGGCTGGATTTCATTGTGCACCCAGAGTGATGTAAATGTGCACTTAAATTACAGGCAATGAAGCGTGGTATATAAAAAAAAAATCCAAATTCTGATTTGAATATATGATTCAGAATTCAAAAACATCTTGCTGAAAATAAACCCTGAGTTTCTGCTTTCTGTAAAATGATGTGTTCCAACACTGGTGGGATTAATTTTTTAAATTAAACTAAAGAACAAGTGCAGTGTACTGGAAAAAAAAGAAAAAAAGTCCTTTCTGACTGCTTGTGCCTGTGCTAATAGAAGATGAGAGAAGGTAAAGTTACATAATTCCTTAGGACATGTAGCTGAGCCTTTCCCAGCTCAGGGGTACCTGGATGCTGTGGATCTCAATTTCCTCGGAGTATGTCAGAGTCCCAACCAAATTCCATCGCCGTGCAGTAATGAATGGACAGGTTTTCAGCCTGTAGTATGAGATCACAGGTTTCTGCTAACTTCAAAATTGCTCTAAATTGCCCACGAGCAGCACGGGCTGTTTGTTTTTTCAGTCCATGTGTTCATCCCTAAAGAATGTCTAAGAGCTATAAATAACCCTTAACCACCTCACGATTGAACTGGTGGAACCAGAGCCAGCAGTCAGAAGCCAAATGCTTTCACTATACACCATAAGTATTCTTTTCAATAAAATAAACTCCACATATTTCATGACTTAGGCACAGAGGCTCAAAAAATCCAACGTGAGGACAACCCGCTTCGGTAAATAATCACATTTTGGGGAAAAGCAGGATAAATTTCATGACGCGCAAAGGTGTGGTGACTTTTATAGACATTTTGTATAAGCAGAGGAGTTACACCATTGGGTGTCAGAGGGATCTAGACTCGAATTTCCTAGGGGATGGAGCCACTGTCATTTTTGGCCTTTGCTGTCCCACCAGAAGATGTGAGCAATCCCTGCACTCCCAGAGCCCGCTGGAGCAGCAGCTTGTGGCAGCAGTTATTGAACAGGTTTAGCTGAGCTTGTAAAAAACACAAATCTCATCTGTTTGAGACCAGAGGAGCTGATTTGGACAATAAATACACAGCACTCACTTTAGGAGTTTATCCGGCCTTTTCCAAGGCCCAACAAATGCAAGGAACAAATTTCAATCCCATCAAGTGCAAGGAACAAAAAGAATCCATGCTCAGAAACCCAGCGTGTCAGGATGTCCTATCTGGGAGTATGTATTAGCAATTTAAAGAATCCAAGGTCCCAACTCAGAACTTTCCTCCCATTTATCAGTGAATGACTTCACTGGGAGCTCCACTGGCCCTCAAGAAAGACGGGCCTGAACTGAAGTTTACACCCTGAATTAAGAGCAGCAGCAGAACAGAGGCAGCCGGGAAATCTAGGGAAGGAGAGATAAAAGTTATTTACGTAAATCAGCTCGGGAATGAGTTAGCAAAAACTGAAAAGCAGAAATATTTTGCACTCCTTGAAAATAACAGACAAAGCCAGGTCCAAATGAAAGCAGACTCAACCTCTGTACAACACTTTGAGATCTAAATGTGAGATCTAGACTTAAAATATGGATTTTTTTTTTCCTTTGGAAGAAATGAGAATCAGCATCCACAATCAATATTAAAAAATCCCTTCAGAAAAAATCCAAACTCCACCACAGCCTCCCCAAAAAAGGTCTTTTTTTTTGAAGACAGATAAAACCAGGTTGTTATTGCCTTTGGGTTGAGTCACATCATGTGGACAGTTCTGGATTGCAGCACACCTTTGAAGAATGGACATTCCTCCTAGCAGAGCTCTGAGGTGGGTTTTGATGGTTTCTATTGGTTACCTTTTTTGGGATAAGTGAATATAGGACGATGCTCAATTTTATTATTTCATTGCTTCTCATATAATTTTTTAGGCAGAATAACTCTAATTGATTTATAACTGCATACTTTTGTTAGCTAATTTTCTATTTCTTTTAGGGAGATTTCCCTAAAAATTAAAAAAAGTCCCTTGTGAAAGGAAGTGTGGCATTGTCACAGATGCAACATTCACTCTGAGAGACTACATATATAATGAGTACATTTTTAAGAAGAATTTTTAATTTCCTAGGCGAGCTTTTTTCCTTTGGCTTTAAAATGAGGAATTGTGAAAAATTTTCATCAGCTGGGCATTTTTTCTTATAGATAAAACATTTCTTCTTTCTGGCACAGGGTGCCCAGAGAAGCTGTGGCTGTCCCTGGATCCCTGGAAGTGTCCAAGAGCAGGTGGGACAGGGTTTGTAGCAGCCTGGGATAGTGGGAGGTGTCCCTGCTCATGGCAGGGGTGGGATGGGATGATCCCTTCCAACCCAATTCATTCTGGGATTCTCTAAAACAACTTCAAGCACGGCATGGTGACCGTCAGGTCACAGTCCAAGAGCTGCACACACCAAGTGAAGCTTTGCAAACACACAGCCAAACAGAGAGCGCCCGTACAACCCCCAGATTTTCAGGGGCTGCAGTTTTCCGTGGAAATACACAGTGTACCAAGATAAGCTGAGAGTTCTGTGCTCTTGTAAAAAGTGTGTTGGGAACAGCTTCTTTCTGGACTGACCATCATGGAAAAAGGATCCAACTGAGGTGTTGCAGTTTGAATTTTGTTGTATTTCTTTTTTTGGCTTTCTGGAAGGAGGGAACAGGTTTAAATAAACATTTTGATTCAGGTTCTGCAGGGTCCAAGAAAGCAGCACTGTGTGGATACTGACGTATTTGGACTTTACGTAAAGATACTTTGCCATTTTTGAAGCCAGATCTAACCTTTGTATCAACAAATCGTACACAAAAACTTCAGTCTGAGCCTCAAGGTAAGAAAACATATACTTAAAGGGATTCTTTGTATTTGATTTTAAAAATACTCTCATTTACAAGCAGATTTTGAATGCCTGCCACCAACTTTGAAAATAACCTTTCCATTTATTTTGAATGTTTTAAAATATGGATCTCCTCTAGCAGTCTATAACGATCGTATAGTATATAAAATAATGGACAGTCACACGTATTGTAGGGTCTGAATAAAATCCACAAGAGGATTTACAGTTAAGGGTGGACTTAATCTCCTTCTGAAGGACTTCAGGGCAGTTAGACTGTATTTCACGTAAAAATCAAATTTACAACTCATGCAAATGAGCTAAACAAGTGAATAGAATGTATTCAGTGACATGAATTTATTCCAGGCTGACTTTTTTGGTGCGTATCGAACGATTACTATGGCAGGATTGATGAGGAAGTGATCGTCACGCACTGCTGAGGCCACACCTCAAATCCTGTGTCCAGTTTTGTGTCCCTCACTGTAAGAAGGACATGGAGGGGCTGGAGCGTGTCCAGGGCAGGGAATGGAGCTGGGGAAGGGTTTGGAGCCCCAGGAGAGGCTGAGGGAGCTGGGGAAGGGGCTCATCCTGGAGAAAAGGAGGCTCGGGGGGACCTTGTGGCTCTGCACAGCTCCCTGCCAGGAGGGGACAGCTGGGGGAAACAGGGACAAGAGGGGAGGGAACAGCCTCAGGCTGGGCCAGAGTGGACATCAGGAGGAATTGCCCCATGGAAAGGGTGCTCAGGCATTGTCAGGAGCTGCCCAGGGAGGTTTGGAGTGTCCATCCCTGAGGTGTCCAAGGAAGGCCCGGACGTGACACTCAGTGCTCTGGGCTTGGGGGTCACGGTGGCGACCGGTCTCTGCAAATATATTTTGGGAATAGAAGCAATCCTTTCAAGAGCCAAGTAACAGATCCGGTCTATCAAATCTGACGCAAAAGTGGACCCTTAATATTTTGTTGTTTAGTATTTTCCAGTGACTCAAAATCACAAAGGCTGATGGATAAAGCAGCATTAACAACACAGCGTCTGTATCCTACCCCTGAGATCAGTGGATTTTACAGAGACACATGACATCAGCAAAGTCAGATATTTATGCTTGCTTTTCTCACCTGTGCTGTGCACTGCTTTACCTGGAAGACCTGCACTTGGAAAAAGCAGTCAGGAAGGCAAGATAAAAGAACACATATCTGAAGAAATGCTCCCAAATCTGGGAACACACATATGTTAATATTCCCTTCGTCTAACGTCAGATGTGGTTTCACAGCTTCAATTCTGGATCCCATTTGTCAGTGGAAAAAATGGATGATTTCATTATTCCCAGATTTATGTAACTTCTATCACCCCAAGGCAGTGGCAAGCCTGCATTTGAGACTCTTGTCATCAACTATCAATTATTCTACAATTTATGAGATGCTTTTCTGTGGATACTCATCCAAAACCTAGAAAAGTCCATGAAAAAAAAACCAAAAAATATCATTCAGTTTAAAAAAGCTTCTCTTGACTGGACTCTTGTCCAGGATAGTCTGTAATAAGAAGTGGGCAAAAACTCACACTTGCTGAAAAAACAAAATAATCTTCCCTGTGAGGGTGGGCAGGCCCTGGCACAGGGTGCCCAGAGCAGCTGGGGCTGCCCCTGGATCCCTGGCAGTGCCCAAGGACAGGCTGGACAGGGCTTGGAGCAGCCTGGGACAGTGGGAGGTGTCCCTGCCATGGCAGGGGTGGCACTGGATGGGCTTTAAGGTCCCTTCCAACCCCAACCATTCCATGATTCCATGAAGTTTAACAAAGCTGAGAGTAGAGAGATTTCACAGTTAAAATCCCCCCCAAATCTTTACCATTGTAACTATTGTCAGATTAAGTTTGTTTGTTTTTAAATTAACAAATTCTTTTCTGAATCAATGGAAAAGAATTTGTAATGATCTCTCATTCATGGAAGCTGGAAAACCTTAAAGTTATGCTTTAAAGCTATCCTAGGCCAAATAAGTGATTTTCTGAAAACCGAAAGCATGGAAATATGTACGTTTTTGTCTAAGTGTTACGGACAAATATAAAATATAGAAAATTCATGTCATTATTAAACCAAAATATTTTAGTGAGTTTGACTTTGCTGAAAAAAGAAGTGCCCGAGTTTTTTTAACACACAGCCCTTTCCATCAGAAAGTCTTTTCCACAAAAAAAATCTTGACTGAGAACCACAAACCCTGGGGAAAACCTGGGATGAGCACAGTGTGTCAGAGCACAGTGTTAGTAACACCAAGTCACGGGTTCCATCCTCTTATGGGACATCCACGAAGAAGTTTGGCAATTTGGTAGTCCTTGTGGGTCCTCTCCCATTCAGAACATTCTGTGAAATCTGTGGAAAATTTATCGAGGAAAAGAGCTTGACTATTTTAAGTGAAAGTGAATTTTCACAGTCGAATCTGACCACATCGGATCGAGAGCAACGATTTGTCACACAGGAAATATCACTGAAGTGTCTCACGGAGTCTGCACTGGGTTCCTGATTTCCCATTGGTTTTGGGGTTGGTGTTCTGCAGCAGAAGTTGCATTCCAGCTGAATCCCCAAAAAACAGTTCCTAGAAAGGGTCACCTAAAGTGCCATGCAGTCATTTAAAAGGATCACAAGAAACTCCGGTGGCAAACACAAACAAAACTGGAATAGTGGTGGTTTTTGAACAGTCACTGTGGACTTCTGCAATTTTATAATTTGAGGGTTAAACTTGTGTAACAATTAACCTTTTTCCTGTATTACACTAATTAAGCAGCTGAATCTCACTTTGCTGTGGTGCTGAGTGCACAGCTACTGAAGATGATGTACATCGTAATTAAGTGGATTTTGGATCAAATATGCTTCCCAGGTTCAGTTTTTCTGGCCTTAATCCCCTTTTTTACAGGGTAAACAGCCTGAAGATTATTTCCCAGATATTTCTAAAACCACTGGGAGCATTAATATTTTGACAACTAATATATTCTTTATGTTTTAAACTGAATTTGGCAGTGACTTCTGAACTGTGTGTAAGAGCACTCTGGTCTTACAAGAGCTGAGTGTCTCTAATGAGCTGGATATTCCCTGGTTTTAGTACTTCCAATGAGCCAAATCCTCAGTTTACTACAAAAATCTATTAAGGGGCAAATTTAGAAATACTGGTGAAGGCAATTTTCACCTTGTTCTACTCACTACAGTGACACAAAATCTGATAAATTCAGAGGCACCTGAGTGAGAGGAGAGTTTGAAGAGGGACTGAATTAATACCATTTTATACAGGCAATTTATCCATCTATTCGGAGTGCAGGTCTAGTTTTTTTCTCTGCAGTTTTGCACAGTGACAGGTCCCCTGGAATTACAAGTTCTCATAAAAATTACCAGGAATCTCAAGGCAATTATCTTGTTACTGGTGAAAAAAAAAAAACAAAAAACAAAACAAAACAAAAAAGCAAACCAACACCCCAAAACACACTGGTCTTTTTTAAGTCAATCCTCGTAACAGTGATTTTGCTGCTGAAAAAAATGAGAATACCCATTTTTTTTTTCTCAAGAGATGTTGCTTTTACATAAACTTCCCTGATCAGAAGGAATTCTGTTCTATACTATCACTTGTACATTGTGGGCCTATATTTCTGAATCTGAGAGATTTTAGTTTGCTAGTAGTCGTAAACTTTTCCTAAGGGAAAAATATCTCAAGAAAGCTTCTTCTCAAAACAATCTTGGCAAGCAATCCTCTTTTCTCAAAACAATCTTTCTCTAAGTAGTGTTTTACTTTTCTAGCTCTGTTTCTCTAGTTTAACCCACGAGATTAGAAAGGTGTCACTCCTATTCACCAATCAGGTTAAATCCGTATCGAAACACCTTACAAAAGGCGGGAAGAATGAAACAATAAAGCTTTCTCTATGCTCTTTGCCTTCTGAAAACAGAGTCTCATCCTTTTTTCATGTCCTACAATGACAGTGCATCCCAAGGCTGCCTTCCCACCTTGGCTCTCCCAAGCCTTGTTGAGCTTTCCCACTGTAAATCCAAGCCCATCCTGCTCTCTCCCAATTTACAGTAAATCTTTGCACACCGCGACGTTCTCCCAGTAAACCTGATGACAAACATGGTGTTATTCACACCCTGATCATTCTGGGCAGCGTTCCTTTAGATTGAAACCATTTTCCTCCACAAGTGACGATGTCACGGCGTGAAACCACAGTGACATCAATCATCTGCAAGGCAAAGGATGTGGACAGGCCAGAGCATTCCAGGTCCTCTCTCAGAAAAAGTGGAATTTCTTCTCTTTATTCCTTCAAGAAGTTGGCAAAAGCCACCAGAGAGGTGTGGAAACTTCTGCCTCAAACCCATAGGGGAAAAGAAAAACGCCTAAAAAGAAAAAAATAAAATCACTAGCAATTTACAAAAAGACCTGAAGTTCTCTCATATGATTATAACTTCTGTTGTTGGCAATCATCCTGTGAGTGGTTAATAAAAAGCAGCTCTTTTCCTTTTCTTTTTGTTTAGCAGCCTTATTTAGTGCTCTGTTTATGCCCTGATATGACAGTTCATCGAGTGCAAGTTAAGGGAATATATTTAAAATGCAGCTGTGGATCTCCTCAGTATTCCACCTTTCAGCAGAGCAGGAATCCAGACCTTTAGCAGATATAAACAGCAGCAAGTGCCTGCACAAATTTCTGACAGGCTTCATATACTCTTAAGACCTAAACATTGTCTGGGGGGCTCCTATTTGCATTTTCAATGAATCTCTGAGCTCGGAACACAGCAACCCACAAAAAGGAAAAAAAAAGAAGGGCATGCATCAATTGCAAACAGAACACAATTTTTAATGAGAAACCCCAGGCAAATTCCATGTTCTACCTCATTTTTCAGTCAATAAACTGATGTCTAAAGGGTGAGCAAGAAGCAGTGAAGACCCATCACACACACGACTCGATGCTTCAAGCCCAGCTAAAATCAGAATCCACTGTGTGGTTTGGGGTTTGAAGGCAGGGTTTGTGAGAGTGGGCAGGAGCAGGGAACACGCTCAGGGAGCTCTGCTGCTTCACCTGAGGAAGGGAAAAATTCCTGCCACTGTCAAAGAAAATGTGCGGAGAGAGGATATCGGTAAGAGACGTCCAATTCCTTGGCATCTCTTTTGATGGGTTTGCTTTGGCAGGGGAGGATGGCACTCGAGGAACTTTAATCCCTTTGAAGAAAAATGTATTTTTAGAATAAACAGAGCTGGGTGCAACACTCGCCCAGATGAGTTTGCAAGGTTAATACTGCTCCACACATGTTTAAAGTTTCATATTTGCAGACTACAAAGCAGTATGGGAGCATGACTAAGTGGTATCACCCTATTTCACTAATAAAGATAAAACTCCACAGTGATTACTGACACAAAACTAACAGAAACTCTTTAGCAATCTATTTTTTTTTTCATGAGAAAGTCTGTGATGACCAAAAGATGCTGCAATATTAGTGAAGAAGGATGAAGGAATGGATCAAGATTTTTATCATTATTTTTACTCTGGTTTAAATATGCTGCTCTGAGTTTTGCCCTGAATAAATAAACCGTATTGGAGGGCACCCCTCTCTGAGCCTGCATTGGGATCAGCACCCACAGTTTAGGACAGGATTTCAGCTGCAGCAGGGTGAGACAACTGCTGATTTTTTAGGGGAAGGGAGCTATTCTCAACCTTAAACCCTACCTACTTTTTCCTAACACTGATTTTGACGGGTATCAGTCACAAAGAAGTAGAAAGCAAACCTGCCTTCAGGGTGTTCTATCAGTTCCATTCAGCAATTAATTATTTCCATATCTTGATGGAGAATTTTAGCACCGGAGGTTTCTCCCAGCTCCATCTTTGTGGGAAAAGTCGGGGAGACCTCGGTTAGTTCGTTTATGAAATTAATGACAATGCTTTCTGAATGGATTTTCATAAGGAAATTGTGAGTTGAAGCTGATTAATCTCATTTTAATTGATAGGAATAAAGAGGACTCAGGTTTACTGGCTTAAAGGGAGGGAGTCCAGTGGACTCTCAGATGTACAACAATACAGAAGTACTGCAATAACTAGACGATATTTAAAATATCTTAAGCATTTATGTTTTTGAAAGAAGAAAGAACACATGCAATGAACTGTTCAGGCCACAATCTAGAGTTTCATGATATCACTGCTGTAGAATCAAACACTATTCAAATAAATTGAATTTCAAATGCAGCAAGGTAATCAACAATTTCTGCTGAAAAGGGCACTTTGAATGAGATCGTATGGATAGCTGTTCAGTCTGGAAACATGCAGACATTGTTATTCAGCCTTTAAATGAGCATAAATGACTGCCCAGAGGAGTTAATGTACAAAGGCGAGGGTCAAAAATGAGAAGTATCAGCTAAAATGTGAATTTAAGGTGTGCTGTGAACCAGCTCTGGCTGTCATCTCGCCTTCTCCTTTTATTATTTTCCAGCCTGAGGAGCTGATCCACGAGTGCCCTCCAAGAAACGCTTTTCAACAGGGCATCACCAACTGATTTCCTGATGGCTCCTGAGTGGCTCCCACAGAACTCGGAGCCCCTCTGCCCCATGACACGCTCAGTTACACCCAGAGGAGGCCAGAGCGATGACACTGCTCTGTGGTTTGGTTCTTTAGTTGCTTTTCTCCCATAAATGACCTTCTGAGTAAATTTAACGTGTCCCGAAGTCACTCTGGTGTTCAGGTACCCGCATGCCACCTGTACCACCACAAAGAATTCAGTGGCTCAGCTTCCTATGACAGCAACACGAGCAGCCTGAGGGTGGATACATCTGTCTGAATAACAAACGAAGTGGGTTTAGCATCCTAATGCCGAGAAAGGAATGCTTCAATTGCCCGCCGCTGAGAAAATTAGAGCTGCAAGTGGCATGTTAAATTTACCTAATGGGACCAGGCTCCCTACCCAGCACTTGGAGAAATTCAGTGAAAACCTTTCCCATTGTCTCTCCACCTGCAGCACTGACAAAAGAGTCCAGCTGAGCGCTGGATCCCTTCAGATCTCTGCAAAATACCTCATCAGAGACAAGCAGCAGCCCCATTGTTGGCGATAGGGCCGTGGAAACAGTTCCAGGAGCCCAATTTCAGGTGGCCTGGCAAGGCTAAATTTACCAAATCAGGCTTTGAACAGACATTACCCACATTACACATAAACTGACCTGGGCCACTTGCAGGCATGACATCCTTTTTCCAGGCACAATCATGGAACCCATAATGAAAGGGCCATTCTGTAACTGTAAAAAAGCCTCACTATTCTGCAAAGAAAAGAATAAGAGGATTAAAAAGGTTTTTTAAAAAAAGAAAAATAAAAAAAGGCCAAGAAAATAACCCTTCTGTGTGGAACCACTTGCCTGGGTGTTGTGATCTACAGCTCATTCAGAGGATTTGCCCTCAGAAGCGAGACTGTATTACCGGCCAAATATTCACTTAAAGAGGGCTATTTCAGCTGAAATAAATAATTGTACACACTAGCAACAAATGAGCTTCAATTAAACCCTTAAAATGGAAAATACTCCAGCAGGTTATACTGAGATACCAATAGTAATTTGCATCTCATTCTTGACGCATTTAATGGCAAATTTCAGGGGCCATGGCAGAGTTTGGGGCAAGGATTGCTCGCTAGGAGACAGCTCTTCCTTCTTTCCTTCTCCAGGCCTGCAGGATTATTTCTTTATCCTTCCTCCCTCCTCAACTGCAATTAGAGAAGCAGGAGCTTCATTCCACAGTGGTGGAAGTAAACTACCACTAATCTTTTAATTGAAAGTAAATGATGGAGAGATAGCAAATCAGCAAGGGAAGCTGGCAAACATGGCTTCCCTATGTCCCGATCACTCCACACCTCATCAGCAAACAGAGAAGTATTAACTGCAGAGTCCCTAATCTCTTCCATTACGGCAGGATGCTGAACCCCTGAAGAGAGCTTTAAAGCTTGACCCACTCCACTGCCAAAAATTTTCTTCGCTGAAAGGGTGGGAGAGGTTGAGAAGTCTCAGGAGGGCGTGGGGTGATCTGGAAAGTCACTTCTCCCTGTCCTTTCCCACCCCACCCCAGCTCCAGCCCAAGCCTGGTGGGCATTTTCTGCCTAAAACCCCCCAGGAGGTCACTTTGGACCAGCACCAGTGGCAGGGAGCTCTTAGGGGTACAGCCACACTTCAAAGAGATTTTATCTTGGAAATTATCAGATTGCTTCCTAGGAGATAGATTTTCTTTGTTCTAAAGTGATTTTCCATGTGTGTATACATTTATATATATACTCGTGTTTAAATTTATGTATCAAACCGCATTTAAATCATCACTACTTCTATTTAAAAAAAACAAGTGTTATTTGAAGTAATTTTATTTGAGTCACAGTTTAGTATTCCCCAAATTTGATGGTGTAATTTAAAATGCTGAATTATACAGAGGGAGGCTGTAAGGTGCTATTTTGTTGTTTTGTTTTACGTGCACTTTTAAAACTCAAGCCATTTTTTGACTGTCTTGAAGTTGGCTGGTTGTATTTTTGATCTCTTAAATTACTTGTATGTTTGCTCTCATTCCTTTTTACAGTCACTAATCCCTTAGATTTAATTAAAATATTTTTTTTTTGTTTAGTCTCAAACCAGCCAAAGGCAGAAGGTTTTTTCTATGCTGTTTGCTTTTGGGAAACATAACATGTGCCACCAACACAAGAGGTTTAATTTTATGGAAGAAAACACCGAAATTCCAAATATTAAACATTTGAAATAACTGCTGAAGCAAAAACACAGGCATAAATCCTAAGGCCAGAAGGGACCATTGTAGTAACTGAGGCTGTTCTCCTGTACAGCATAGATCATAGGACATTCCCAAATTAATTATTGACTTTTATAAAATATTAAACTTAAAGCCACCACAACTCCTGTGAGGGTAGTGCAGTGATGAGTTATCTTGATTGTGAAAAACCACCACTCACTGCTGACTCATTTTTTGCTACTTTTGACCTCAGTCTATAATGCAGAATAAAAGTCTTTGTTCCTGGAGGTCTAAAACAGCTTGAGGTGATTCCTTCTCTGGAAACAAGGGATTCTTCCTGAAAAAAAATGAGATATGATTTAGTAGGATCCAGCTTGGCAGGAACTGGACCAGGTCCAGCAAATCATCATCCTAAAGCTCCCAGCTAGATTCCTATTCAAATTTCCCCAAAAATACAATTCTGAGATGTTTGAGCCTTCCTTTATTTCACTTTCTCCTCTCTGAAGTCACTGTAGTTAAAATGGTGAGGCAATGTACAAAAATAACAAATTATTACATTGCTATTGAGTAACTTTGAAATTAATCACGTCTTATATATATGAAGAAACATTTGCCTGAAGTACCTATTTTTTTTAAAAAAATATTAGATTTCTGGTCTGAAAATTCAATATATGTGCTGGTTCTCTGCCACTGCACAAATCGAATTTGGGATGTGTTCTGTTTATGCCCAATAAAATCAAGTTTGTAAAAGCAGAGTGGCTCCAGCTTATCTGTTCTCATTAATGCTGAAAGACATTAAGTTTATAGGCTTTGATCTGAACTATTTAAGAGCATGTTTCACACAGAACACTCTCGGTACTAGATCCTGTTAAAACAGAAAAGGATTTCATGTTCCAACCACTATAAATGATGACAGAACAGTTAAATGTCTTTTGCTTCATTGCTGAAATAAATTTTTTTTTAAAAAAAGAATTTGAGCATCACTGTTTCGATATAACTGAAGTTCTTATAATTAAAACAAGTGGTTTGGTTCACTAGGACTCTCGAGAAGGTACGGGTTGAGGACTTCAGCTTTAGAGTAAAGGAAAAATGCTCTTTTTGATTGGCAATATAGGGAAAATAATACTAATTCTTGGTTTTAGCTGCCCAGAAGTTTTGTCTTTGACCTCCAGACCTGCTGTTACATCAATGGCCACGGCAGGAGCTTTGCAGCTTTTTTTTTTACCAGCAGAGAGGAGGGGCAGGAGCTGTGATGTGTCTGCAGCACAAAAGAGCCTCTAGTGGCACTCAGGGCAGGGAAAAAATGGGAATTCAGCAGTGCTCAGCTGTTATTTCCCCCTGATTTAGACAGGCAGGTTGTGTACACCTACAAATCACAGTATTAAGAGGTTTTTGACACAGATTCCGTTTAGATAAACCCTTGCTCCTTAGTGTGGTAAGTCTCAAATACCTGGGACTTTTACCATCCACTCCAGAAAGCAAAAGAACACCTAGAGGGGGAACTCAGTATTCAATTTTGTATATGCAGAAGAAAACCTCTGGCATGAATCTTATTTTGTTCTATTTATACTCTGAACAGGAGTCCACTATGTATTTTATTTGTACTGCCCAGGAGTTTGCTGCAGGTTTTTTGTTGTTGTTGTTGTTGTTGTTGTTCTTTGGTTTGTTTGTTTGTTTTTTTTCCCGAAGAAATGACCATCAAAATAGGTTATTTTAAAGTAAGTATTTACATGGTTTAATTTTTCAAATTAGCCTCAAAGGTTGCGTAGAGTTTGAGCAAAGGCAGCAGTACCCTCCTGAACATGGCAGCATTATGGAGCAGCAAACCACAGTGATTTGACAACTTAACTTATTTTAGTGGTCAGAGAACTCTGCAGCCCAAAGAGGCAGGACCAAAGTGACTGAAACTCTCATTTTTTTGACAGCAGATCACTTTTGCAGCACTATACAATTAACGTGCCTATTACATAACCCCAAATATTTGGGATTCCTGCCCAGCTCCCAGGGGCCACTTGTTTCCTGACAAGTGTCCAAAACTCTTCAGGTCCCTTCCAATGCTGTTACACCTTCAACATATTGAAAAGTGGAATCAAATCCAACATATAATAAATGTGACATGTAAACACAGGAGCTATTATGTGCATACACAGAATTACCCGTTCCACTGAATTAAACTCTTTTTCAGCTGTCACTGACTTCTCAGCTCATGTGAGAGATTGACGTCTTTTGAGTCCATTCTGCCAAAGAATCCAGAGCAGAATTTTGCCACGGTTATGGAAGGAGGAAGAGCTTTGAAAATAGAAATTTTTTTTTCTTATGGTGTGGAACCCCCTCAGTTCTCACAAGTTTGTAAGGGCATTTTCCTACAGATGACCTTGCATGAGGACAGCACCTATGAGGACTGAGACCTCCAGTCAGATATTGGCTAATGCACAAGAAATATGAATACAGTAAAATATAACAGCTTTGTACCTCGTGATTGTATTGGGAATATTGGTTTTGCTTCAACAACAAAAAAGACAAACTATTTTTCTTTAATTTAGTTTCCTGATAGTATGAATTAACTCAAATAGCATAGTGGCGTGCTCCAGGAAAAACGTACTGATCCGAGCTGCTTTTGTTAATTACTCTGCACTCCTGATGTGTGTCTCGGTTGCATTCTCAAATCTGCCTTGGCCACCTTAAGTAAGGAACACCCACAGAGCCTGCGAGGAACTCATGTATATTTAATGAGAGAAAAATCACTTCGCAGTCTTTTACTGACACCCAGTGGTCGGCAGAGAGGGGTTTGTGAGAAGCAGGAGAGGAGCCAGAGCAGCCAAACATCGCCTGGAGACGTCTCAGAGGAGGGCATTCATCTCACAGGAGAAACAGTTGTTTGCTTAACTGGATAAAAGCACACATGGAACTTCAGCCGGGGCTTGCTAAATCAGCGGGTCAAGCTCTGCGCTCAGCTCCCCTTGGGCAGTACCGGTGCTCTCAGTAGGAACCACATCCAAAGGAAGGATCTGCTCCTGCAAGAGCGTGTGGGGGTTTTCAGGCTTGTGCCTTCTTTCCTTGGCCCGCAGCACCAAGAATGGACACCAGAAACCTAAAACAAAAACAAAGAGACAACTTACAGCGTGATTGTTGTTCAGGATTTCGGAATAAACTTTATGTGTTTGCAGAAGCACATTTCCATTAAAATGAAAGCTTTCTCTGGCCTTTTCCTGCGCGGTAAATCGAGATAGCTGATCGGCTCAGGCTCAGCATTACAGCTGTCTTTGATACTAAACAGAGCTGGATGCTAACAGGCAAGTCGGACTTACTCTGCTTTCCAGCTCGGTCCAAGCCTCTGATAAACAAGCAGCTGAAAAATTCCCTCTGCACGCTCTTCCCTCAGCCATGGGCAGGCACAGGGGGAATTTGCTTTTCCTCTCAGCAGAGGCACCTGGCGGGCAGGGCTGGGAACAGGTAACCAGCCAAATGGGGGAGGAATTGGACAGGGAATAAAAACAATCCTCCCTGAAACCCCTGCAGTCTGCATGAAGGTACCGTGCCACAAAATACAGAGATCCTCAGGGAGCTGCACCGTAATTCTGTTTTCTGCACAGCCATGATGGCATCAGTGAGGTCATGGCTGCCACTGGCAGCCCTGGCAGACTGCAGAGAAAAGGTTTGGGTGTCATCTCCATGCCAAAACACCTCTGTAGTGGAACACTCTGGCAAAAGGATAACTGGGAAAGCCTCCCGGCGGCACAGAAGTCTTGAGTAATAGGTGTGGACAAAGCACGTGGTTGAGAAAGAGTGCAGATAAATAATTTTTCAAAAATCAGATGGAGAACCCCCAGAAATAAACACACTTGATGGTAAAACCTACCTGGAAGCTGGAGACCAGCACACAGTTACAGCATCAGATGAACCCACTAATGGCATGTTTTTTGGCTTTTTTTTTTTTTTTTTTAATTTGGATTCATCTCTTGGCAATTCTAAGGGTCCTGCAGTTGTGTCCCANAATGGCTTTGTACTTCCCATACAATGCCCTCAGGCACGGGAACACACAAATTTTCTTTGGACACTGAAGTAATAGGAACACTAATTTATAATGCAAATAGGGCAAACACTCTGCTCCCTTACTAACGCATTATATTACTTAAACTTACCTTTTACTTAAACTTTGTGAGTCTTTCCAGAATAAAGATCACAGAAACCAGCTTTCCTTGAACTCCAAATGAGGAATGCTGTAGGTGCTGAAAACCTACTATTGCATCAGAAATGGAAATAAAAGTGCTCCCAATGACATCAAACACTAATTCCTATGGAAAATCTCTGCTGAGATGTTTCTTCCTGCCTTTCTTGCCAAACTACAATATACAGATGAGTGGAAAGGCTGAGAAAGTTGGGATTATTCAGCCTGGAGAAGGCTTCAGGGTGACCTCCAGCAACCTCCAGGGACCTGAAGGGACTCTACAGAAAAAATGGAGAGGGACTATTCACAAGGGCCTGAAGTGACAGGACAAGGGGGAATGGTTTTAAACTGAAAGTGAGCAAGTCTAGATTCGATATTGGGAAGAAATTCTTGGCTGTGAGGGTGGGCAGGCCCTGGCACAGGGTGCCCAGAGCAGCTGTGGGTGCCCCTGGATCCCTGGCAGTGCCCGAGGCCAGGCTGGACAGGGCTTGGAGCAACCTGGGATAGTGGAAGGTGTCCCTGCCCAGGGCATGGATTGGATGGAGAGCAGCTTTAAGGTCCCTTCCAACCCAAACCATCCTGTGACACTACGAGTCTATGAAAAGAATGACCAATGAAATGATATAAAATTTGATTTCCCATTTACACTTTTTCTTCAGCATTTGATGTATTTTAGGACTCAGAACCTCTGTTACAGTTTCCCAGGCCTGCAAGTATTCAGATGCATTTTACAGCAAACCTTCCTCCAAAGGTATTGATGAACTTAAAGAATTCTACCCATCATTTTTTTCTTCTTTTGCTCCTGCTCATCCTACGATCAGCAATATTAAATATTTTTTTCTTGTGTTTCTTAAAAATTCAGGTTTTCCAACTCAATCTTAGAGCACAGAGAAACCCTTTTTCCACTCTGAAACCAAGCCCTTCTTACTTCAGCCTTGCTCACTTGCTTGTCCTGCCCTTTCTGAAAGACTAATGAAATAACTGAGTGATGCAGTTTGGCTGCTGTTCAGCTGAACTCAGGGACACAGAGAAAGAGTGCAAGTGTTCCCAATGAAAAGAAGAGAAAGTACTTTTAGATTATGCAAATAATAATCATTAGTTGTGTTTCCTGTCAGCTGCTGGATCCAAAGGCTTCTTCCCTGAGGAAGATGAATGAAACTGTGGAAGAGTGAGGGACTCAGAGAGTTCTAACAAATCAAATTCAATCTAAAATGATTTTGTTCTCATCTTCAAGAAAATGAGGCCCGTAAGCGAGGTGCTGCTGCCCTATGGAATAAGTCACAACATACTAACTCCTTTCTATTTCTGTCTGGAGAAAAATCTTCATCTGCAGGCTCAGAACTATAGCTGAGAATCTGAACTGGAGCTGCCATTTTCCTCACCTGCTTGTGAGGTTTGCCCCACGACCAGAGCACGCCATAAAAGCTGTAGATGTGCAAAATCACTGAGGGAAGGCTCCGTACAAAGCCACGGTGCTGTAAGAGAGAGCGCAGACACATTTTGGCAAGCTGAGTGTTCTGGTTTGCTAAGCAGGCCACGTTTAAAAAGATTATTTTGCATATTTACAAAGGGTAAGTAGATATAAGCTAATAAGCCCCAAATTCTGAAGCAAAGCAAGACTGACCACACCAATTTGGAGTCTGGCCAAAGCCCTAAATGTCATGTTGCTCTCACGAGTCTGTAACCATCTGACCTTTCTGAATGCTGGGGCAGTACAACCTCAGCAAGTCCACGGAGCTCTGCCAGTTCCTAACAGATCTGGCCCTTTGATTGCATTTATTTTCTCACAACCACTGCAAAATTCAAGAACTACTCCATGCAATTTGCAAAGGAGGGGAGAAAAAAAAAAATCAGCATTCGAATGGTCAGAGCATCAAGTCACAGTGTGAGCTTTCCAGGGGGAAACTCAACAAGACACGTGCTGGCTAATCTGGGCTGCCCATGAGGTCACAGTGAGGTCACACCAGAACGACTTGCGACAGAATTTTCAGTCCAATTATTCTTCAGGAATGCCCATAGGTTCCTGTGAATGTTCCTGTGAATATTCCCGTGAATTCCAGTCTAGTTTTTTTCACCGGTGGGATGAAGTGTTTAAATTTACCTCATCCTAGGGATACAGGACAGTAACAAGTTTAACATTTGCTTCACCCACATACAGCTGAGTAGCAGGAAAATGCTCCTAAGTGTTGGCTTTGCTTTTCCCGTTTAGGCTGTGCTAGGAAATTGAGGATGCTTGGAGGGAAACCTGCCCCTCTGCCATGTTCCTGTTGGGACAGGAGCAGGAGACTACCAAGAAAGGAGATGGGGTGCTGCAAGAAGCAAGGTTTGTGACTGGGTAGCTCGGCTCCATCTCACTTTCCTGATGCCTCTCTCCTCACACAAACCCGGCTCCATTCCAGTCCCACCTCGTGCTCCACTGCAAACTGTGCAGTCACACAAAGCTGCAGAACAGGCTTCCAAATCCCAGCGCAGCTTTTAGAAATCATGATAAGGCTGTAGAGTTAATTCTTATTTACATAACACTTCAGGCTGTCTACGTAAACATTTGTAAGCTGTGTGGAGGAACGTCCTGGCGGTGCACACTCTTCAGCTGCCCGGCAGATGAAATGCTGCAAAAAAATTCTGGGCCACGGGATGCCAAAGTCAGTGCAATCATCAGTGAGCTCGGTAGTTTCTTTCTGAGGGCTTTTATTGATCCAGTGTAGGCTGTTAAATGGCTGTTAGATACTTCAGCTGCCACCCCTGAACTTTCCAAAAGAAGCAGCGAATTCCTGACACCATCTTAATTCAGCAACTTGAAATTCAGTTTTGCTGATGGAGGGAGATATTCCCTTTGCACAGGGAGCACTTAAGGGAGGAGTTCTAACAGATGTGTTAGCCTTTAGCTGCAGCTCACAGTCTACAGGACTGAAAATCTCAGCGTTCTCTTCTAAGTAAGAAGCATGACAGAGCAAAAAGTGACTTCGACGAGAAAAGCCAGGTTACAAACTATAGGTGCTCAGGGAGTCACCAAGCAAATCCTGCTAGGAGTTATGGGAACGTTTAAAAATTGGAAATTCCACTGAGTTCTAACAGAGATACATGGGCCACTGCGTCTGGTAAAAGCTGGGAATATTTCTTTCGCCCTGGTTGAAGGCCAGTTACCAGTGGAATTCCTGCAGAATTTTGCCCTGAGATCTATAGTTTCATAGAATCATCAAGGCTAAAAAACTCACCACAACTCAAAATATGTGGGTCTTCTATAATAGCGATTGAAATACCTCCGAATGCCCAAAGTAAACTCACAGAGTCTCCAAGTATTCTGATATTTTAGCATAAATTACAGGCAAGTCTGTCTAAAACCTAAGTAACTATTTCTGTGTGTAAATGCTGTGTTTGTGTGTAGGCAGCATTTGAAGAGCTGGAATGTAATCAGTTATCAATGCTCTCCTTCCAACTGCAAAAACACAAGCTTTTCAAGTGGAGTGGTTAATCACTGCTGTGGGAGGAAAGCTTCGGAGGGACGATCAGACATTTCCTGCGTTTGACTGAAAAAAAATGAAAGAGTGTGATTCTCTTCACATGAAACAAACATGGCAGGTCTCCATAGAAAACATGTTTCATGTGAAAGCATTAATTCAGTGCGCTTGCCAATAGGTTTGTTTCATTATAAAAAGGGGGGAAAAGGCCATTCCCCCCCCCCCAGAATTTCAATACACCGAAGAGAAGTCAGACATGGCCTTGGAGGTCTCTTTTATCTGCCGAGAGATCAATAACAATAATTAGAGGCTTGAAGGTACCGCAGGGTTTTTAGTAGCACAACTGAAGCAAATGTTTGACAGCAACAGAAGAATCACAGATGGCCTGGAATCAAACAGGAATTCTGCAGGAATTAGAATCTAGCAGATGATCAGAGAACTTTCACTGCTGACATTATCATTAAATAACTCTGATAAAACACATTTCCAAAACCTGCTCAGAAGAGTGACCATGGTAAAGGACATAATCCAGTGAACTATTATCGGCTTTTTTCCCACTACCTGTTAGAGGGCCAGCACACCATGAAGATAAACAAGCAGAGAACTCAGGGACTGTTACACCCAGAAAGGAACCGGTGTTGTGACAAGGAGGTCAAATTTGAAGAGAAAGGCAGAAAGTCTGCCACAATAAAGGAGGATG
This sequence comes from Donacobius atricapilla, assembly GCA_013397315.1. Taxonomy (NCBI): domain Eukaryota; kingdom Metazoa; phylum Chordata; class Aves; order Passeriformes; family Mimidae; genus Donacobius; species Donacobius atricapilla. The sequence continues at coordinate 27,611 of WBMY01018666.1, forward strand.
ACAGTGAGGTACATCAGCCTTCCCAAGTTTCTCTGCGCAGAAGTGACTTGGAGCAAAACCTTTGGTTATAAATCACTGCACTTAAGGTCAGTGTGTGTTCAGGTTGGGAGGAATCTTCCCCTCCACCAGATTCCAGGTAAGCATGTGAGGGCGTAAGGGTTTTAACAGAGATCTGATAAAATTCTCATTTCCTACAAGCTGAGGAAAAGAGGACAAGGGAAGACTTTGCTAAGGCCACTTCTGAGGCAAGTGCTCACTAACTTTGCTTTTATGAGACAAAAATGTAGGAGGAAACCCTAAATGGGACCAGTACTTCCTACTGCTCACTAAATTTTCATTCAAAAGCGAAAAGAAACACATCGACGTTGAGGCAGCACTTTCTGCCTTTCCTATTTCTGTTATTTGAAATACATAATACACAGATTTTCAAAAAACTTCACTCCTTATTAGTTACTTGATTATCAGTTAATATATTTTTAGTCACTTGGGGTTTTGCACATTACAAAGCAGAGCACAGGGCTTTCTGCTTAACAGTTTGCAGTAGTTACCAGTCATTACACCATGAAAAAAATATACATAAACTAGTTACCAGTCATTACACCATGAAAAAAATACACATAAACACAGTTCAGATGCCTAGATACAATTTTTTTTCTTAATAACTTTTTTTCCCCATTTTACATTATTTTAATGCAAGATTATGCTTTGTTGAGAAACTAAGAAATGTATCAGGTGTCACATAAATGTGAAGTGAGAATCAACAAAACAGAAGACTTGACACAAGGTTGCAGTTAATTTAAGATAGCTCCTTGTTGCCAATTTTCCCCATTTATTGTGCTTTCTCTTCCAAACGTTCCCTGATTTTTTTCATTCCCTGCAGAGTAATTTCTGTGTTCATCTTTGCCAGAACACTCGAAATTCTGTCTACAGGCCAATATTTTTTGTTCTTCTGGGTCTCTCCTTCTTTGTTTTGAGGCTTCTCTCATCGTTTTTGGCTCTATTAGCACGAATTTAAGAGCTGCACACCCTCTCTGGACAATCTGTTCAGGGCTCAGGCAGTGCCCAGGGAAGAAGCTCTGCCTCCTGTGCAGGAGGAATTCCCGGGCATCAGTCCCTGCCTGTTCCTCTGGTGCCATGGCTGGTGCTTCGTTGAGAGAAAGTTGACAGTGGTTTCTATCTGGGTATTTTGGTTTATTAATAATATTAACAATAGTATTAATAATAGCTTGATGAATTTAATAGCAACTGCCACTGCAGCAAGGACCATAATATTTCCAGTGAGTTTACTGTTTCTTGCTGAAATTTCATCCAGTTTATGCTATGTCTCCATCTTCAGGCTCAGTCACAACAGCTAGCAACGTGACTGTATGCACAAACATATTTAAGCATGGAAAAGCCAGTCCTTTCCCATCACTCAAAGACTCTACATCCTATTTTTCGCACTGATTTTTTCTGCAACGTTCTCCATACTTTTTGCCCCAAATCACCAGCGGTTCTTTAAAAAGGGACAAGGCCACCCCAGTCCCCTGCATGTTACTCTGAGGGGGAGAGGGACTCCAGACTCACGGCCAGAGCAGGCACCACACCAGCACTTGCTGCCAGGAGAAGGATAAAGGTTTCCACTACAAAGACAATAAAAATTTAAGGCTCAAAGAATTGTATCAAGGTCGCTCCCTCCAAACAAAACACCCAGTTGTGAAAATGCTGCTCACACATGGCCTGAAACACCCCTTGGATGCACTCAGACCCAACAGACTGGACTTAGCTGCAGGTACTAAAATTTACGTGTGGGATTTTATGAATAACTTACAAGAAATAAAGTGAAAATAAAACCTGATTGTACAAGACCTTGCTCGTAGCAAAGTACAAAAAAAATAACCTCAACTTGAGGCAGGTGTTATTGCCTGCAGTAGAAGTGCAGAATATATTTTCTATTTCTTTACATCTGCTATAAACATTTCGATTGTTTCCAAACATTGCATAACAAGTGCTGCTAATGTAACATTTTCCAAGGGAAAAAGGTTCATAAGTAGTTTTCAGGAACCTCAGTTACGGCTGCCCATGTCCATGATCCCAGGAATATCTGAAGAGCCAACAAAGGGATGCATTTCAGGAAAGGTACACATGTTCTCCAGAGCACTGAAACACTTCCAGCATGCTGGAAATGCCCGTGACAGATAAGAGATTTCAACCCATTTGTTGAAAGCCTTTGGAAAAGACAGAGAATAGTGTTGTTCAAGGAAAGTGAGCACTCTTTCACACCTCTTTCAGCACAGTGCCTTGGACAATGCAGCGATTTAGGAAAACAGGCTTGTATTTTCTTGTCCAGGGCTTGTTCCATTCGATCAATAGTGGGTCAGGTGCAGCAGCAAACATCTCATTTTACACCTGCGTGGCGCAGAAACTTTGGCCTTGGGACACCTGTTAGAGCCGTTTCAAGATCTTTCCCCTGGACACCACCTCTCTCAGCTGCTAGCAAGTAGAAAAAACAAAGCAGAACTACCCCATGGACACGGGCCCTGGGAGGGGGGAGTGCCAAAGAAAGCAGCACGGGTTTTACAAGGATGACATGTCGTGTTTTTTCCCTTGGCAGCACAACCTCGGGACACCAAGTGTCCTGGATGCCAAGTGCTCCAAGTATCAAGCAAGCAACAGGATTTGCTACAGGTTCTTCTAAGCTTTGATCACCTATTTCTGTGAAATAACTGAGCTTATGAATATGGTGGTTACAGAGAAATTCTGGGGGAAAAGTAGTGTTATAAATTTTGTCCGAGTGGGAGATGCTGGTTCAAAAACTTCTTTGAAATCGCAGACTCGCATTAGCAATTATTTATTTACCATTGCCCTTGTAAGCTGTGTCATCTAGCTGGCCTTTATTTGTTCCTGTAAAATACTTTAGAGAGCATTTTTAGATTATGAAATTAATGCATCTGTAGAGGATTATCTATTTCAGTAATGTCATCTGTGTGCAACCACAAGATTTACTGACTAGAGCACATTTTCTCTGGCAACATATAAATAATTTGGCCTTTCTTGCTAAGATTCAATCCAATTAGAATCGATTTCAATGGAAAAATATGATCATAACAGGATAAGAGCCAATTAGTTATAAACCCGCTACAGATAAAGGTTGAAAATTCATGATGAGATAAATTCTGTTCCTTAACAAATAAGGATGGCAAAATTATATAGAATCCATGTGTTATTATAGGGCTGAGGTGTGTTTAAATCCAGTCCTGTCTGATGAGTGAAGGAAGGGATGGGAGTGGAATCATTACCTGGGAAAATGTGGTTTTCTGAAAGGCCCAGTACTGTCAAGAATCTGGGATTAACCTCACAGGACATGTTGTCACGATTTTTTGGTATCAGTTTCTAAGGTCCTGTTCAGATCTGTAAAGATTTTAAGAACTCCTTGTTCTGGCTACTGTCAGAGAGGGGGGGAAAGAGAGCAGAAAAAAACCCTAAAGGCAACTTGACTTAACGAGGGGAAATTAAACCGCTGCGTGGAGAGGGACTCAAAATTTGATAACCTTATCACTTGTGCAGCAAATCCTACCACAGCCGCAGTCACTCTGAATGCCATGCTAAAACAAGCCTGGGGAAAAGATGAAAGAGCTGACATACCCCAAAGATTTAGCAGGTCCAGAGACAGAAACCAGCCTTCTACATGAGAATAATATAAACAAAGGGGGTTATCTGCTTACAATGGGTCTCTGATGGGAGGCAACAACCCCACCCAGCTGGCACTACAGGAAAATGAATTTAATCATCCTAATGGAGGAGGTGGATGCTTTGGGAAAGAGAAAACCCAAAATGATGCTTTGGATGGGCACTTAATTCTCCCTTTCCTAAACAAAAAGACTCTGCTTAACTTTTTTTAAGCACATGGAAAAAGAAAAAGGTATCCGGTACAGAATGGGAACTCTGAATAATTCCAGGTGATGGAAAGAAAGGAGGGAGGAGAGAAGATAGATAAAAACTTTCACTTCAGTACAGTCTGAGGTTTCAGTTTAATGTCGGAATTGTTTGGGGTTTTTTTAACTAAAAGTCAAAAAGTGCTTTGTTTGATCTCCACTTCTCAACAAGTAGGAAAGTATTTTATGAAAACTTCATCCTAAATATTTTGAGACAGAACTCACATTATGAATTTTAGGGTCAAATGACCTTGTCTTTACCAGTTGCTTTGCTTTTGTTATCTGAACAAAATTACAGATCCAGTCAGATTACTCACAACAATTTCAGATGAGAGGACTGTGGGAAATGTCCCCATTTCTTGTGTCTTTTTGCTACCAGAAGCCACACAACCATGGTCGTATAGGTAGAGACTGAGTAGGAAAGGACAGAGGAGAGATCTCCATGATGGACCCGATTTTCTGTGTCTTGTGGGTCAAGAGGAACAGAAGGCTCAGACTCGACCATAAGAATTGAGAAAGGAGGTGATTTTTCCACAGCTTTCCTCAAAAAATGCAGCAATATTGTGCATTTCAAAGCCACGATAAAAGCAGGAAGGCAATGACCTACACTGCTGCCTGGCTCAGCTGAGTGCTGCTCCTTTCCACCTCTTTCCCCCTCTCCTATCTCATCCTAGAAGTTGTTTTTCCTCTCTGCTTTCTCCTGGCTGGTGGCCAAGGTGAAGGCCCCATATCTGGGGCAATGCCTCACACTGCTTGCTCTCCTCAGCAAAACAGAACCACTGACACCAGCAAGGCTGGGGACCACCCTGCCTGAGACCTTCTCCTGCATGTGTTTATTTTTTGGTTCGCTTTTTGCTTTAGTCTGATCCTGAATTCAGAAGCTTCTGCCTTCACGAGAGATGCTCAAAGTCCAGAAACCTCCACTGGTTCGTTGAACCGAAGCCACTCCACAGTCACTTGGAGTTTTAAAAGCAGTTTATTAGAGTTATAATAAATCTTTGTTATTACTGCAGATTGGCTCTTGTTGCACAAAAATAATAAATAAAAACATCTGAGGAGCAGATGATTCCCTTCAGCCCTGGTATATCAGGCAAGGACTCAATACTGGCAATTGCACAGACCTCAACTCTGTCCCTCTCTGCTTGGCTGCAGGGATTTTTGAAAATCATAAAGAAATTAAAAACCTGCCAAAGTGAGTTCAGAACCTCACATTTTCTACACCAGATTTACTGTCTCAGCACAAGCCTGCTCTGGATTCCAGCTCTGGGGACAACAAAAAGGCCCCCAGTGACCTGGATAATGGCTATGAGAAGGGACCAGGGAGGTTACAAATAATCTTCCCCCCAGCCAGCTGCACAGCCAGCCCTCCCTTGGGACCCTGCAGGTGTCTGAGCCCTGGATTTGCGAGGGTTGCTTGGTTTTGTCAACCATTTGAGGTCATAGCTCTTAATTTCTGTGCAATAACTGGACTCTCTGGAATAAAACTCAAAACAAAATCCAAGCAGGCATTTGTTCTCTTTCCTATTTCTTCATCTTTCTCACTGATCTTACAGTCCCACTTCCAGTATTTAGTGGTGTTCACAGTAAGTTGAATAAATTATTAATGGAGCTGTTTTATGGAGCTTACAGTTGGATTTAATGGTCTCAAAGGTCTTTTCCGACCTAAATGATTTTATGATTTCTATACCACATCGCCTTTTCTCTTAAACACAGAAACATTCTGAGCCAGGATCCAGGCCCACTGATGACTGGGCGATAGCTTACAAGTTGAGTATGATATCAGAATTAAATTATGTTGTTTACTATTCTCTTTCAATAAAACTAGCCAAAGACTGATGAAAATGGATGGAAAACACAACTTTTTACATAGGTCTTAACATTTATCTTTTCAGTCTGGCTCTCATGGTTAGGGCCTGAATGGTGAGGCAGGGTTTACCTCTTGTCCTATCCTAAAAATTCCCTCTCAGCTCTCTTGTAGGCTCCTCTCAGGTATTGCAAAGTCCTGTAAGATTTCCACTGAGCCTTCCCTTCTCCAGGGTGAATCATCCCAACTCTCTCAGCCTGTCTTCACAGAAGACATCTTCTTCCAGAGAGTTTCTGTGCTTCTGTTCAGAGTAATGGTTTCAGTCTTTACTGAAATTGTTTAAATAATTCACCGAAGGGAAGAGAAAGCAAGAAAAAGACAAATCCTTTGGAAACGCACAACAGATGGACCGGTGCATGTTGGGACTGAGGCAGAACAGACTGGGAGCTGTCATCACCCCTCAGAGCCACATTCCTTCCCCGGCTCATGTGGCCCACACCTGGGACACGCTTGGGAAGCTCCCAGGTTCAAAGCAAAGGCTTCTACCTTTGTTCCTGCCCGCAAGTCTTTTAATTTTCAGCATTCTCCCTCCTTGTCATCGCCGTGCTCTTTCACTAGGAGCGTCTCTGACCAAACACCAAGAAATCTTGAGGGGTTTTCTTTGTTTTCTTATTTATTTGTTTGGGTTTTAGCACACAGGAACTAACTGGAGGTGTTTTGTTTGTGGGTTTCTTGTTTGTGAGGTTGGATGTTTTTTCCTAGACCAAAGAAACATTAGAACTAGAGCTAAAAGTTAGATAAAAGTCACATTAGAGAAAGTTGAGTAGGTGGAAGCTTGAGGACTCTTGGCAATCTCCAGGCGTTTGTTACACTGCAGGAAGACATTACATCGCAAATTTTTCTTTAAGATGATGTGAAAACGGTAACAAATAATCACACCAAAAATTCGTGGCACGAAGTGCAAATAGATTTTATATCTTCACTATTAAATTCCCAATCCAAGCGTGAGTAAAGACAAAGCTGAGTCACACATGATTCAGTTAACCTTGAATTTTATTATTTTAATAAATATCTATGGACATGACTAACCTCCCATCAAGCATGACATTAATGCAATGCTAAAAGTAATAAAAGACTGCCCTTTTTATCCTGATTAGTCCCTATATACTTTTCTCACTAATGCACCATCAGAGCTGCAGAACTTCTCATGAGCTGAGGAGTCGCCAGCAGCTGAAATATCTCCCCCAGGCTGCTCCTGAGCAGCATAAATCTATTTTTCCTTTTTTGGATAAGAGAAATTATGCAAGAATCTGAGTTATGTCCTTGCATTATGAGGACGTAGTCGAAGTGAGAACACAAATACTGAACAAGAACTGAACCATCAAGAGATGGGGTTAAAAAGCATTGAGGAAAGTCTGGTCCTGGCAGCTCTGGTCTGCAGCGGGGCTGTACCCATCCAAAAAAGTGCTGCCCTTTGGGGTGGACAAAGTGTACTGCAAGATTTGTTTATATTTGAGGCAAACATGTCCTGGAGCGCATGGAAAGCTGCAAGGCTGACGTACAGAGATTATCCCTGCTGATAAAAGGAGCACTCAGGAACATCACTAATTATCCAAAGGAACAGAAATGAGGATCAGTACAGCTGAAGGGGGAAATTCCAGCTGGAAGACTTGGCAGTACTTTGCTTTTAGTTTTACTGTACTACAATCTAGCGCTGCTACAAAAAAAAAAAAGAGTCAGTTTTCCCTTCCTGGTCAAAAACAGGAAAAAAAAAAAAAGGTTTGGAAAATGCTCCTGATTGCTAAGGATGTATCTAGACTTCAGATGAAATGTGCAATTAGCTTTAAAATAGAGAGCTTGGGATAAAAACATTAGAATATACCAAAAAATATGTAACCCAAGATTTGAAATGGAAGTTGTCCACTATTTATCAATAAAATAAGTTTTTTAAAAAAAAACATAGAAAAGAAAAAGGAAATAAGTAGAGATATCTACAATTAAGGTGCACTTTAAACCCATGATTAACATTACTGAAATTCAGTATCCTTCAAGTTTCATTGGAAAGTTAAACATTGAATAACAGGAGAGAAAAAAAAGAAGCCAAACAAAACTTGTAATGGGAAGAAAGGGAAAACAAAAATTATGAAGTGAATAGAAGCAGTAAAGAAAACCCTGTCTGTCCCTTTTAGCCAGGACAGGGCGTGGGGTGTTTCAATGGGAACACCAGCCTGGAGAACACCATTCCTAAACCTCAACAATCCCTCTACAGTACTTTCAAACATTGCCCTGGAGCTCAGGGAAGGGGGAAATGAGAATTAATCCATAATTCACAACACTGATGCTATGTAAAACGGAGGGCCAGACTATAACCCACAAGGTCACCTTAACAGACCACGTCACTGCTTTTAATATAAATGTAATATAAACTGATGTTGCAGCAGGCATCACAGGCATGATGGGCTGCTCTGTTTACACCCTGCTGGTGGTGAACAGTGACCACTGGAGCAAGACCAAAGAATGAAAACCACTTGCAGTCCTCCTGCCACAATCAAGACTTCGAGCCAAAGCAGGAGTGCCACAAGAGGGCTGCTCAAGTTAAACAGGATTGGGGTCAAGTACCCACAGTACATTGAATTTTTCACCTGGTGCCTGAGAGAAGATGGGACTGGTGCAGCCTGAAGCAGCTGAGTGCTGCTAATGGCAGCAGGTATCAGGCAGCTGAATTCCTAACATGAACACCAGGGAAAAAGTCCTACAACATCACAGACTTCTGCCCACGGGCCTCAACTGGATCCACACTGACTTTCATCCTCTATCTCAGTCCAGAAATGGGCAAATGCTCAGGGACCCAGGTTATTAAAAGCTGGAACTGGGCTAAATTAGGCAGAATTTCAACCTTTGCAATGTATGAGAGAACACAAAATAATCAGTGATGCATCTCTGCCTGATTCTGCCCCGCCACCCATTAGAATCCAAGACTTAGGTCAGCTTTGCCTCTCTTTGTTGTGAACAACTTTTACACCTGACCAAATGAAACGAGGTGCTGCAGTCTAAAGAGGTGGAACTCAGTTCAAGACTAAACACACACATCTGGCAGCTAAATATCCATTCCTAGTACCTGACTGCCAAAAGAACTCTATTTGAATACCCAGGGTTGAACTTTGCCCTCGGAGTGTTTCCCTCACGGTGTTTCTCTCTGCATACACAATAAAGTGGCCAAGAAATCTGTTCCTGATTTTTGTCTCTGTGCAGACCACATTTGAAATACATTCCCTCCACCTAGGCAGATGCTGTTAAATAGCAACACAAGAGAAGACAATGCATTCCCTGCAGCTGCCTCTCTGATGAGAATACCATCTAAAAATGACAAAGATGCTACATATTTGTGTTCACACGAGCAGGAAGGAGGCTTATAGCTTATCTTTGAATTTAGTAGGCACTAAATTGCGCTGCTAGCAAGCTTTGACTGCAACCAGACAGTGGTCTGGATGATCACAACCCTAGAGTTCTTTCCTGAATCTCCAAACTTCATTCCTTGTTCCCCAGGATAGGTAAAGCCCTCCCTCTCTACACTTTATTTCTATATCTTACTGCTAAATTCAATAATAATGAACCTGTGCAACATTTATTTTATTAATGAGGTTCATAGCAGTTCGATTTTTGCCACAGAAGTGTTCCTTGAATATCTTTATTACGAAAAGGAGAAGGGCAGTGCTTTGGATTAAATGGATCATTTTGTTTCACTCCAGTGGGACAACGCTGTTTGAAAGCCAATTCCCCTGACCTAGAGGATCTTCCCTGATTTCATCTCTCCAGTTGGACTTTTCCAGCTTGTAATTAAGTATTCACTGGGTACCAGGGAAACAAAGAATAAAGAAAAAGGGGGGGAAAAATAAGCCCTTTGTAGAGGTTCCAGTCCTCTGGTCCAAGGAATATTTAATTATTTAGGCAAACTGGAAACGCTTTTCTGGAGAGGCTGAGAGAGTTCTCCCATGGTGGTCATGGACAGAAAAGACAGAAAAAAAAAGAGAAAATGGACATTGGAAACCCAAGGGATCTCTATGGGGAAAAGAGGTGCCTGCTTAGCTCTTTCAGACAACATAAATAGTTACACTTACCGTGTGAGTTTACAAGGAAAGGTGTAGTTCAGTGGCAAATGAATTGTCTTTAATGACATGTTCACTATTCCTTTAAAATTATTGGTTTATCCTATCATTCGGGTAGCAATCAAGGAAGGAAAGCAATGTGAAATTCATCGGATTTAAGGCTGAATAGCAAATGAATTGTCTAACTACATTCAATATTCCATTAAAATTACTGCTTTATCCTATCATTCAGGTAGCTATCAAGGAAGGAAAGCAGTGTGAAATTCATCAGATTTAAGGCTGAATAGCAAATTAATTATCTAACTACATTCAGTATTCCATTAAAATTACTGCTTTATCCTATCATTCAGGTAGCTATCAAGGAAGGAGAGCAATGTGAAATTCATCGGATTTAAGGTTCCCGCTCCTGCGATGGATGTGGGATACGGTTTGCGCTAAGTTCCGCCGCGCAAACTCTCCTAGTCTTTAACAAAGCCACCAAAAGCCGAGGGAGAGGTACCCCGAAAAGAAGGTGGTGCTCCTGTCCCGGGGAGGCTCCCATGGAGCGGAGGCCCCGGGGAGGCTCCCATGGAACATCCCGCCCGGAGCATCCCGCGGCTCCGTGTGCGGAACATCTTCCCGCGCCTTCCCAGCGCCGGGCTCCCGCACTCCCACCAACCCCGGGGCCTCCTCGAACGAGGCTGAAGGGAGAGAGGCTTGCGAGGCAGCTGGCAGCATCCCCGC
>WBMY01018666.1:38190-77896 GCA_013397315.1 Donacobius atricapilla
TTGGAGCGAGCCTGGATGCAGCGAGGGGAGCTCGGTTTGTGCCGTGGGCCTGACCCCTCTCAGCCAAGTTCAGAGCAGTGCGAGCTATCAAATGTGACAGGCTGCTGGCAAGCAGCCCCAGGCTTTCGGCCGGGATCTCTTCCAGGCCCGGCTGGGATCAATTAAACTAAATAACAGTTCTTGCAATAACCAGTTCCTACCTCGTTCTTCAGAAATTGCTCGGTGTTCAAATGTAAATACCGTAAGTTCATACCTTGCCGCCCCTTTCCCCGCTCCAGCTTTGGATAAACCGACATCAACAAATCCGGGATTTTTAGAACGAGCCTTTAAAAGTCGAATCAGGAAGGAACGTGGCACGTGCAGAACTGCATTCTTGTCCTCTGGTCTGTCATGGTGAAATCCATCCTGCTTATCCCACACCCTGAATATGACTAAAAGCCCCACCACACATTTATTTCGCTAGACTTCATGTTAAATGGAGGAGTTGTCCATAATTGATTGACAGGCTGGCCAAACAGCCTGCCTAAAAAATTTGGAGTAATTGTCCAAAACCAGCCTCAGTTGTGCTGTAACTCAAGTGTTTGCAGGACCAGGTAATGGCCACATTAGAGCAACAAACATTTCAAATCAAGCTCGGTTTTTCTAAGTGATTCTACTACTGTACAGAGATTTGCTGTGAGCAACATGAATAATCTACCTCAACCTTTAAAGGATGCAAAATAGTGTAACTGGAACAAACACCTTTTCCAATGTGAATGAAAACAAGAATTATTTTCCACTGAATTATTAAAAACAAACAAAACCCCAAACAACAAATATTTATAATCCACTAATCTCCAGATCTTTCCTGAGAGAAGCCCATGTTAAAACTATGAATTACAATAATGACTTTCTATGCAGCCAGAACGTATTTGCACAGTTTTAAAGTCCCTGATCATTCTCTCATTTGCAGAGGAACAGAACTCTCTACCCGAATAAAAAGAAACATAATACTTTCTTTTTCATTTTAATGAACTTCACCTAGTTTTGCTTGCTACATTTCCAAACCCTAATGTAACACTAAGAAAGCACTTGTTCTGCTAAGCATTTGAAAGTAGTTGGATCATTCAGCTGCTTAAAGGCCCTCGTGAATGGAAGCCAAGATTTTTATGATCCTGCAAAATGTCCAGTACTAGCCTGGAATACTGTGCTGTTTTGTCATTGCATTCCTTAGGTAATGACTCTCCCCACCAAGAATTCTCCCCTTTTTTGAGGAGCTGGAATAACCTCCCTGGCCTGGGCTCTCTCCACCACGTTGTGCTAACCTGACAATCCTCCTGAGGAGCCTGCAGGGCTTCTTCAAGCAGTCACATTTTAAACACTGTTCCATTTTACAAGTAGAATTTCTGCAAATAATGTCTTGCTTTAAACACACGGTATGGATAGCAGAAAGGCTGGAATACCACTTCAGAAACAATTCCTCAGAGAATGGCTGAAGGCACAAGGCTGAAGGACCAGTTAGGCCCCTCTCTCTAAAAATATCAATAAACGTGACATTGCAAGGTACTAAATTTATTGTTTTTACACCACCTTGGGGAAAAATGCTCGTGTCTCTAGAATTTTTTATTGTTGCCAATACGAGATGGTTCAACAAGAAACTTTATGGGTTAAAATCTGGAAAACCACTTCTGCCTCGCAGGAGGAAGCAGCATTTGAGCCCAGTCTCCAATATCAGCACATTTTAGTGATACCATTCTACCTACCATAGCCTGTCTGCTGGCCCAAGCATTTCTTTTAAAAACAATCTTAAAAAATCACATTCCTTTGCCAAGCAAATTCCTATCCCAGTAAACTTGCCACTGTGGGACATGCCTTGCAAAGTCACAGTTACCCTTCTAAGGGGAAACCTCTGCAGTGACTTTGTGGGGTAAACTCCGGAGTAGAAAATCTGCCTGCAGCCAGGGAATTCAGCTGTGTTTGTCACCACCGAGGGAGTAACCCTGGGGACAAGCAAATGGACGGAGAGGGAAGGGGCTAGATTCTGCTAAAAATTACCAGAGATCACATGGTGTAACACACTCACTCCAGATTTTCAAAACCTGGGAGTGTGTGGGCACGGGGGACGAGGGACCAGGCTAGGAGGATGTGAGAGGAATCAATTCTGGAATGCAGAACTATGCAACAAGTCATCTGCAGCTCACAACCAAGGCAGATGGACAAATGGAAAAGGCTAAAACTCATCTGCAGCTCACAACCAAGGCAGATGGACAAATGGAAAAGGCTAAAACTCATCTTCAGTTCACAACCAAGGCAGATGGACAAATGGAAAAGGCTAAAACTCATCTGCAGCTCACAACCAAGGCAGATGGACAAATGGAAAAGGCTAAAACTCATCTGTAGTTCACAATCAAGGCAGATGGACAAATGGAAAAGGCTGAACCAGTGTGGTAACACCCAATAAAGATGAGAAGAGAAGAAATTCAAGGATGGCCCAAGCTTCACCTGCTGGGAGAGGCTTTTGGGAGATGGGGTGAGGAGGGAGAGGCAGAAACAGAAGGGGAAAACCAGAGAACAATGAAAGGAGCAGGGATCATTCAAACCACAGCAGAGCTTCCTCAGACCAAAAAGCAGAGAAGCTCTCGAGCCACTGGGCAATGTCAAGCCAAAGCAATGCTTTACCTAGGGGAGGTATTGACAGGGAGGCTGGAAATTAGTTGGGAAGTTATGGAACATGGCATATCTCTGGAAAAAAAGCTTAAAAATATTATCTAATTAATGCCATCTGTATTGATCTATGTTCTACATTAACTCTTCTAATAAAAGGCCCACATTTCACCCTCAATAAAAGCAGTGTCAGTAATCTCAGACTGTATTTTTATATATCTGCTTATAAAATATTGTTTACGAAGGCAAGAATTTATTCGATTTTAATATTTATGCTCTTAAGGTGGAAAATACAAGTCCTGAAAAGCAGTGTTTTATTTTAAACAGGAACCAGCCAACACAATGCCAAAATACCTTCCTGAATAGGTAAGTGTAGTGTAACTTAAAATGTCAGAAACAGTTGGGTGGAAGGAGGCGGGTTCCATATGCATGAAAGATATGTTCTGAAATTTCCTCAAAGCCTCTGAAATGAAAACTGCATTAAAAAAAAAAATTACAACATCGAATCAAACATACATCCCTATTTTAGATTAGTTTCTTTTAAAAATAGATTTGCTTATGTAAAATATTTGTAGTGTTCAGAAAAGGATTAGGAAAGAGTCGTCATCCATAATTAAAACAAAATAATTACTCTGCTGCACACATATCCTCCCATGAAGAGGGTGGGTCATAATTACTAAAAAATCATTTGGGAAAGACATAGGTACCACAGTGATGAGAGTGAGAGCAGTGCACAAATGAGTGTAGGACAGAAGATGCATAAATTGGGTGGGAATGAAGGATTTGTTACTGCAGCCTTCAGCAACTGAAAGAATATTAAATAGAAAAACTTGCAACAAGAAAAGCATAAGACACTCCTGCTGCATCCCAGGAGGGAGCACTCAGCGGAGTAACAGGAGTCTTAAGCTGAAGCTCTGGGACAGCTTAAAACCCCTCAGATAGTCTGAGCTCCTCTGCCTTCCCCTCAGATCATTTCACACATTCTCTGTAAAATTTAATTCTACAGCAATGTATGTTCACTATTAATGCCCTGCTGCTCCAGATAAATAATTTCATAAGAAAGTTCATAAAGAACTGTATCATTATCAGAATAAATCAGTTATTCTGGTACGTAAGATGTCTGAATGTTAGACAAGCCAGACTTTTAAAACATATTCCGGTATTTGTCAACTGCGAGTGCAAGCGTGCAGCTTTTTTCCCCCCACATGTCCTGAGCTGCAAATTCATCTTGACATCCATGATGACAAAATGAACAGAGTTCTGTTTAAATCCCTGTTTCTCAGTACACAATATAACTGTGTTCAGTGGTTTCTCATAGGTAGGTGGACTCCCTGCAGCACTGCAAGAGAGAAAAATATATGACACTAATCATATAAAGATGAGGGTGTTCCAATTAAAAAATGTGATTTTTTGCTCAACTTCATCATGAGAGTTGTGTGCTTTCATCTGTTTCTCCTAGCTGATGAAAGTAAATTAAAAGTGTCACCATTTTACTGTGTGAGTTTTATTCCAGAGACGTTCTTTTATTATTGATGATTATTACCGACGGATATCTCACTAGTCTCTGGTATGTTTCTCTTTTTCACGACAAAAATACAATAACATTCCTGCTCTGATGGCCTCCTGGAATCCCTGATCATTTCCAGAACACAAACCTGGCTATCAAAACACAGCCACAAAGTGCTCTTTAGTGAGCAATAAAATACTCCCAGCATCAGCACTGGATCCAAGCTTCTGTACACAATTACAGGATCAAATAGCTGCAAGGAACAAGATATTTTTCAAAGAGTGGCTGTGGCTACCTCTGTCTGTGAGCAGCTACTGGAGATACACCTGGACGTAAGGAAACATAGGTACTCTCACAAATAAAGTAGTAGAAATGGGTTGAAGACTTTGTGAAACCCAGAGCAAAGTCCTCTCAAAGCTATCAACAGCACTAAACAAGTATCTTCTTTCCTTTAATTAATACCTAATTTTGTGCTTCATTTTCTCAAAGTTATACACTGGAAATAATACTTTCTTCTGGGAAGGCAATGAATTGCATTATTGTCCTTAAAACACTCAGTTGTTGTTGGGTTTTTTTGGTTTTTGTTTTTTTTTTTTAGTTTGATGAACTTGTTTCAGTTCTACTCCTTTAGAAGGTGAAAAAGTAAAGCTGAGCAGTGGAAGATATTTCCCAACCAAGTCTGTCAATCAAAGCTCCAACTCTCAAATTAACTCAGAATTTCATGTCTTCATGTTGCTGTTGGACACACCAAATTCCCCCTGAATCCACCAGGATGCTAAAAAACCACAGGGAGATATGTTCACAAGTAAAGAATCATTTTCCTTGGCTGAAATATTTCACCTTGGAATTCCCCAAAAAGTTTATTTTTCACATTAATCTCAAATATACAATTCTAAATTGTTTTCAAAGATGTGACTCTTTGTCCCCCTCAACAGAGAGGGTCCCCAGCAGAACGAATTAAATTTACTGAATTAAAACAGGAGTGGAACTACCTAAACAATAAAATTACAATTGAATTATCAGCACTTAGATGACAATGACAAATAGACAGTTTCACACTAAGAAATAAAAGATCTTGATGGGGTTACTTTGAAATTAAATGATATCATAACTTTCGAGGAGTAAAAGTTTCCTACCCTTTTTCACTTTAATAAACTGAAGACTTTAATAGAGATCTTTTAGCAACACATGCTGTACTCTGAAGGTGTGAATATTTCCTGACTAGCCAAGTTTACATACAGCTCACACAGGAAACTCATAGGTTTCTTTAACCTGACAGTGAAGTTTAGCTAAATGTGAGTAATATTAATAAAAAAATAACCCTTAGGACATCTGTTCTACACAGTAAAGGGTCTTGCTTTAGGGGAAAAAAAAAATAGGCTTTAATTCCTCATTTAAGTCAAGTAATTCTTCAAAGATCCTAAGTATGTACAAATCCCAAAAATGCTTCCTGCCATCTCACACTCTGGAATGGCAAACCATTTCTTTTAGTAGCCATAACAGAAAAGGAAAACCTAATTTTAGGTTGCATCAAGAGCATTGTGGGAGTGATCATCTTGGTATCAAAAGGGAAGCATTAGGAAAGATAACTGCAAGATAAAAGTGCAGATTATATATGTTGCAAATATGTAATTTAAGAAAAGGCAGCATTAGGCTGTGTGTGAGGCCTCACCTGCTGCTGAGGGTCTGGCTCTGTGTGGGTACAGACACCATCAGGGTCTTTTCTGCTGTACCACAAATGAAAAAAGAACAAATCACAATCCAGGAAAAAGTCCTGAAAAACACAAAGTCAGGAAGGGTGGATGAGGACAGACAAAATTATAAACGTGCAATTTTAATAATTTTCTTTTTTTATTGCCTGAGGTGTTTTAGATGCATAACCTGTTTTCGCATATCCCATCAACACTATATTTCAATATTTTACAGAGTAATCAAGCTGGGATCTCTGAGTTATCAACAAAATGCCAGCTGAAACAAATCCATAAGCCATAAAGTATGTTTTGTGTTTAGCTGGGCAAACTAAGTGACTCTGGAAAATAAAACAGAAAAAATAATTCAGTTTGCAATCAGATCTGCGGGGCTCCTCTGGTATCTCTGATAGGATTATTACTCACCACCATGTGCTCAGAAAAAAGGCATTTGTCTAAAGTGTCTTTGCAAAATATAATAGGAAAGCTTGAGCAGAGCTGAGTGGCTTCTGTTGCTGCTCTTATCCAACATTATCCATTTGTTTCATCCCACAGCTTTCTCTTAGGCTACCAAGGAATAATCCAGGCTTTATTTCCCAGCGGGATTTCAAAGATGGTTCCAACCACATTTGCTGTCTCTTAATGTGGTGGGGGTGTGGTTTGATTTTCATATTTTTGCTGCTGACATCACCTGGCGTCTCCCAAGGGGTGTCCTAGAGGTGGTGCTACAATAAAGGACAGACATTACACTTCTCAACCCTGGGCCCCCTCTTCCCCTTTTGTCCCATGGCCCAAACCTGTGGGGAGGGAAGAGCCACCCTGGAGCCCAAGAAGGAGGGCAAGGCCTAAAAAAACAGAGATCTTGGAGTGGAGGAAGTGGCACTTTGATACTGTACTTCAGAACCTGAAATCCCACTAAAACCCCATGAAAGGTGTTCACATAACTTATCACAGCCAGTTCTACGGCCTAGCCTTTCTTCTGTAGCAGTTCCCCTTCTCCCCTTCCGAGAGGAAAATGAGCCTTATTTGAAAAGGGGGCGATTTCAGATACACCAGGGAAGGACTGGCTTTTCAAACATCCTAAAGGCAGCTGTGCAGTCCAAGCAGAGGCTTTGGCAGAAGCCTGATGCAGTGGTAATACTTCCCAATCCAGACTTTTTTTCTTTAATGGAAAATGATGGAAAGTCCTGCTTTAACAGGATTCAGACACTGGCTCTTGGAAACAGGATTTGGTAACCAAAATAAAAAAGTCTCTCAGAAACTTTAATGGCCTCCTTCACTAAAGCCTGGCCAAATACTTGCATTTAATAATTGAAGCTATCAGTTTACTTTTACATAGTGGATCTAAACCCTCTCTCCAAAACAGACACAAAATCCCCTTGGCTGCACTCTCTGTAGCCAGAATTTGGGGCAATATATTTATAAAAAATGAGATATAGTGATGGTAACTCAAATAATTTTGATGTTGTTTGTCATAATGGTTAGGAGATGAGGTGAGAGCTGATAATCCTCACATCCTGGAGCCAGTGTGGTGTTTATAAATGTTTATAGGTGTGAATTTCACCACTGTGACCTCAGGTAGCTGCTGGAGTCCCCAGAAAGAGCTTCATGGACAGACCCTACATCAATCCCCAGCTCTTCCCATGAAATCCCCTGAGCTTCCTGAGAGATGAGAACTTCACCTTAGACCAAACCTATCTGACCAGATAAACTCAGCTTTTGGCCCAGGAGAGTTTGGATCTTGATCCCCAGCCTTTTAGAGAACATCAATACTGCTGTGCTATAAAATTAAAAATATTTGAATTTTCTAGCTGAAGGCAAATACGTAAATTTTCAATAGAAGAGCTGTTTCATGTTAGTTTTAGAGTGAAACAATAGAACTCAGGCATGTGTTGCACTGACAGCAAACTGGCTCAGTGGGTTGTAGGAAAGGGCCTGGGTGAGAAGTACAGGTGACGCTCCTCACCTCCAGGAAGTTCTTGGGTAGGTAAAGTGAAGAAGGATGCAAGAAGAGAAAAGAACCATCCTGGAGGAGTATGGAACTCCCCAGACTGTCTTTTTTTTTCCACAAAAAAGGCGTTCTCTGCTGCTGGGACGCAGCGCTCACTTTCTGCACAGCCCAGCGGGGTGATTTACTCACTGCATCACCACGAAATCCAACGTGCAGTTTTGTGCTAAGTGTGTGGTAAATCCATGATGGATGCTCTGGAAGCCACAATTGCTACTGCACAGGAACTCGTGGTGTTGGTACAATATGAGATAATAGCAGGGGGCAAAGAGCTGCCTTATGAGGAGGCTCGACTGAAAACACAGCTTCACATTTCAGCCCAGGCCCTTATCGCTCTGTCAGCTCCAGATCAATCCTTTTCCAGTCCTACAGAGGAAAAATAGGGCTATGAAATATTGGAAATGGGAAAAAATTAACCCCTGCCCAAAAAGCCATCATGAGCCATCCAAACTTCTTACATCCCAAATTAAATCAGTGTTTTCCATGAGGTATCTGAGAATTACAAAGTTTAAGAGTACAGCAAGAAGGATATGTATGTTTTCTTCACAATGAGTACAGTTCATGTTCTGTCACCAAAGAATGTGGACTAGAATTAACCAGCTAATGAGGAATTACAAAAAGAGAAAGAAAAACGCAGAGAAAAAAGAGGAGAATCAGTAATGGGGATCAGATATTTGTCCACTGTAAACCAACACTGGCCTAAAGAATTGTATGAAGTTACATCACATCATCTTCACCAATCCACATTATTTAACCACTTTTGTTTGGGAAGGAACCTGATGGATTAATCTGCTGTTCCTGTAATTACCTTAAAAGGTTTTCCTGTCCCTGTTCATAACTTCACATCTTATAAAAGAATTAATTGGATTATCTTTGCTGAACCACAGAAGTGGAAGTTATGCAATACTGTGATTTCACTTTAGGCCAGCAAGGACTTGGAAGTAAGTATCCATCACTAAAGTTAACACCAGATTTTCAGAAGGAGCTGTCCTCTAAAAAAGAAGGGAACTTCCACCCTGTAAAGGATTACATCACTTTGACAGTCATTACTGCCGTGGAACAGCACAAGCTCATTCCCCACCCCTTTCTCCAGCCCACTTTTCTCTCTGTTTAATGTAAATAGAAATTCTCTCAAATATTTCGACCATTAAAAAAAAAGGCAATGTTTTTTTCCACAAGTTCAATGTGGAACTGCATCTTTTGAGGCGGTATGACCCTTCCCTGGCTGCACCCTCCTGTCAGGAGTTGTGGAGAGGGAGAAGGTCTCCCCTGAGCCTCCTTTTCTCTGGGCTGAGCCCCCCCAGCTCCCTCAGCTCGCAATAGAATAGGGGAATACAAAGATTAAATCAATTTTTATTATTTTTTTGCTGGATTTACTGTCAAAAAAAAGTTAAAAGGAATGATTAGTAGGAACAAATTGGAATGAATAAGAAATCTCCATTTGTTAAACAAGAGCCAAGGAATAGTCTGGATTGCATATTCCAGGGCTGTGGGGGAAAAATGAAGAATATGGTACAAAGTAATTACTTGGCTCCGCAGGAACGGAGCTAACTGGGAGGCAGGGTAGGAGAAAAAGTGATTCAGGGGATACAGCGAGCATGAAAAATATCCATGCATGGAAGGAAATGGAAGCAGAGGGCAGAAGGGAGGAGGAAACAGCAAGCCAGGCATTTTCTTATGGAAGATTATCAGGTTTGTCAAGCACGACATCCCCGTGGTGAGTTCATGCTGACCACTCCTGACGTTCCTGTCCTTCCTGTGCCTGCGAATGCTGTCCAGGTGAATTATTCCATCACCCTTCCAGGCACCAGCCTGCTCCTCTCTGCCCTCAGGGAGGGTACGAGTGACCCTGGCTCTGCCCCAGCTCCTCCAGCCGCCACAATCATTCACAGATTGCCAAGAGCAGCCTCATGACATCAGGGCCCATGGATTTACATTTGTCCAGCTTCCTAAGGGCTCCCTGACCTGGTCATCTCCCACCAAAGGTAAATTTTCCTTCCTACACATTGTCCCCTGGTCTTGGGGTTGATGAATTCCAATCTTAGTAGTAAAAACTGGTGCGAAGAAGGGATTCAGCACCTCAGCCTTTTCCATGTCCCGTGTCAGCGCGTTCCCCACCTCACTCAGGATTAGTGATGCAGGGGCACCTTTCTAAAACAAATATATATTATATTATATATATATATATAATATAATATAAATCATAACCTGAAACACGTTTCAGCTGTGGGACAGAGTAATCAATATGCACCTTTTATTGTTCTGAATTCATGATCTATAAAACCTTAAAAGACAACAAGTAACAAATTATTTCACAGTGTTTTAAAAAAGGGGTGCATGAAAAATCTAAACTCTCATTCTCGCATGGGGAAGTCAGCTTTTCATTGCAAACCAGAACAGATGGATAAATATTTTTTTTTTGCGCCTGAAACATTTTTTGACAATTTTAACACAGAAACCCCCGTACAGGACCACATCTCTCAAGGGAACTGTACTCTGGGTGAATTATACCCAGACTTTTAGCAGCCTGCAGGCCAGTGTGCTGCTCGGTTCAACACAGATGTGTGACCTTGGCACTGCTTCGCTGTGAAAATTGTGCAAAGGTGTGAGAACATACACGAACCAGAGCTGGGCAAGATAAGCAGAGGGAAAGCCTAGACAGAGGGCAGCTGTTGAAATCCTGACAGTTAGCAGCTTCCAGAGTCCAGAGGAGAAATACTGGCATGAAAAGGTGTCAAAAGGCACAGGGAAAAAAAAAAAAAAAAAAGAGGGGAGGATGGACTAGATGGAATAGTCTCTCCTATTTTACCCACTCCTCGGGGAGAAATTGTAAAGGCTTTTATTCTAAGCTATCATCATGCAGTACAGCAGGTGATGCAGATTGATGTCAGACTGAACCACTTCCAGTCCAAGCAGTTAATCCTAAATATTAGCTGTTTTTCAATTTTTCCACTGGAGAAAAGAAAAAAAAAATAAATAAAAAAAAATTTGACATTTTCAGACATAAAAAGACAATACCAGAGATGCTAGATGCTCAGTGAGGAAAAATGTATGGAAGATATCAGCTTTGCTCTAGTTTCAGGGGAGTGAGGCCCTGGCACAGGGTGCCCAGAGAAGCTGTGGGTGGCCCTGGATCCCTGGAAGTGTCCAAGGCCAGGCTGGGCAGGGCTTGGAGCAGCCTGGGACAGTGGGAGGCGCCCCTGCCATGGCAGGGCGTGGAATAAAGAATCTTTAAGGTCCCTTTGAATCCAGACCACGCTATGATTCTATGACTCCGTGACCCAATTAAATGAATTTAATTGCCTGCCTGACCCCAAGCTGGCCCTTCATCCATGCAAGAAGGAGGCTGCAGCAGGTCAGCCTCAGTCTCCATCACCAAGCCAGCCTTTCCTGGTTCCCCTCATGCAGAAGGCCAGCCTGGCAAAATCCTGGTGCAGACAGAGCCACAGCCAGCCTTCCCCAGCACCGTGGCCTGCTGCCAGCAGGGATTTTTCCTGCCTGGAGCTCCCTGACATAACTGGACGAGGCAGCCCTGTGCAAAGTGCAAAAAAAAAAAAGATGTTTTGTGAAGTCATTGCTGAAACTGGTGTCAGGCATTTTATGAGTCATTAACTCAGAAAGATTTTACTGGGGTTCTGGGAAATGAGGAACTGGGGGCTCATCTGTCAGGATTTCAGAGCTGCAGGTGAAATGCTGCCTTTGGTTAAGTGGATTCCTGAAAGTCCTAACTGGAGGAGGACACACCAAAATATAACTTACGGAAATAATAGATTACCCTTTATTTTGGTAAAGCTGTGCCCCGGGGAGATCTGAATGTTCTTTCACTTTCTGTGAATGAATTACATCGCTCATGGTGATGTTAAAAACGTTAGTTAAACATTTTACTAAATGCAGCTTCCTGATCCTGTGCTCCTGAACAAAAGTCACTTGTTATAACAAATGTTGAAGACACATCAGGAACTTTTTTCTTCTTGTCACAGGCTGAGTAATTTTAAATGTCAAGCATTTCCTCATTAAAACTCTTCCATAATCTTAAGGGAAGGGGTGAAGAGGGCAGAAGATTAAAATCTTGTGGCACAAAGTGTGCTGCAGTCTCACTTTATTGATACTTGTAGTACAGGCTGGGATGACTCAGTCCACCACAGGACAGAGTTGGGGTCACAGCAGAAACTAGAGAAGGAAGAAAAATCCCCTCACTGAGCTGAGACAGTGCTCTACTGATAAAACTCTCTGGAGAATTCCTCGTCCATGAGCCATGGCAGCTCAATTTCAATTAAATTTCTATTTTCAGAATTTTGATGAGAAATTTCTTCCGAAACCATTCAGCAAGAGGGAGTGATGGAAGTCCTCATCTGCCTGACCTGCCAGGACAAGGGGGCAAAGCATCATCCTCTGCACTCCAGCCCACGAGACAGTTCTGTGGAGGCTGAGTTTGAACAAAATTATAATTAAGTGTTCTACAAGTTCTGCTGTCTTACTGATGTACACTATCAAAGGCAAAACTCAAAAGAATTTCCCTGAGAACTGCAAAAGACATTTCAGTGCATCAGGTCTTCTCCCTGACATACCTGAAGGTCCTCCTCCAAACCCCAGAGGTGTGAGGGTGATCCTTGCACACCGGTGGAAGAGCCCCAGTTTTCCTGGCCCATAAAATGGTTAAACCTTTGCCTTCAAAAGAGTCAGCCTAAGGCAGAGAACAATCATGGAAAGTTTCAGCCCAACCCATTAATGTTTGGCAAAGCCATAACCAGCTTAAAACACAGGCCTGTAATTAGAGCAGGTCGGAACATTCTCAGCTAAATGAAATTTCATTGAAATGCGCTGCTTCATCCAAGCCAAAACAGCATATTTCAGAGACGTATCTGCTTCCACAAGGTTTGTGTTGGGAGAGCTGAGAGGGAAAGTGTGCTCACTCACTATAGCCTGAAGATGAGGTCACTGGTTTGGGATGTATGAGAATCTAGCTGAGGCCCTGACTCGCAGAGAGCAGCAGTACAGAGCAGCGTTCTTGCATCAGGACTACAAAATACCCAAATGCCAGAGCATCTCCCTGGCTATGTTACCCATGAAAAATTCCTTATCATGAGATACATGCCTTGATTGTGATGTTCAAGGGATTTTATGTCTTCAAGCACCACAAACAAAGTCATATTTTTGACCATTACAGGTTGACCTAAAAGGGAGGTGACTTCTTCCAGAAGTCTGTGCTTCTAACAGGAAAGTTAGTCAACATTTAAACTATAACAGTTTCTCCAGTGAGTGCAGTTCTTGGACAGATCAATAAACATTTGTTTGAAAAATTACAGGCCATAAAAAGGGGGAAGAAAACATTAATATTAGCAGGTGGAAAATCCTTACTTTTTCATCCTTATGGTTTTCACATATTGTACATACCCCTGAAGCAGGGAACAGCAGGAGAAAATATGTTTGCAATGAAAACGTATTTCATACTGTGGTAGGTCCTCCCATCCATTACAGTGAGGTTTGAGGCCTAAAAGTCTTATCCCAACCAAGGAGAGAACAAAATTTTTCATTTCTAAAAGTTTCAGCAGGAATTCCTTGCAGTGCTGAGTTGAGCTGATGCAAACCTTTGCTTTCTGGCACTATTACCTGTCTTCAGCTTGTGCAATTATTTTACTTCCCAAACATCAGGTTTAGTGAACACCTGCTTTTTTGGAAGATGATCCAAAGGTTTTTTGACATAAATGTTGGGTCTGTAGCATTCACTGCTCTGTTATTGCACATGTCAGCAGAAAGGAGCCGTGTCACACAGAAGATTGGGATCATATTTGGCTAATTCAATGTAAAGAGTAATTCAAGCACATGTTTTTCCAAGTTTTCTCAGTTAGAAGCACTGGGGTTTTCTATATGCTTCTCTAATTCTTAAAATCTTCATATCAGTCTCAAAAACCATTTAATTTGTGTTATTAGTGCAATCTATTTAAAATTCAATCTATTTAAAAACAGAAAACAAAAGCAAAGATACAACTTTGAAGAGACAAAAATAGATGAAGTACTGAAAAACTGGCCTCTCTTCTCAAACCACTGAGACTTGCAGCAAAGTTTTCCTCCTTGAACATCAAAATTCGGAATTCAAGGGATCAGGGTCACTGCAGCTGAGAACTGGGTCTTCCAAAAGAAAGTGCAAATTTTTCTTCGGTTACATTTACAGAAATAAAATTCAATGCTTATCAACTCTAGAATTTCATCTTTCTCTTTCAGTTAAACTTTTATTGGAAAAACTCTGGAAGTTAGTGAGATCACACCTTAAAATGCAGAAGCTGTGTGTGAATAATCAGATCTTGCTAGCTAGGAGGAATAGTTCAATATTTAAGTTAACCTATCAAGAATAACTGCATGAATTTAAAGGATGGGCCACTCCAATTCTCCTCATGGGATACAAATTAAAATGTGGTGAAAACCAGAGCAATGCTCAGATTCTAGTAAACAAATCATTCATTTAATATTAAGGTTAATAGTCTTTCACGCTTCCTGCTGACCTCAAAACACATTTTAATTTTAAATTTTTTTTTAGGCCAGGCACCCTCACAAAATTAAAACACAGTGAAAAAGAATTCAATATCCTAAAGGCTCTGTGAAACCACAAACTTTCCGGAAAAAAAAAAAAAGAAGCTTGCAAATTTTAATACGCTGACCCAGATTGGTGTGGTTTGCTCTCCACTACTGGCTGGCACTTCTCACAAGAAGTGAGGACAGTGGATATAACCCAAATCCTGGTGTCAAGCTCATGATTTCCCTGGATTTTGTGGTGATTCCACTATCTCCAGCTGGACCTTAGTGAAGCCATCCAAACAGACATCCCTGCTGCTGGTGTTCTCCTGCCTTTCAAGTACTTCCCTTTGCTGTGGTAATGATGAATTTTAACACAGACTGTTGCCATTTAATAAATACGTTCATTTTAATGCACTAATAAATTTTTAAAATGTTTATGTCTACATAGTGACTAGAAGTATAAAACTTATGTAAGTCCTAGATATCAACCTTTTAATATTTCAACAATCCAAAGGGTTCTCAGATGTTCCTGAAAAAAATCTGAATGTACTGACTTAAATTTTCTACCAGACACTTCTGACTTTGTATCAAAAAGGAGGTGAAAACTCCTTTCACATACATAAAAGAACATGTGTTATTTATTAACAGGAGAAAGTATTTATTAAAATCTAACCTGGCTTTTGCAAATAAGATGACTTCATGCACAGGAAGGAGCTGTATATGATAAGTTGTTATTTCAGGGCTGTTTTGAAAACATTAAAAAAAGGAGGCTAAAAGTATTTTAGATGCCACTTTTAATTAATCTAATTTCCAGAAGGAATTTGACCACTCACAAAAGAAAGCGTAATCTTTGAGAAAACCCTAAGCCCCACTCATTTAAAGCTTTTTTTATGGCATAGTAATGCTTCTAGTTCAATATTTTATTAACTGCAAAGGTGTCAAAAGCTTTTTATGGTTTGCATTGAACATTTTGAAGGTCTATCTCAATTCTCATTGTAAAATGTCAATATTGTCTGGAGCAAAACCAGCAAAATATCTCTTACTACCTGATCTTAATCTTCCAGTCCATTCTGCCAAACGTTAAGAGGAGAATTTAAGAGTAATTCACAGTAGACACAAACACTCAAGTCACCTCATCTTCCACTGCAAACTCACCAAAAGTGAGATATCATATCATCTTTTCCCTCCGTGAATATCCTGCTCAGATCATCACCAGACTATTTCTAACTTGGCTGCTTGAAATTTTTCCATTTTATTTGCCACCTCCCTCACCTAAACGATGGGCAGAGTAGTGATTTTCCTGAGGGTCATGAGGGAAAGCTGCACTCAGTAGAACCTTCCGTGCTCCAGAATGCTGTGGAAAGCATTAATGGAAGCGCTTGAGCACAGCCAATACTAAGGGTAAGTAAGAATAGGTTTGAAAACACAGCATGGACCAAAACAACTTGCTGCGCATACGGACCTGATTTAGAGATGGGAAGAACAGGGTGTGATCAATTACCTGAAAAGCAGCTGCAGTCACTCCCTGGATAGTTCATATTCATATCTCCGTGTGCTGATGACAATCCATGGCTCCTTCTCTTCAGGATGGAGCTCCTGAAGGTGCCGTGTCACAAACGGTTCAATACAACCCCACGGAATAGCTTTGAAAATTTCCAGGCTACGGAATGGCCCATTTTGCTCTCCAGGCCATGAATTTGCAGAGAGCACATCTATTTTTTCCCTCCACTTATTTCATGGTAGGCAGAAAATCTCTGGAAGAAGGGGAAAGGGTTTTCACAGATGAGCACAGGATCAGTCTGGAGTCCATAATTGCAATTAATCAGTCAGATATTGCAGAAAATGGAATATGACACAGGAGCTGGTCGGTTTTAATGCAAATTGCCCCGGCTTTTGACACTGCCTACACAAAATCTACCATTAACGGCCCTCAGTGCTATTAAAAGGTTTCATGTATCTATGATGAGCCAGCTGAACAATCCTTACTCTATCCTAACAAAAATACATTATCAAAGCCCTGACTCCAAGGAAAAATACAAATACTTATATCAGCTCTTGCATTTCATTGCAAAAGGGCACAATCACTGCACTTCACCCTTCCTCTCGGTTTTCCTTTGCACACTTAATCACAGAAACCATTCTGCTCTCCCACTGCTTTTGTCTTATTTGGCCATATTTTCTCACACCACCCCCCAACACAGAAAAGTTACTGGTCTGTAAAATCAGCTGTGCACTGTAGAGAATTCAGGGAGCATTTCTCCAGCGAACAACCCTGGTGAGGGAATTTTTAGGCTAAAACTGCAAAATATTCTTTTAATTTAGCACAGATCTTCATAAGCAGTGCACGGTTGTTAAATCCAACTTTTTTTACTGGTTGAAATGAAGTAAAATCAAGTGACATGGCACAGGGTTGGAATGAGATAATCTTTAGGGCCCCTTTCAACCCAAACTGTTCTAACATTCTGTGACTCCTTATTGTTAGGAAAACATGGAAAAGAGTTATTTAACTTTACAAGTCTCTTTCTGGAATTCCCTAGCTTTTCCTCTGATAAGGTTCAAGTGAATTGCAGATCAACATTTTAAATGAGTTGAAAGCCATATTACTCACTATTATGATTCATTTCCAGTCAGAATATTGTCGAATTAGTAATATAAGATCACGATTATATTATTTCACAGTTCAGAAGTTCTCCTCCAAAGAAACACAAGTCCTTGAAATTGATAAAACAAATTTGCAAATAATTAGGTATCAAATAATTAACCAATGAATGTTTCAGGGAAGTGCTGGAAGAGGAAGCTGCGCAAAGAAAGGGAATATAAGAAACAGAGTGCAGATTAAAAACAAGGCCCTACTGGAAATATCCTCTGAGATATTATTCAGTGTCTCGAAAAAAAAATTCTATTCTGGCTCCTGAGATTGAACACTGCATTAAAAATGTGTTCTGCTGTGTCTAGTCTGCAGTAAAAGGGAGTTTGGAGCCCTCAGGCTGAGCTTCCTGCTGGTGCAAGCAGCACAGCTGGGTTTTCTTCACCACCATTTGCTTCCATGTGTTATTTTGTGAAATTCTTCGGATTTTCTAAAATGAACTGACAGATACCCAGGGTTTTCATCACACAGGAAATTCCATTATTGAAACACTTTGTCCTGGTATCAAATCAGGACAAAAACTCAAAGTATCCCTTTGAGCTTTTTCACACAGGAAAAACATTCCAGTTCTGTTTTTAAAAATGCCAACTGTTTGGAGTTGGTTTAGTGAAGAAAGTTAACATTTTATGACAAACTCTCACTGGGGGAAAAAAAAAATCAATTTTCATTTCCCACATTTCCATTTTGACTTCCCTGTACAAGTTTGGCCCTAAAGTGCTGCAGAACTACTTTTCCCAGGTGACTGGAAACTGAGTGTGCTAACACAAAGAGGTGGATTCTGGTATGATGTTTGCTGTACTGCAATAATTACCCTTGATTTCATTAATAACTAAACGGAACTGGCTACAGAATTTGTGAAAACAGACACAAAATAGTTCAACAGATTTCATTCTAAACACATAAATTAATGGCTGCTTTGATCTCAGCCCCAAATATGCATTAGCTTTATAAATACCAGCACAGCTTCCATGATAATGAGATTTATTTTTATTTAGGCAAGGGTTGACCAATGAATCTACAAAGTACTTCGTTAATGATGATTTACAGATGCACTATCCTTCTGAAATGGACTCTTCCTTTGCACATCTCAGCTGTAATTTGCACCTCTCACCTGTAATTTTATTTCTGATTCTCCTGACTCTCAGTTTAACTTTTAACTCTGCACATATCTTGCACATGAAACTAAAGATATAAATAACCCCCCTTTTTGAATACAGTGTTGTGAATAGTTTACACTCCCAGAGTTTCAATAACTTAACTTATAAGATGTGGCAAAATTTACTTTGCAGTCACTAGAGCTGTGTTAGGCATAGATGTGCAATAACTGATGTTTTTCCATTTAGCTGGGCAAAGTTTCATCTTGGAGAAGCATAATTATTTCATATATTAATTTCATTTCTTGCCTTCCTAACTCTGGTGAGTTTAACAATTTTCTAGGTCATTATAATAACTGTTATTTTTAACTCAATGTGTATTTTGGGAATAAAAATCATAGCATAAAAAGACCACAAAAATAATCTGATTTCCACTATTAAAAACCTTCCTACTTAAACCTAATCCCTGTTAAGAACTATCAGGATTTTTACAAAAATCCTGTTACCAAGAGGGGAATATCCTGTTTGATTTTTATAGGATCAGATGCACGCCCGTTGCATCTGTCTGCTTTTCAGAATTAATTACGGTCTTAAACACTTTCCATGAAAATATTGAAGGTGAAAGGCAAAGGAAAAGTGAGAAGCTATTCCTGTGCAATGTCATGTTCGCTGAGATGGGCAGAGGGGTTTGGAGAAGGAGGTTTGGAGAGAAGGTTTGCAGAGGGGGTTTGCAGAGGTGATTTATTTTGGCCTGAAAATTTTATCCCGACTCATTTTTGCAGTCGCTGCTGTTAATCACAGAATCAGGGAATGGTTTGGGTTGGAAAGGACCTTCAAGATGATCCAGTGCCGCCCCTGCCACGGTGTGAGAAGCTCCATTTAGATTTGTTTTGTCTCAGCCATGGCTGTCAGNCTCCTGGAGCTCATGCGTTTTGTCTCTTTGGGGGCTTTCCGAAATTTGCCTTCTGAGTCAGGGATTTTTGAATTTTATGCTTGTTTGTTTGTTTGTTTGGTTGGGTTTTTTTTAACCAATAAACGGTTCTAGGATACAATCTTCGTCTCGTTCGACTTAATTCCCCTTCCTGACCGTCTGTTTTTAAAAGAATTCTTTGCAGTTCCCCACAGTGGAACAGGACACGTGGGCAGGGACACCTTCCATTACCCCAGGCTGCTCCAAGCCCCGTCCAACCTGGCCTTGGACAATTCCAGGGATCCAGGGGCAGTCAGCGCTCCTCTGGTAGCCTGTGCCAGGGCCTCCCCACCCTCTCAGCCAAGAATTTCTTCCCAATACCTGATTTAAACCCACTCTCATCATCCCATCATCTCATCGCTCCAGTTCCCGATGCAGAGTCCCTCTCTGGCGTCCCTGTAGCCCCTTCAGACGCTGGAAGATGCTGTGAGGTCTCCCACACAACCTTCTCATCTCCAGGCTGAACAGCCCGAATTTTCTCAGCCAGTCTCCAGGGGAAAGATGCTCCAGTCCCCTCGTCACCTTCGTGGCCCTACAGAATCCTCACACAGCTCCAGTGTCCCACTGCACAGGACATTTTGAGGATGGGAGGACCATTTCTGTGTTGAACAGAATCAGAGATGTCACCTTCAGAAAAGCAGAAAACAATGCAGTGGGCAAGTCAGGGTACCACTCCCTGTGAACAATTCCTAGCGTGAGGAGTCATTCCATCACGTGCTTTGGAATCACAGATTTCTGTGGGTCTGGTTCTCACCTGATCTCCTCAAATAGCCCAGCACAGGAGCACTCTAATCTTGCTTGTAGTCTTCCAAGTAAAGGCCTGTTGCCAGCAATAGCTGATTATTAATCTTTCCTAGCAGGATTTTGAATGACTATGAGTATGTACAACTCAGACTAACACAGCAAAAATACTTTCTTTTTTATCTTTCGGTTGTTCTTTGCTGTCATGTGCTTAAATAATTCAAAACGTAAGTGCCTCCCCTTGTTTCTGACTGCAAATTAAATCTGTTCCTCGTGAATTCACTGAATGCATGCATGATATTTGCTGTGCCTGGACCCTTTCCTTTGAAACATGCCCTAAAGATGAGCTTTTATTCTGAGACAAAACAAAAGTTTTGTTCACTGAGTGAACAGGTCTGCATTGGGCAATATTTGAAGTCAGAGTCTGGGCAAAATCTCTGGGGGTTTTAACTGAGAATGTTTATCTGAACAGAACAAGGGGAATATGAAGATACTTTACTGACTCATCAGCTCCAATTCATCCAAGAACAAGGTAAAGCTGCTTTCATTCCATGTTTTCCACAGCATTCTTTATATGTTACTCCTCTTATCAAGCTTTCCAAGTCAAAGACTCAGAAAAAAAAAAAAGAAAATATGTGGTCACAAATCACAGCTGTTTCCCCCTCCCCCAAAACCCGTAGTGTTTAGAAGTCATACATGGCTTATTCAGAACTCAGAGAGGCGGTAATCATAAGAATGACAAAACTGCAAGGGCCAGGGTCGGAACGATTTTCTAGCTCTCAGGTCACATAGACCAGGGAGATCTGTTGTCAGCTGAAGGTCTTGGATCCCTGGAATTGAAACCACCACTGTGGGCAGTGGCAGCAGTGCCTGCCACGCAGGAGAAGGTGGCACAACTGTGTCTTTTCTCCCCCAGAAGAAATTGAGTGTCTTGCCTTACATTCATGGGGGATCTGTAGCTCATGGTACTGCTCAGAGCTCTCTCTCTTCCCCAGACTGGCAATACATGGAATTTTAGCTGGCAAGCAGAGACTTTGCAAGTCCCCCTCCCCTTTTTTATATTTTCCCAGTGAAGAAGAGTCAGAAGTGCATCTTACAAAAAGCTCTCCACTTCTTCAGAAACCATTTATCCCAATGCCAATTAAATAGATTCGCCATGCTCCCCTGTTCTCATTCTCACTTCCTCCATGGTGTCCTTCATCTACAAACAATTTTATATAACCTATAGTTTTTGTTACCACACTGCTCTGAGTTGGTTCATACTGGCACCAGTGTTCATGAACCACCCATTCCTATCTCATCTGGGCACACTGGTTTGTTTTTGGAGTCCCACAGGCAAGAAATGCCTAAGAGTTATTAACTACTATTTCCAGAGCAGATGAAAAGTGTAATTTTGTCTGCAGCCACCTGCCAACTTAGAATTGTCAAAATTGCAACCAGCTTTTGATTTTTAAAAGCCCACATTTTAATGACAGTCTCTCGCAATCTCTGTTTTCCTTTACAATTATTTAAAAGCCAATTTTCCACCATTCATTCTTCACTCGGCACTCTCTCTTCCAATGGCTGGCACAGAGAATTGAGGTCTTGTCATATAATTTCATTCCATGGGGCACTCCCAGCTTTATGTTTCATAGATTTATCTCTTCATTTTGTTTGCTTTTAAGTTGTTATAGGGAAGAAGCATTGTTGAAAAGAGGCAATATCCTAGAACAATTTTGCAATCCACTCAAGACCTTCATGCTACCGAAATAGTAGCACAAAATTCCTCTGGGTCAAATTTCAGTGGAATTAACAGCAAATCTGAAAATAAAAGCAGGACTTCAAGAAACAGCTGAGCTGTAAGAGCAGAATTGCTCTGACATTTCGTTATCCAAGTCTGCAACTTTTATGACACGAAAAAACAATATAGCCTCACTCTGCCTTCTAAATCAGTCTGGTGGTATAACAGAGTGCCCAGCCTTACTCATTTCAAGTTCATTAATTATATGATATCTAGTGACTAACTGCTACTTCTGGACTGGCTTATATTTTCTAATATTCATCCAGGATGTCCCAATTTAATTACTTTCTTCCCTGGTACTTTAAAATTATGAAGAGGGCGTAACTCCGTTGTGTCTATGTCAAGGAAAATGTCATTTACGTGACACTGACGTATAGAACCCAGGTTTTTTTTGATGCTATTGAACATCTGGAATCTTGAATATATATGGCTTTTGTCATGCCGGAAAATAGCTATTGGTTGCCCCTGTAATTGCAGTCGTAACCGCTGTGTTTTCTTCCTTGAGTCTCTTTGCTCTGTTCGCATGATTGGTCCCAAAATAATTTCTCCTACAGTATTTTTGCTATAGTCACAGCACCCTTCTCCTGGCAAAAGCTTAAGCTGACCACATGCACTGCAATTGGGTTTCTGTCTTTTCAGAGAGGAACTCCCTGCTTCAAGTCCAAGGGAGCTCAAGATTTTGATCCCCCAGCAGTGCCTTTATAAAACACCGTGCAGAATAATTATTATATCTATTATTGCCCTGAAAGGTGCAATTTGACCATGCAATAATGAGAAAACCTATTTCCAAGAATTCCTCTTATAGCTGTGCATTTTCTACATTGCCTCAGATGACTCTGGGAAAGAGATGAAAAGTAAGAAAACAGAAACCTTTTGCATGAATATCTTCACATCCCTCTGAAATTTCCAAGCATTTTATCCAGGTACCTTGAAACCAGCCTACTAGGGAGGCAGGTGAGGGGAACTTTGCCTTTAGTTTTTTGAGGATGTCACTGATGGTGGATCAAAGGTTTCCTCCTGGCTCTGAACTATAGACGGGGGGCTCAGCTCACAAAGCATCAGGAGCAATATTGCAACAGCATTGCTGCTTCCTGGCGTCTGCATGCAGCGTCCTTCAGACACTGCCCACCCACTCAGCCTGCTGGTACCTGGTGTTTGGCCCTCAGGACAGCGGAGGCTGCTCTTTTGGACAGACATTTCCATGTCTGGTCTGGCAGGGGACTGAGACAGGTTCTTTTTTTCATCTTGTTTTTCTCCGAGATGCGCGAGGAACAGAGTGTGATTCTGGAGCTGTCATTTTGCCTTAAAATGTGTCTCGAGCAGCAGCAAACGTGGAAGCTGCAGCTTCCCATCCATCATTTGCTACCCAGACTGAGTCCTTGTTGGCAGCCTCATGATCTCCAGAGATTCCTACGGAAATAGAAACCTCTGATGACATCAAAAGCTCATGGTGGGTGTGAGAGGCACCTGGGCCTGCTGGAGTGCTTTGGAAAGGCTTTTAACATGATGGTGCTGGCCAAGCCCCTTTGATATGCCCCGTGTTTCACTGAGACCTTTTGAGAATTACTTGCAAAGTGTTTAAGTACCACAGAACAGCAAACTTTCAAATATCTGGAAGCCTGCAGTTCTGCTGCTCACACTTTCCACTGGGATAACCTAGCCCAGGGAAATCTGCCTTGGGGACCGATTTGCAAAGAAAATAAATTAAAGGCTTCTTTCACTACTAAAAAATGATACCCAAAACCTTTCTTATTTTACCATGGTCATGTGGAGTGTTTGCAGGGAAGCAGGTGTGTCTGCTTTATAAGATGTTAATAGAAGAATTCTCTGGGTCAGGTGTCACCAAATGAAGTCCACACGAAAAAACTGACCCACAGGAATGTCACCAATCTATGACACCCAGCTCTGCTCCTGTAAGCCGTGAAACAATATTTTCAGGTCCGTGTTTTCTGCAGAAACCCCTCACAAAAAATCCTGCTTGTTCAAAAGAGCCGATTTTCTGCCAGAAGACCATTTTCACTGGCCTTTTTACTGAGCCAAAGTTGCCTTAAAAGATCAAAGACGCAGAAGGATTGGCAAGGGACAGCTTGTAACATTTGCAGGCAAAATGAGGCTTATTATCTTTCACCGACCCATCAACAGCATGGTTTGAATGTCTGACCACAGTTTCCCCAAAGTGTCTGGAAGGAATACAAGTCTCCTGGGGCCGAACATGAGAAGTGATTCCACGCAAAACTCAGGGCAAAGGGACAAAGGGCTCAATCTGAAAATGAATTACCTGCTACCAGGCAGGCAGTTCTGTGCCTACATGGCTCCTGTTGTGTCCTCATATTTCAGCATATTCTGCAGTAAAGTATTGTTCTGAGAATATTTTTTTCATGAGGAGAGATTATGTTGCTTAGAAGTGATCAAAATTATTACAGGCCAGGAAAAAAAAAAAAAAAAAAGGAAAGTATTTCCATTATTCTTCAATACACAGTTCAGAAGATCTCAAATTGGAAAACTAAGGCTTTGAAGCTATTCTCTTTAAATAAAGTTAAGAAAAATAATTTTCTGCAGATAGCTACTATTTTAGGCAAAATCAAAGCTATCCTTAAATCCTTTTCAAAAGCATAGCTGCTTTAAAGAAAATTAGCAGATTTTGTCATTATATTTTTCATAGCCAAATCCCCTAGACAGACTTTTAAGATAACTCTCATGATGCAGTTTGTGATGTTAAAATACTAACCTTATGTTTGGCATTATTTTATCTTAGAGAAAGCTGTAGCCACAAGATAAGAAAAAAACACACTCCTGGAAAAGAACAAAAAGAACCTTACATACATACATTTCCTTTATTTTTTTTTTTTAATGGAAGAAGCAGTGGCTGATAGTAATTTTTTTCAGGACTTTTGCAGGGATCTCCAGTTATTATTTTTTGCCATGCTTTCAGATTGCACTGCTTTTATACTTTTCCTACCTGTCAAAGGGTGAGCCTCTTTAATTTGTAACCCTTTGTGTAGCTTATCTCTTGACACTGAACTCACAGAAGTGCCTGTTCCTAATTTCCTCCTCAGTATCTCCCTTTTGTTTGTATCTGTAAATGGTTCCAGGGGAAAATGGGGTAAACCTGCCCTGCTTTAAGTGAAAATAATCTATTTATATGAGAAACAAGAAAGATGGAGAGACTATTTACAAGGGCCTGGAGTGACAGGACAAGGGGGAACGGCTTCAAATTGACCAAGTTGAGCCAGAAATGCCACAAAAAAAAGCCTCAGGTGGCTGAGCCACTGTTGTTGGGCATGAACACTTACACAGAGCTGCGCCTGCATCTAATCCAGCCCTGACAAAATATTTAGCAATATTCTCCGGACACTTCTGCCTTGACAGCCTAGAAAACTCAAGCCAGAAATACAAAAGATGTAGCTGAGCAAGGGAGTGTGGCTGAAGCACAAACCCCGGCATCAGCCAACAAAACAGACCTAGAGACAGACTGCAGCCAGAGCTTCTAAGAGGAAAAGTATTCCCCGCTGTGGAAATTTTAAGAGGAATTCCAGGAAAGGGAGAAAGTGGTCATAAGAGAAAAGCTGGCCCAGCTGGGCAGCTGCGTGATCCACACAGGGGCCTCAGGTCAGGTTCGTGGGGTCAAAATGTGGGAGGAAGCGCTAATTCAGGGCTAATTAAGGCTCTCCTGCTCTTTATTGCCTCCCATACATGATTATGTGGAGCAAATATACATTGTAATTGTCACTGACCCCTGAGATAACATGAAACTCCCCCAGTTGTACAATGGGGCTCAGACAAATAAATTCACAGGCAATAGAGTTCTCTCACAGTACAAGCGCCACGCTGAACAGGGACTCTAATTAAATTAATCCCTCTGTTTTTAATGCGGGCATCTCTCATAACATTAGCCTAGGAAACCTTCACCTTTCATTGCTGAAATGTGGGTGTCAGAGAGAAAGGTGTGGGCAAGTTTACCTTGGATTAATCTGCCACTTATTAACCACCATGTGCCATGCCCTGAGCCCTTCTGGAAAAGTCCTGGGCAGCTGGTGGCCACACTTGCCATATTTATTCATACTACTGCTGGCAATCAAACCAATCGATTCTAAAAAATGGCTCACAAGTGTCTTTATGATTACAGTAATACATCTTCCAACTTAGACTCTGCATTCTGCTAAAAAAATAAATAGTAATGCAGCTTCCATCTGGTTTGGCACGGAAACATCTGACAAAGTGCTGTTATTTCACAGACACTACCCCCTCCCTTATCTGTGTCCACTTAATCTGCTGATTTTTTAGTTCCATTTACATTTCTAATAATTTTGGTGTCAGTTTGATGGATACGATAGCTTGGTCATTAACTAAAAAATACAACAAGGCTTGTCCTAAACGCAGCAAATTCCAGTTTTATCACATGCTGAGCTGTCAGTTTGGTTTGGTACACTTATCTCTGGTGTTGGTTGAAGTCAAACCCTGAATATTTAATTAACCAAAAGGACTGTGGGAATGCATTTTTTTTGTCGTATAACAAGTAATTTCCCATCCTGTAATAGTTGGTGCGCTTTTTGTGCTACTTTGCACTTTTAGAAATAGAAAGGGAGTGATAGGTTTTGAGAGAGACGCAGAATGGTACCTGAGGTAATTGCTGAAGATGGGCAAGACATTTTTACTGAGGCTGTAATAGGCAAAAGCACTCAAGGCAGGGTTCTGACCCAAAGAGAAGGCTCCCCTGTATCTCCTAATTAATTTTTATAAAGCTGTGCCCGTGGTCTGCTGCCCTGTGTTAGATGGAGGATGAGGAGATGGAGAGCAGAAGGAGGGGTTGCTTCTAAGGTTTGTCCCTCCATGCCTTCAGCACTAAGAAATGGATTCCGGGTAAAATCTTAAACATGAGTGTAGGGAAGCACAGAATCATGGAATCACTGAATGGTTTGGATTCAAAAAGACTTTAAAGATCTTCCAGCCCCTCTGACATGGGCCGCTTCCCACCAGCCCAGGTTGATCCGAGCCCCATCCAGCTGCTCCTGAACACTTCCAAGGATGGGACAGCCATGAGAGTGAGGCAGCTGCTCATGGGATCCGCTCCCAGCATCCCGTAACTGGAGGCTATCCAGAGAGGAGCATCCATATCCCAGCCCTGCTCAGAGCCCAGGGCAAGGGGGCCCTGCCCTCCGCACGCCCAGGGATTGGGGAGGCTGCAGGTCTGAAGTCCATCCTCTCTCTCAAGCAGACAATTCCAACATGTGCCGTGCCTGACGTGCCCAGCCACCAGGACAGCCAGGGGTGTAGAGCCCCATTCCCTGAGGAAATCTGATCTCCGCCAGGATATCCAGGCAGAGGAGCCAGGCAGGACTGGCTTCCTGTCCAAATGCCTGTAGCCCAGAGCTGTGAGCGGGTGCTCAAGCTGGAACTCGTTCTTGGTGTGTGTAGTGTAAATCAACAGAGCATGGGC
This sequence comes from Donacobius atricapilla, assembly GCA_013397315.1. Lineage (NCBI taxonomy): Eukaryota > Metazoa > Chordata > Aves > Passeriformes > Mimidae > Donacobius > Donacobius atricapilla. Next base: position 65,219 of record WBMY01018666.1, read on the forward strand.
TACAACAATCTGTAGCACACAATTTATGCTTTCACGGGCTTTTATCTTTCTTAGTTCCCTAAGGTCATGGAGTAATTGCAGGTAATTATTGCAGAGATTATTATCTAATTCATGCTGGGAGTCTACCCGACAGATATTATTCATTTAGCCAACGAGCACAGCTAAATTTAATTCCTATCTGGTCTCAGTTCAGATTTCAAAATAAAATAGTGATTCCACAATTCTTTATGCTACTGGCAAGGTACTGAGAAAATTGATGTGGATAGAATGCTTATGCTTGTGCTTAGCAAAATTATGAACATGCTTTATTTAACTTGCTCTCCAAATTAACATTAAAACTTAATGAATATATTCACACTGAAGTTTTAGAATAAACAAGGATGAAACTATATTTCATTTTTGACTCCTGAAGGCAGAAATAATATCTATGTCTTTTCTATTTCTGTCTCAAGCATTCAGGTAATTTTGGACACTTTCCTTACAATGTGTCTTTTTACTTTTTTTCTCAAGAAAGTATTTTTTTCATGAAAGACATTCTTATCTAGAAGTGAAACCAAAAATTATGTTAGAACAGCCATTTTGACTCTATTTCTAAGATGATTGATTGGTTTGGCTTTTGAACCAATGAATTTACTAAATGTAAACAAAAATTGAATCTATTTTTAACAGCTGTCTAATTATTTATGTGCGAACTATTTTGGATGACTCATAAATGTTTACTTAGAATTCTTAGGATGTGCTTGGCTTTTCTTTTTCTGATTACAATTGTTTCATTATAAAATAATTCCTTCTTTTCATGGGTATAAAGGCTACCCCAAATTTTTCTTTTGCATCTCAACTATGAAATTATGTTGAATTTAAAAGGGTTTTAACACCCTTCCTTCCTTTCTTCCTTCCTCCCTTCCTTTGTCTCTTTCCTTCCTCTTTCCTGCCTCTCCTTCCTCTCTTTCCTCCTTCTCCTCCTTCTCCTTCTCCTTCTCCTTCTCCTTCTCCTTCTCCTTCTCCTTCTCCTTCTCCTTCTCCTTCTCCTTCTCCTTCTCCTTCTCCTTCTCTTTCTTTTCTTTCTTTCCTTTTGAATTATACCCTGATTCAAATTCCAATTTTGATTTAAACGATGAAGATTCCTGAAGCAACTGGAAGGCAATTCCAAATGACAATTTTTGCAGCACTGACATTTTTTGGGAATACTATCGGAAGCACGCTATTACTTACCCGTTTTATCAGTTAATAAATTAAATATTTGGTAAATAGTTAGGCAGGATATGACCTGGAAAAGCCACCTCAGCCTCTGCTTTCTTTGTAACACAAGTAGCACAACAGCGGAGTGGACAAGACACTTGTCAGGCTTTACCCACTGACTAGAACGCAGTGCTTTGCTGTCCCAGTTTACCAAACACCAACCAAAACCTCACTTTGAGTGGATTAAAAAGTCAACACACCCTGCTGAGATGCAGTGGTTCACTCCACCCAACCTTTCCTGGCTCCCCACTCCACCGAGGGCGCCTTTCTGACGCACACAAGCGCGCGTGAGCCCACCGTCCTTCCCCCTCTCGTCTCTTCGCCACAGTCAGCAAAATCCTACCCAAACTGTGGCTCCTTGGCTCCTCTCCAGTTCCCCGGGGAATGTGTCTTGCTTGTGCAAGCTCCCTGTCATCCAGAAAAAGGAGCTGCAGCCCCAGAGGCTGCAAGTTTCAGCAAGCAGTGCTCTGTTTTGGGGCTCTGAAAGGCAGGTATTTACTGTACCTGTTCCTCTCAGCGGCCAAGCATTCTGCTGGAGCACAGGCCTTGCTCCTGCACTGATTTGCTTTTCTCTTTTCCCATGAATTTTCTTAGAGTAAGTGCCTCCTCACCTTTGTATGTGAAGGGAGTGGGGTTTTTCTCTGGCTACAATTTTTGCCAATTTCACATGCAAAGCTTGGTGAGCAAAACCTGCAAACCACGTTGGTTTCTAAGATTTTTAACAGAGGAGTTCTTCTCTTCCCCTCAAACTTAGTGCTTTGCACACTTAGGGCTTTGTTCCCTTTCTACCCATGTCCATGCACTGAGGCATTGCCTTTAAAACCTATGCAACCTATAGATAATCTATATAATCCATTATATAGATTCCATTAATTGCATCCTCCTTTATGAAGAGAGTTTTCAAGTGGCTAAAGTGTTTGAAAAATTTTCTTGTCTCTAAGCTCCTTTTATTGTCACTAGACAATAAAATACAATCCTGCATTACCTCTACTTTTGAAGAAACTTCTCTGTCTCCACTGACTGTACCCTCCCTTTCCTTCTTTAGTACTGAAATATTGAAAGTGGTTTTTTTCCCTTTCCATTTTAGTATAGAAGTAAACTGTGAGTCTTCTAAATGCCTCACATCTGGTTTTTGGAGAAGGACAAGTTCTAGTGACAGGTTATGAGCATAGGAGCTGATCCAAAGGAACAAGGATGTCTCTTTCCTATTCTGCCACTTTACCTTTCAAAATTATGTATGATCAGCATCCCAAAATCAGAGTGCATCAGGCAAGGAAAGGGAGTGCCCAAATCCAGTGTAAAAACAACATCATGATGCACCTAAATTGCAGCTCTCTACACCACTATCGGTTGTAGAGTCAGATCAATGAAGATTTGGGGTCAAAGGGAAAGCCAACCTGTATTTTCCAAGGTTCATGTAGACATTTTTAAATGCGAAATGCAGTGACTTTTCATGTTTCACTCACTTCTATCTTCAACCTGACCCGATAATTTTTTCCAAGCAGACTCACTTCCAAAAGTACCTGAGGTAATCTGGGCCAGTGCAAAAAGCTGCAGTCCCTCAGCGTCCATAAATTCAAAGAGCAGATGAAAAGCCTTACGCACGATTTCTGCTGAAGAGCTCAAAAAATTTTGGGGACTCCCAGCTGGGTGGTGACAATACAGCCCAGATTAGTCCAGTGAACATATGACCTACTCACCTCGACAGGGAAGGGGGAAAATGCCCAACCTTTACCAGCTGTGGTGGTAATTTATTGTCTCATTAATATTTGAGTTCCTGAAGTGCACTGTGCATGTTGTGGGTGTATCTGTACATGCCTAATTTGATAGATCTCTCTCTATAAATACACACACACATAACATACAGGAAAGATACGCTGTGTTTATACACACTCAAATCTGTTGAATATTTTAGTAAAAAAAAAAAAAGCTTTTCTAGTCCTAGTTGACACCACAGATAAAGAACAGTCTAACACAGATTGTATTACATTATATACAGGACAATGTTTTATAACTACTAGACCTGCTCTGGTTAAAATTTAGAGCCAGAAACAACCACTGGTTTTATTTTACACTGTTTTGCTTTTGATTTTTGGGAGCTCTTTGGGACAGGAATGGTGTCATCTTCTATGCTTGATTTCAGTATAAACATCCCTGAGCACAAGGCCAGATTTTAAACAAATGCAGGGCTTCAGCATTCCATGGAAAGCAGGACTTCGTAGCTGAGCTTTGCACACAGGCAGTGGTACCAAAGTTGAGCATTCCCTCTCTTTATGGGTGATATTAATCCTGGTTTAAAAAGACCAAACTTGATAAACAACCAGGTGAACAGCTCTTCTTTCTTCAGATTCAAATGAAATCCAACATCTTATTCCACATAGAACATCCAAAGGACGAGTTGTTGATTTCCATGGCCTACCCAACAAGTACTAACTCATTAATTACTGCACCTCATCAACTTGCAGCTGCCAAGTGGCACTGAGTTTGGGAGTACAGGCTGTAATTTCAATTTAAATAATTGCTGAGAGTGTGCAAACTTTTGGTTTGGGTTGGTTTTTTTTTTGTGGGGTTTTTTTTTTCTTTTTTCTTTTTTCTCTTTTCCAGAAAAAAAGAGCATCACTCTCCACAACTTCATCTGTCAAGGAAAATAAGATGGAAACAATGTAGAATATAATGGAGCCACAAAGGGTTCCAGATGTCTTCCTTCACAAGTTCAAAGCATTTTAAGTGTGTTTTCTCAGATGCTGTGTACAGATAAATCAGTGTATTGAACCATGATGATAAATCGCTTTTTGAGTGGTACTACTTTTTTTAAGCGCAACAATAACAGGAACTTGTAAAATATTTATTCATGCGGCAAGGTGCATGAGCAACTGCCCATGCAACTGCATCATAAAGCACAAAATTTGGGAAAAAAGCATTTTTTGGGAGTCTGTTCATGGTCATAGCACACTCTGTGCCAAAATGCTTCAGTTTTTCTTATATAAAAGTTCTTGATAGAAGGCAGCACTTTGCCAAGAGGACTTTTAAGGGAAGTGCAAGTAATCAGAGTTTGTCCTTTGTGTTGATGAATTTTTCAATGACTTAAAGACAGAAGGGCACTGAAACCAACATGAATCTTTTGCACAATCTACTTTGGAATAAATCAAATCAAATTTTCTCACTTTCAATTAATAAATAGTTATACTTTTCTGCTTCACCTATGGACTGTACAAAGCACTTAAACCCCTTGGCTTTCGAGTTGAGACCTAAATTCCAGTTTTAATCGCCCAGAGTTGAAAACATCATGCTTCACACAAACATCTGGTGACAGTGACGGGAAAGAAGCGAGGAGGAAATGAAAAAGCACATGAGACAGAGTTAACGGAAAACCTCCTGAATCACATTTCTTCTCCAATTTAATTTTGTTTTGCACTGAGAGAACCCAAGAGGTATTCTTGAGCTGTAAACAACTGTGATTCCAATGCAGCAAAGATGTCCTGAATTTGCTGAGTGCTTTCACCAGAAAGTCACACTGACGGAGCAGTTTTAAGCATTCTTACAGCCCTGTTGTGAAATTCCTGCCACACTTCACACGTGAGCATCACATTTACCTCGTTCACTCCAGTGGGAATGTGCGACCTTCTTTTCCAGTAGATCACCCTCAGGAGTCCACAGTGAAAGGAAAATATTGTATTCAATGGTTTAGGTTTTGTTCATTAAGGCAAATCACAGTCTGTCCCTTAGGATGATACAAAAATTCGAGATATAAGATACATTTACAGCTTTTTTTGGGCAGTAGGTGAATTCCTTACAGTGAATTTGTTCTTGGGGGTATCGAATTCTCCTTTTTTCCTCTAAACTGCCACCAGCACACTGAAAAACAACAGATGATTACATTTTGGCAGCAAATCAGAGAATAAGGACCAGTATGTGCTTTGTAGCCTCCAAGGAGTGTTCATGGGATTGAAACCTGAAACTCTCCGCATTTCAGAATAATGTTGCAAACAAAAAGTATTGCTTTAAAGCGGTGACAAATAGTCAGAGACAAAAATGACTAACGCAATATTAACCCCGAAAAAGTCAAGAGTCAACATCAACGGCTTTATTATCAGCAATTTTAATTATTAGCTCTATTTTTTTAGGAAAACTGGAGGCCCCAGATCAGACTTTACAGTTTTGCTGGTTATTACACGGACAGAGTTCAGTCTGGTGTGGTGACAGAGGACAGGAAAAGCAGCAGCTTGCCCCTCTTTTATAAATGGACATTAATCCACAAGGAGACCGGGATGTACAATTTTGTCATGTGGGAAAAAAAGATTGCCCAGAGAAAGTGAGGATGCCCCATCCCTGGAAGTGTCCAAGGCCAGGCTGGAGCAAGCTGGGGTAGTGGAGGTTGTCCCTGCCCATGGCTGAGGTGGGACTGGATGAGCTTTACAATCCCTTCCAACTCAAAAGCACCATCCATTACTGGATAATACAGAAATTAATATCAATTTATGCTGTGGTATTCACAAAGAACATACTTAGAAGAAACCACTTTTCTCTACTGCATATTTCTTCCCCATAAACAATCAAACTGCTATTGTCTTTTTGGTTTATCTAAAGCTATTTTAAAAATATTTTTCCTCCTACTTCTGAAAAAAAAAAAAAGATACTATTGTTGGCCAGAACCTTTGTTGGTGAGATACAAGCTTTCATCATCATGAAATACATGACTGGTAAATTATATGTTAGTGGAAGAAGATATGATGTTGAAGTATAAAATTTAGCTCTTGAGTGTTGCAAGGAATAATCAGATCATGATAATAGTTTAAATTAAAGGAGTTTGGGATTGCTGACTAGGCTTTTACTATTACATTGACATTAGGGCCACATTCCTTTTCCAATCCTTTGTTTAACCCCCAGGAAAATCACAGAAAAAAATTATTATCAAGAAATGTTTGTTTGTAAGAGACATTGACAGCATTTCTATTGCTAATCATCATCATTTCACTGATAAAGCATATTCCTAAACTGGATCCTACTGTCAACTAAACCACACACCAGGAAAGCAGAATATCAGCCAACAAAGAGAAAGGGAATACCCCAAACACAGCTTTTGCCCTCTCTCTAGGACACTGTTACCCACTTTCAGAACCACTGTACATCACCAGAAACACACATTGTGCACGCTGACTTACGCAGCCTGTCATTCTTTCTAGTCTGTCCATGCAAAGCTGCCAGAAATTTTACAAAACATGTATTCATTTGAACTCTGTGTTCCTCCAGCCTTTGTTGGACAGAAAACCACAGCCAATACTACATGTTCCAGCTGCGGGGATTTTTATTCTCCAAATATATGGGAGGATGACTAAAGGGCTAGCACAGACTGAGCAAAGGGGATTTCAGATCGCCTCGTTTAATAAAACAAGACAGCACTGATAACTTGTGGCGGCTCTGAAGCGTAAGCGCAACACACTGCAAGGTGAGGCTGTCCATAAGTACCAGCCACTTCCCACATTCTCTCCCTGCTTCTTATTTCCAACAGATTCAGACCTTTCATCTTTTCAACCTGCATCCCGGTTCACCTTGAACTTGCTGGTCCTCAGATCACAACAGCCCTTCAGCACATCCTGAATATTAGTCAATAATATTAATCATTAGTTCCCAAGCCCGTCAGTACAAAATATCTGCTTAAACATATGCTTAAGAGTAATTTATTATTAGAAATAAAGGCAGGCTGGGTGCTGTCTGAAGTAAAGGCCTGAGATTGTCACCTCAAGGAGAAGGAAGAATTTTCCTTCTTCCATTCAAGTTAAATGAATGATGAGAAAAAGGTCTTCAAGGTATGGCACGAGAGCTCTCTGAAAGCTTTGCTTTATTTGGCAAACAATGAAATTAATTTGATGCACAAGGTGTCACTGCATCATGGTGGTGTCTGCAGAAAAATATTGAAGACCTGTGAAGTTCCAGTAGTTATTTAGGGGTTTTTTACATTTTTTATGTTACACATTTTGCTTCTACTCAATAACATCTGCACGAGGTTTTTATTGGGCCTCCAGTTTATTGCACATCATTACTTTTAACACACTTACTCCTTGGAGAGGTCTGGGACTTTGTGGGCAGCGCAGCTACTCCTCCCTGCCTAGAACACTCTCTGGCAGAGTGGTTGGCAAATAATCTCTCCTTAAATGAGAAAGATGACAAATGGAAGGAGGGCCACAAAAGCAAGAGGGAGATGGATGTTGTAAATGTGCAGTAAAAAAGCTGGGATAGCTCTAGGTGATTCCTGTACTTCCTATGCTAATGGATAAGCAGCTGACTGGAAAGAACTGGGCATAATGAGCGGAACAAACTACCGCAGTTTCCAAATCTCCTCCTGCTGCCGGGCTGCCAGCAGCAGCCTTGCTTCCTTCAGTTCAGAAGGACCTGGGAGCTGCACTTTCCCTCCCACCTCTGTCCTCCTGCTCCTCCAGGAACGGCACCAAGGAGACATTCAGAGGCCAGCATGGTGATTCCCTGGGTTTGGTGACTCACAATCATCGCTGAATTATCACTTTGGGCTCTGTGCAAGATTTAGCACAGGGACAATGTCAGATAGTATTTCAAGGACGTTTAAGTGTCACTTAGGCTCTGTGCCCTTCCCATTAAAAATGGGATAAGCTGAATTTAACTGCTCTCAGTCAAAAATGAGCCACCTTTTCCCTACCTTACTTTCCTCTTGTCTTATGATCTAGCAAACTTTACAGCTGGGCCATGACAGGCAGGAAGAACAAGTTCTCCAAGTTATGCCCCAGGGGTAGGTGCTCAAAGTTTGTCCTTCCCAGCCTGATCCAGACTACTCTGACTTTCACCCCAAACACACCCGGTTGCAATGTGATGACACATTCAGCAACAGAGGGTAAAACAGAAAGAAAGAGAGTTCTCCAGAGCCTAAGAACAAAATCCTGCCTGCACACTGCAAACCAGTGAAACTCCAAAGAGAGGAGAAGATTTTAATGAACCTTGAACATCTGACTCCTTCCAGCATTATGGAAACAAAGTTGTCATTCCCTCTGTAGTCCTTATCACAGCCAAGTCTATCCAGCACTGGAAAAAGCGCTGTGGAGTGGTACAAAATCAAAGCAATTATATTTCCAGTTGTCACAATATTTTCTCAAAATTTTCTCCCTGACAAGCAAAAGAGATTTCTTTCATACAGGAACTGCTTCCAAAAAGGCAGAGAAGCTAATGCTGTTTATTCAAATTGTAGCAGAGGGAAATTTAACGTTAAAAGTAGTTCCCGCACACTAAAATTGGTCAGGTTTTTTGGTTGGTTTGGTTGGTTTGGTTTTGGTTTTTAGGTTAATTATTACATGGTCTAGGTCATTATATCCCAAATAATGATCAGAACATAATTTCCTTGGACTAAGAGCTGTGTGTTGCCTAACACTGCACTGATCACAGGGCACTGACCTGGGCCTGGTCACACAATTTTCAGGAACTCCCAACTTCTCAGCAATTCTGGTGAAACATTTTCTGACTCAGATAATTCTGATTCTTATCACAATGCGAGACTGAAAAAAATGAAACCCCTACAAGCCAAGAGCCCAGAGGGGCTCTCCAAACCGGGGGAGGATCTACAAGAAAAGGGACATTGCTTTAGAGAACTGAGGGGTAAATTGCTGTGAGTGTGGCTGTCTGCAGGAAACCCTACAAGTTCCGTCACTGCTGGTGATGCAGCAGAGACTCAAGGCCATTTGTGACTGTCCCCTTCAGCCCCACCTGCAGATTCCCTGCCTTCCACAGCCAGGAGCCCAGGTTGCTTCCCACGGGTGCCCACGGGGCTGGATGTTCCTGTCACACGGTCCTGTGGGGAGAGCCACACTTCAAACCACTCACGAGCGACAGAGAAACCACAGGCTGCCACCGGTTTAAATAAATTCCTCCTAATAGCATTAAAACACACGCAGGGAATGTGATTCCCTCAGGGAGTTGCTTGGGAGGACAGCAGTGGGTAATGAGAGCACGAGACCCCCCCATTTCACACTTCTGTGGGCCTCTAGGCAGAAGATGTCTGAGTTTAAACGTGTCACAACGGTACCAAGGGAAAAAAAAAAAAATAAGGACAGTAAAAATCAATACACGTTTTTATAAAAGTACAATTTCTTTCTGGTTGTTTTCATGTAGTGTGTTTCACATATGCCTTGGGCAGGGTAGTGTTTAATAAATGAGACAAAAAATGATACACGGCAACTCCACCGCTTTCCTGGGCAGCCTGCAAGAATTTGGATGATAACACCAAGCAAGAACTGAATATGTATAAAAAGCAGAGAATGATAACTCATTAGTCCAAGCAATAGGGTCAATTTATTATGCTCCCCTGAGCTGCTAACAGCTGAAGAAAGCTGAACAAAGATGAACAGGAATAACATGCTGTGCAATACAGCATTAACTACTTCAGCCTGTTCCAGTCAACAAGGATTTTAAACTATATTTTATGCTTCCCTAAGCTGCCAAATCTTTTTCATCCCTGAGTACAATGGCATAGCGAATTTCCAGTGTACACCTGTAGAAGGCTAGAAACCCATAAGTCTATCCAAGATTTCATCTCAACCACGAAAATACATCAATCTTTATAAATAGATTGAAAAACAAAACAAAACAAAAAAAAGAAGGACACTCCCCTGATGTGCAGTCTCAAATATACTGAAACAACAGCCAGGAAAATGAGTCTTACACCTTGTTTTGTAGGTTTCTCTTTCGTGTACTTTTGTGTCCTAATTGACTTTTTTTTTCCAGTTTTTGCTTTCTGCAAATAAATGAATCAATTACTGCCAGTGACCGTAGACTGACATGCAGAAAATGTAATGTTTTCAGCCTAGGATTTAATCCTAATGATAAACATAAAATATTTGAATCTCTGTAGATTTTCCAACATGTGGAGCTTCCCTAGAATAACATATAAAACAAGAAGAAATATGTGCCACACACAGACATATATATATATATGTATGTATACCAAGCATACATCAACTATAAATGCAGCTTTCAGTGAAGAAAAATAGACATTTAAATAGACAATTATTAGTAGCATTGTACGATTTTTTCAGTGAGGTAAATAAATACTTGCATCAAAAAAACCCCAGCAAAACAGACAGAAAGGCAGAGAATCAACCTGGAATAGGAGAGGGCATAAATGTAAATAATTCTCCCCTAACTTCAGATGAATTAAATCCATGCAATTGTGTCCAGAAGTCACACAACCTGCTGTTATGACTCTTCTAATTTTTTTTTTCCATTTTTAAGAAAAACTGAGAAAGCAGCACTCAAAATGTCTTAAATCCTTAAAAAGTGTTTAAAATTGATAGACCTCAGTGGAGAAAAAGGGAAATACAAGTGATAAGCGAGACAGTTGAATATTCTGAAGGATTTTTATCAGCAAAGTGTTCTGTACTTGAGTTGGTGGAAAAGCCAGGAGGGCCTGGTAGGTGTTGTCTGGTCAGTGGCTGTTGTTATCATGGAGCTTGCCCAGGGAGCAGCAGCGCACACCGAGGAATTCCAGCTTAGCTGGGATGTGCCGCTTGCTCTGGATGCTCCTGTTGGTCTAAGCGTGCTTGGCCCTCAGCGTGTCCCCCTCTGGAGGGATCCATCACACCTCCTGTTGCACTCCAGATGTTGTTGATGGGCAGCCATCCAGGCCCCTTTCCAGCAGGAGAAAGGGAGCAGCATCTCCAGAGGTGACTCATCTCCCACAGCAGATATTTATCTTCCGATGGGATGGGATGGGCTGGATGGGATGGGCTGGCCTGTCATGGGCTCTCTCGGATGCTGAAGGGCCTGGAGCATCTCTGTGCCCAGGAAAGGATGAAGGAGAGGGACCCTCAGCCCTGTCTGTCCCTGGCTGTCCCTGTGTCTGTCCCTGTGTGCAGGGAGGGCAGAGCAGCCCAGGCTCTGCTCCAGCCCCAGCAATGGCCCCAGAGCCACGGGCAGGGGCTGAGCCCAGCAATTCCCCTGCACAGGAGGCAGAGCTGCTGCCCTGGGCAGTGCCCAGCCCTGAGCAGAGCCCGGAGAGGCCGGGGAGTCTCCCCTCGCTGGGGATATTCCAGAGCCATGGGGACGCACTGCTGTGCCCTGTGCCCTGGGCTGGCCCTGCCTGAGCAGGGAGGTGGCACCAGGGACCCTCTGTGCTCCCTTCCAGCCTGAGCCATCCTGGCACTCTGTGATTGGTGAATTTCTTTCCCTTCACTAATTGATATTGATGTGTAATCCGTTACCGAAATAATTTTTAGGGGCTTTTTTGGTACCTTTACAAAGTGCCCAGTACAATCAGGACTGCTGAAGGAAGTAACTCTCCGAGATGCATTTCAGAGGTGGTATCAACACATGAGTTCTAAATTTCATTAGAGACAGCTCCTTTGGCTTCCCACATTTCTCTTCTAGATGTCTAATCCAAGGTACCTTTTAAACAGAAAATGGAAGCTTTTGTTCTTCTTCCAGCTCTCAGTGCTTTCAAAAGTTGACCACCTGCTGTTGGACATTTGCTTTGATTTAGTAGCTTAAATTCACTCCACCTGCTCTTTTTTTTTTTTCTTTTTTTTTTTTTTTTTTTTTGTAACAAAGAAATAAAGCCCAAAAATTTGTGCAAATTGTCTAGAAATCCCCTAGGGAAAGTATTTCTGGAACTCTTCCTTCTCTTGCATTTTTCTTCATTCCTATGATGGGAATTATATAATTGTTTTCATTACAATCATTGTGGTGAAGCCACTGCCATGGTCACCAGAAGAACAGATCTTTTTTGATGTGACACAAAACCAAAATAATAATTATGGAAAAAAATCTGAAATTTATGGCACTGCATGTATAAATGCAAATTTTACTCTTTCCAAGCACCAACCAACCATGTTTTTTTTCATTTGAATGAAAAATGATTTTGTGATTTGTGGATTCTGCCAATTCTCTTCTGTCAAGGAGCAGGGTTATTCTGTTCTTTCTTTCATCCTCCTGGTTGCTGCACAACCTCTGCCCTCACATATTTCACCTTCTCTTTTTCCTCACTGACAAGTCCAAAGTATTTCTGAGGTCTGCTAGACATGAACTTCACAAGTTAAAAAAATTTTTTACTTCTAATACCACGATGAAAATCTGCATGACTATTTTCTGATTAAACCATGATAAAGAATTCAATTAAACCTTAACAAAGATATTTGCAGAACATAAAAATCAATAGGTAAATTTAGGTATGCCAAAAAAATGAAAGGAACAAATAATGAAGTTATGGAATAATTTTCCTTAAAGTTAGGAACTTCTAGGCATTATTTCAAACTTCCCTGCTGTTTGAAGAAGTCACTTGTTAATACATATATGGCCTTTTATGGCTGAATCCTTTTTATGACCTTTGCTATGATTTCAGACTTCATTCTGTTTGCCTTCCAAAAAAAAGAAAGCGTGTTTTCAAAGGAAGCATTATTACTAATAGAAATAGGTTTCCATGTTTTT
>WBMY01018666.1:78115-130156 GCA_013397315.1 Donacobius atricapilla
ATGATGGGAATTATATAATTGTTTTCATTACAATCATTGTGGTGAAGCCACTGCCATGGTCACCAGAAGAACAGATCTTTTTTGATGTGACACAAAACCAAAATAATAATTATGGAAAAAAATCTGAAATTTATGGCACTGCATGTATAAATGCAAATTTTACTCTTTCCAAGCACCAACCAACCATGTTTTTTTTCATTTGAATGAAAAATGATTTTGTGATTTGTGGATTCTGCCAATTCTCTTCTGTCAAGGAGCAGGGTTATTCTGTTCTTTCTTTCATCCTCCTGGTTGCTGCACAACCTCTGCCCTCACATATTTCACCTTCTCTTTTTCCTCACTGACAAGTCCAAAGTATTTCTGAGGTCTGCTAGACATGAACTTCACAAGTTAAAAAAATTTTTTACTTCTAATACCACGATGAAAATCTGCATGACTATTTTCTGATTAAACCATGATAAAGAATTCAATTAAACCTTAACAAAGATATTTGCAGAACATAAAAATCAATAGGTAAATTTAGGTATGCCAAAAAAATGAAAGGAACAAATAATGAAGTTATGGAATAATTTTCCTTAAAGTTAGGAACTTCTAGGCATTATTTCAAACTTCCCTGCTGTTTGAAGAAGTCACTTGTTAATACATATATGGCCTTTTATGGCTGAATCCTTTTTATGACCTTTGCTATGATTTCAGACTTCATTCTGTTTGCCTTCCAAAAAAAAGAAAGCGTGTTTTCAAAGGAAGCATTATTACTAATAGAAATAGGTTTCCATGTTTTTTCTGGGAAATAGTTGTCTTTCCTTCACAACATGATTTTATTTTTCTTTCCCTTTCTCAAAATCCTGGAGGATATAAAGTGCTTATGACCCATTTTACAACTAAAGCATTTTTCCTTGCTCTGTTAGTAAGCTGAACTACATTAGGCCATGAGCTGTAGGTAAATTAGATGGGAATTGAACTGGAAGAGCTGTTTTTCCTACAGTGTAAAGGGATTCTGTGTCTGTTGCTATGCGGGACAGGATTTTTCTTCTCTGAACCTCCAAACCAGCAGCTTATTTTGAGAGAGATCACTCAGCAACACGGCCACAGGACTGAATGAAAAATCCAGCCCCTCTCGTTTCTGAAGAGTAACAGATCTATTTAGACTGAAAAGGCCAATTAGAAAGAAAATGCCCTGATGAGGCACGGCGGCTTGAAAATGGAGCAGCCCTAGCGAGAGACAGCCATGTGAGCACACACATGCAAAGCTCAGAGAATTCATAAATCTGGTTTAAAATTTGATTTTTAAATTCCAGCCCCACTGGAACGCCTTGGAAAAGAAGCCCTGAGCATAAAAACGCTGTGGAACCCGTGAAAGGCTCGCTGAGGCAGAGGCAGGGCCAGGAGCTGTTAGAGAGCTGGGGGTTTTTGCCTCCCTTATCTCCAGATGCAAGGCGGCTTTGTACAGCGCTAACACATGCAAGCAGAACCTTAGGAGAGTGAAAAAGCTCACACCTCCAGCCCTGGAGTCGGGCTGGGTGCCACAGATCTATTAATAGAGATCTCAAAGGCCCAGGAAGGGGTTCTGCACTGTCTGAGGCGCTGCTTCCAGAGCTGACAAGGTCAGCTAAAATTCCCGTGTGAATTCAGCGACTGCAACCACAAGGGCCAAATTCCTCCAGGCACATCTGAGGTTCCCTGGCATGAGAAAGTGATAAAAGAGCGACAAAAGCCATCTTATCTCCTTCAAACCTGAAAACAACCTTTGAAAACTTTTTTCTTTTTTTTTTTTTTTTTTTTTTTTTTTTTTTATTTCACGTTCTTGTGTTCCCTTTCATTTGACCTCAGCCAAATCACTCCATAATCTCCACTTACCCTATGAGGGGTAAGTGGATTTACGTCACTGCTTTCCCCAGAGGAAACCAGACCCCAGCAGGTTGCTCACACGCTTTCTAGAGCTGATGAGCAGGTCACACACAACAAAAAAAAACCCTTCAGATTTTATTCAGATTTCCCCCTTTCCTCCTTTAAAGTCTCTACTGAGTTTACAGTGTTTTCTTTCTGTAATAATGAACATCTGTGACAGTGGAGGAGCCAAAATCAACCCAGTCAAGGAAATTCCATGTAGTTATGCTAAACAAGTTTTATTCACAGGTTTAAGTTTCGTACTAAAAAGGGTACAATGTCTTCCTGGCTTCGTGTGTTATTGTACACATTACTGAAAGTAAAGCATACAACACCCCAAAGGATTGTCAAGTTCTTAAGATGATTTTTCAGTCATATTCTGCCGGAATAAAAAGCAGTTGTGCAGCTTTCAAGTCATAACAAGGGGCTCAATGATTATTGTGTGAAATGTTCTCCTTTATCACCATGATGAAAACCAGCCCGTGCTGGGAGGGAACCCACTCTAGGCAATTCAGGCACCAGCCATTATCTAGGGTAAGTGTTGACCTGGCCTCAGACAAAATCCTTACTGTTCCCTTTGTTGTTCCCCTTACTCTCTCTCCTTATGTTTAGTTAGGATATGCAAATTGCACATGAAAAGAAACATCCCAGGTAATTCACTCCTTTTCCAGCTTCAACAGCTGGGGCTGGCAGCAGGTCCTCATGAAGTGATGTTGTGCTTAAGCCTTTTTTATCTCGCTGCTTTTGCAATGCAATGTGGATTTAAGAAGGGATCGGTGGTTCGTACACTTCTGTAATTTCATCACAGGTATCAATACGCTTTCCTTTTTTAATGCTTTTAAATGCTTCAGTGCTTTTTGCCCATGGCAACCACTTTAAATTTTTAATATAACCCCCAAAACTTATTTATCATGTACTCTTGTTGCAATATCCAAGCAAAAGGGTTCCATACATTTCTGTGGACATTTTAAGAAGAGTCAATGAAGCATCTAAACAAACCATTTATTATTATTTCTATTTATTGCCAATAAATTTACTTGAGTCTATCTTATTATAACACCGAAATAGCAAAACAAACAACAATATAAGGAAACAAAAGTTTCCTATAGTATCACCTTTCTAATCGCTGTTCAGAAATGCTTCACCATGAAAACCTCAAAGAAGCTTCGAAGTCTTACCCCCTGATAAATGTAACCTTTCCATGCACTGTCTCATCTAGACAGAGCTCTTTCCTTTTGCTTTGCCCTCAGTTTTTGCCAAGATTTTGCTCACCGAGGAAGTAATTTAACAAGTGTGATTCAGACAAGAGGGGTTTTTCTGTGCTTTTCTGCCTTACTTTTAAAGAGCTCTTTTTTTTTCCCTAGGATTCAGTGTATCCACGGAGACCACTCGCCTCTGATGTGAGGTTGTAGGGAGTTGGTAATGAGAGACCAACCAGAGCAAAGCAGAGGAGTCCATCCCTAAAAAATAAGTGGGGTTTTATTCAACTGATGCCAATCCACAAAAAGGAAGAACTGTTTTTTAAAGGTCTCAGAGGAAAAGGCAGAGAAGCCATTTTTTGTAATTGTTAAATGCTATAGCAAGTGTTGCTTCAAATTGCTGTCAAATACTGTGGGAGCACTGGAAGAAAATATTTGTTTTTAAATATATATACTAGTGAGTTTATGTGCTAGTCTACATGAATAATTCGAGATTGCTCAGAGAAACTTATGGGAAGATATAGGAAAAGACATTCTGCCCTTGACAACCTAAAATACATATTAAAAAGAGAAATTAGGAAACTTGAATTTATGGATAATAATCTAGAACAAGCATTTCAAATTACTCAACTTCTAACAGTTACCCTGCCATGAATAGTCTTGGGGTGCTTTGGTTTATACAAATCACATGAAGGGGTTACTCCCAAAGACTGCTTTGTTTTGTTTATTTTTTAAAATTTCGTTTTGTTTTGCTTGATTTATTAAAGGTTACTTTCTCCTGTTAAAGAAAAAAAAAAGTCTCCCATTTAGGATGAACTGAGAAAGCTCCCCTGGCACAAAGCCAGCAGTGGCTGCTCACTAAAGTTAATAAAAATGTGATTACACAAGATGGAAACAAAGCTGAGTCCTCTGACTCTGTTTCAGCACTGGTTAGTTTTCAAATGGAGAAATTAAAAGGTATCAATCTTCCCTGTGTTCACAGGAAGACTTGTGTGGATTATGCAAACTGTAAAATCCGCATGTTCCAGAGTATCAGCCAACGTGCCCTAAATGGAGAAAGACAACATGTGTCTTTGAAGACAGGAGAAAACGAGGAACTTTCTGCACCTTTAAAGCCTCTTAAGATGAATGCTGAGATAAGGGAGAGAGAACAATCATCCCTCCCACCCCCAGAGCTGGCTACTGATGGACAATTAGGGGTAAGGAAGAGCTGCATCATTATCCATGACAACCAAACCCTGCTTTTCAGAACTGTCACAGAAGTAAAGATCTTTGTAATATGAGAGACAAAGTGTTGTATCTGCTACCATGCAATTGGACTGAATGAATTCTAGGGATCTGCAATGAAACAACAGAAATAAATGTAACCTTCCCACCTTAAATTTTACCTTTGATGTATGAAGTGATTGATTAAACTAAAATAGTTAAGTCTTGTGGTCAGCTCAGTTCATCATTAAAAGAAAACCTAATTAAAACCAATCTGACTCCTCATTTAGCTCCTATCCAGAAAAGGATTTAGCATTAGGAAGACACTACAACACACATTGCTTATCAAGGCTTTTCTCCTAAACCCCAACCCAGTAAAAACAAACAAAAGCATTTTATATTCATCTTAATTTTGCCTAGCTGGAGTCTGAGGGCAAATGGAATAATCTTCTACAGGTATGTATAGAAGTTCCACATATTTGACATTTGGCTTCCTTGAATGCCATGTTTTCTAGGCCTGCAGTGTTGAAAGAAACAGATTTAACCTTTTCTGCCTCGGAGATAACAACTGTATTACTCTGTGGGGACTCCAGCAAATTTCAGGCAAAGCGAGCGAGTTTCCCAGCCCATCCATGAGGTTGTCACGCTGTTCCAGCAGGATGTACAGGCTGTAAATGCTAGTATTTCATAGTGGAACAGGAGATGATGCACTTTCAGGGGTCTGGAAATGGAATAGATTTCATAAAATATGCCAAACACCACCTGGGGTGCATCCCTGGGGTTCATGGAATTCTGTGGTTTTCCTTGCAGTTTGCTTTTCAATAAGGTGAAATTAGAACCATAACTGCTCTAAGGAAATTTGGCCTTACAAGATATATAATCAAAGTTATATTATGATCTTTAAACTCTCTGTAGAGGGTAGGCTTGTAATTTTTGATAACGGGCTTGATGATCATTAGCAGGGCACGGGGCATTTTTCTGAGGCAGTTCTTCTGAATTAGAATGTGTGTGGAGATTTTTACTAGAAACATAGAGAAGTGTTTGAATAATGGTGCTTTATACTTTATTTCGCATAAATATGCTAAAGTCATTGCATGGCCCCACACACTCACCCAAGACCAGGATGACCCTGTGGTTACAGCATTAGTTTGAGGATCTTGGAATTTTTTATGAACTTCTTGTGAGGATGGGAAGAAATCGTTGATGCTCTGGGCTCTCCTTCCCACCAGGAGTAATACTTCCTTCTCCCACCTGTTCCATTTTGATTATCCACATACTTCCAAAGAATTATAGCCTAAAAATATTAGGATTCCTTGGTAGCCAGTGCTTTTTATCCCCACAGAAGTATCCCTATGCTGGACTGGCAAAGGCAAAGGAGGACAAATTTTCAGGGGGATTTTCAGGGGGAAGAACTAAGACAGGAACCAGTCTTCAGGTCAAATCTTCAGTTTTGCCGTACAAAGATGTTAATAACAATAATTTCTTGGATGAAAGTTAGTGGCGTTTGAGCAGCAGCCCATGAGCAGCAATCCACTCCTGGGGTTTTAGAGCCACAGAAAGGCAGAACCGATCTGAGCTAGGGTTACATGACAGGATATTTTCTAAAAGATTGGTTTTCATTTTCATATGCTGTGGAGTTCCCCGCTGCTGGATGGCAATAACAGTTGAAGTGATGAAATATTACGGGAAAAGCCACTCTCTCAAAAGGACCAAAAGAATATTTTTGGTTTTTTTTTCCAGATTAGTGACTCTGCAAATCCAACACATGAGATGTGTGTAAGCATCAGGGTCCAAGTTCTGAGAAGTGCTAAGCACGAACAAATCTCCCTCGAGCTAATGGGAGTCACAGGTGCTCCCAGCAATGGCAACACCCAGGGTATCAGCACAAGGAGGGATTGTAGGCTCAGGATTTTGTCCAAGTCAGACTGAATCTTTAAATTCCTCACAGCAATCTTGTTGCTATGCTCAGCTCCAACTTTTCCTGTGCTTTGGTGCCCCTTCGTTAGGAACTTCTGCTCCTCAGCAACACAACTGGTGATTCAGGGAGCAAATTATCCCCTTTTCCACATTTCAGTGCTCTGGAAAGCACTGCAAGCTCAGCACTGAGCTTTGCCACAACACCTCCTAAAGCCTGTGGAAACACTGCCACTGTCTTCCAGAGGGTCAGATTAAGTCATTGGGCTGGCAGATTTTTATGCTGTAGATCCCGAGCTGCTGAAAATCCACATGCTCAGTACAGCCACAAGTTTAGCAGAATCTGCCAGCCAGCAGCACCATTTTCATGGCCTCCACACACTACAGGTTAAGAACAACCCCTTGGCTGTTAATCATAAATGATTTTCAGAAAAAGCACCTTTGCCTTGAGCTTCTACATCTCTGTGAGCGATAGAGGGCTCTGCTCTGCTTTCCCTCCTTCCAATCTTTTACCCTCGAGAGCTGCACAGATCTGTAAGACTTCAATCCCTTCGATTGTTCCCCTAATTCAAGGGAAGGGTTTCATTGGGAGTTCATGGAGGCTCTTCTGCTTCAGACAGAAAAAACCCCAAAGTGAAATGTGCATTATCACAGCCAGTATGAATTTACCAAATTATTCCATGACAATCCAATAGAATTGGGAGTTACTTATACTCACTGAGACAACCAGACAACAACTTGATGATGAGTGGCGGATCTCCCCTAAACAACTGATCACGTGTTCCCTGCCCACAATATTTTGGCTTTTTCTTTGTGACAACTGAACCTGCAGAAAACTCATCAGTATAGATCAGATTGTGCAGGCATCCGTAACCTGAAGGATGTGGTTTTGTGTGTTTTATTGGATTGTTTTTACTGCATGGCTGAACAGTCTTGGTGAAGGGTTTGGCTTAGGAGGAGAATAATGTTTTTCATCATTTCCCAGTGGTTGCTCATTTCTAACGTGTTAGCACAGGAAGGACAGCAATCCTGCAAAAAATATAACCTTGGCAGCATTTTCAGCACATCCCTACTCATTAGGAATTTCTCAAACACAGAAAATACTTGTATTGAATAAAAGTTAATGGTGCATAATATTCAAATAATCTGATCGTGCCATGTTGACTTGAAGTTTGCATTTCCACTTTTACATTTTGTGGTGATTCAGGCTTTTATCACAAGGGACCTGAGATTTCTCAGTTCTTTGTAAAACACTGTGTCCAGTGATAAACAGGATACCTGGTTTTCATTATGCATGGGTGCATTGCTTTCCATTGTGACAGATTCAGAACAGTGTATGTAGATAAAATAGAAATATTTAAATACAAATTAGTGATGCAGAACGTGAAGAAGAGCCCAGTAAAGCAGTGAAAAGGAAAATGCACAGACTGAATTTCATAATCTTTAGAAAATATTCTGAAGAGCAGCTACTGGGTTTTTTTTTCATGTTTATGAAGGAAACTTCTAATTCACATTTGTTCAGTCTGATGGGATAAGAAGACAATTAAAACATTGCCCTTCCTAACTGTACCCCCAGCTCTTTAAATTAGCCATGGCAAGTGAAAATGTACATATTAAGATGTATACTGCAGTTTTAATGTTGTCAAATTCAGGTATCCACAAAATCAAAAGGAGAGTTTGTGTATCACTTCAGTGTTAAAGACTTCAGTAAAACTTAGGAACACAACTGGAAAAAATTGGCAATCTGGGGCAAAAGTCCTATTCATCACAAGGAGGTTTGAAACAGATCTGACCATCAAAATTATATTTGTCATTCAAATGTCAAAATTGATGTTTGTACTTAAGCCAAGCTTAGAAGTCAAGATTAGAAACATTTTCATGTTAATGTGAGGACAGACTGGGTAACCAGAGCATATTTAGAAAGCCCAGCTGGAACAACAGGGTCTTAAACACAATAGTATTAAAATAAAACAAAACAAATAGAAACTATGGCAAGGTAAAGTTACTGCTTTTGCTGAGAAAGGAAGTATGCATACATGAATGTTATATAAAAATTAAATATGTTTTCTTTGATCTGTTAACAAGAAAACTAAACAAGCTGGTGGATATTCTCCAAATAACTTCTCATTATTAGAATTTTTTTTTGATGACTGAATTCCTTCCCAAAAAGAACAAAGATGGGTCCTCTGGGAGAGGGGACCTGAAAGCCAGAAATAAGCGCTGTCTACGCATCCTATTGTTAGATGGTGTCCAAGGTTAAGAGTTTTGTAGGACTGAAGACAAAGACCATTTCCCTCAAGTGACTTCACATGAACAGCAACAGGACTGTGGTTTAAGCAGGTAAATACCGTCCTCTTTGGGTTGGGGAATTTTAATTGACTTTTCTATACTTCTGGACTACTGCCCTTCATTCTTCATTTAAAATTCTGGGTTTTAAGAAACCTGATTAAGCCTTTGTGTTGTATCTGTCATCAGTCAGAAATGAGTGCAGTTCACCGGTCTCAACTTATTTTAGAGCCGACAGCTCTAAGAAAGCACTTAAACAATAAACAGAAAATAAAGTTAATGACTACAGATCATAGAATCTTAACTGTAAATGGCGGGTTCCACATACTTATTTCCCTCTCTCCGTCTCAGCCTCCACCAAGAGGACAGGTGAGCTCCATAGACAGGAACTGCGCAGAGCAGAAAATGGCAAAAGGAGTGGCCAACCTCTTCTGGAACTTCAAATTAACTCACCAGGTTTGATACTTCAGAGTTTACCTGAGGGAGTCTCAGTCTTGGTGAGCTGATCATTCAGTGCACATTCAGCACGTGTCTTACCGAGGCCCTTGGCAGTGAAAAATATTCCAAAACACTTCTGGTAGATGGATGCTATCAACTTACAGTCTAGAGTGCCAAACAATATATTTAAAAAGAGCTTGTATGCAACTAATTATCAGTCAGGAATGTGAGGTTAGGGAAAAAGGTGTTGGAATGCAATTGTGAGTACAGAAAAGGCAGCATTTAGTTTGATAGAAAAATGAACCCACTGAAGGTTCAATGCTCCAAGTGTGGTTTTAGGAGTTTTAAACTCACCACTATTTAAAAAGAAAAAAAAAAGCTGTATATAATTCCATTTGGAAATTCTGTTATTATAAACAGGGGAAAAAAATAATTTATGTAGTATGTTCTATACAAAAAGAGTAAAACTAAAATCACAGATGTGTATAAAAAGGATACTTCCATAATCATGTCCTCCTTCATGCATTTCCTATCAGCTGCCAGTTTTAGGTATGCGTTGACAATTGCAGAAACTTTATTTGATGAAATAGCAATGAAACTGGGAAGGAAACTGTCTTTATAACAATGCTTAATCATTTTACTGAAAACTTAAGTTAAAATTTTAAATAAAAGCCAGTACTTTTCCTATTTAAAATATGCTGAGAATCGCAGTAAAGATAATGAGGATTTATAATTTAGTGTCATTTTATATAATCAAGTCAAAAGCATAAATTATCCATCAAATGAAGAAAATGACACTTGAGTTCTAAACACATTGTGATTCATAGTTTTAAAAGTATTTCTGAAAAGCCTTAATAATGCCACTACCATTAAAAAGAAAATCCATAAAGCTTTTCAAGTTTTATTAAAAATGATTAAAGTCTTTTAAAACTTTCTGTGAAGTCTTGCAAACTTCCAGCCTTTGTTCAGTACAATATGTCCCAGTCTTTTTTTTGTGAATTTACAATACAACAGCAACAACAAAAATAACAACAAAGCCAAATCCTTGAGGCCTTTGGTTTTTCCCTCTTAGGATGACTCTTGTTTTAATTGTCTTCTTATCCCAGCAGAGTTAACAAACTGAAATAAAAAGTTTCCTTCATAAACAATGGAAAGTTGATTACCTGACATTTTTTATCAGATATTTTCAGTCAGATTGAAAGGGGTTTATTTTTCTAGAATCTAACCCAAAAGAAGGCATCACCCATTTTCATTGGGCCAAGATATGATCACGATTAAAAGCCTGGGGCATGGTGGGGAAGAAGCCAATCTGAACATAAAGGAGCTCGAGATACCATCTCAATCACAAAATCAGCATTATTAAATGCTGGGGAAGTATCAAGCTGGACAACTGAAAATCACATTCAGATTAATTAAATCAATCTTGTTCAGAAAAATCAATCTTGCTCTAAAGTTTACAATTAGCTGGAAACATAAGGAATAAGAGGATTTTCTGGATTTCTTCAGTGACTTTCCTACGAACCTTAAATTGCCAGAATAACTGTGCTCAACATAACAAAAAACATGAGTTCTGTGGTCATCACGAGACCATCTGCAGCATTTTAATACGGCTAAATCTGTATCCCCTCGCTGCTTGCGCCTAAATTTAGCACATTGTTTTGCTGTTAAAAATAAGTTCCTTTGTTGCTCACGTACTCAGCGCGATGGCGACGCAGTGTCTGTTCTCTGTGCGCGTGAAGCGTCGTGTCTTCTAGCAACCAGCAGATCTGGGGAGAAAATAAACCCGAGGTCACTATTTACAGGGATTGGCAGCAAGCGCTCCGTGCTTATTGTTTATTTCCACGTGGGGAAGAGCATTCCCTCTGCTCCCTGTACAAAGGGATTCCGCAGAAGTGATAAAACGCCGGCGCTGGGATAACGTGCCACTGGAAATACCATGTACAATCGGAGAGCGCTGCCAGAATCTCAGCTGCTGTCACTCTCCAGAGCCAGGGGAATGATGCCAATCTGCAGTTTTAGGGATATGGTCCCAGGGTGTAAAGTGCTAGAGGATAAAATAAGAACTGGTATTGTTTGTTTTTTCTTTTTTCTTTTTTTTTTTTTTTCCTGGATGTATAATAAACAGTAACTTCTCCAGAAGTTCTTGTCCACTTTTCCCTAGAAATATAGAAGCAGTGTATTGCTCACAGCACTACATTTGAAGTTGGTATCTCATTTACTTAGAAACATTTTCTGCGAGGCAGCAGAATCCCGTGTCAGAGTTCAAAAAGTTGAAATGCTTAGAGCTGTGATCAGAACAAGTATCTTTACAAAGTTTGATTTTCTGCTTTTGTAAAATAATGTCACAAATACCCTGTGATCCTAAACCAAAAATTAAAAATAATATTTTTAGCAAGGAAAAATAATCTACCTTCAGCTTTTACTGCACAGAAATGACAAACATTTACATTAGTATTAGCCTGGAGGCAGAGCTTTTGGTAATAAAATTAGACGGTAAACCAGAAACTTGATGCAATAGTAGGGAAGATGTCCTTTGTCTTTCACAGTCCACGCTAACCACACTGCAGCACTCACTATGAAAAATAGATGACAGCAAATCAAAGTCCACTAATCCATCATTTAAGAACATTTGCCTGCAAATCAGAAACACTTTGCTATAAGTGATGCTGAGACAAAGCAAACCTTTTTTGAAGTTTCCACCACAGAGCTTTCAGTTTTGTGGCCATCCCAAGGTAAAGTTCGCCAGACAGAACAGCCATTTTGCTCTAGGTTATGCATACAATTTTAATTTAAACACAATGTCACCAGCAGATGTTTAACCAGTGAATCTGCCTCTACTTAGCATACATAAAAGGAAAATTACGTGGAAAACATCCAGGAGCTGTAAACTTCTAAACTTTCTTTTTCCTTTTATTACCAATCATTAATCTGAGGCATGTCACCCAAGAAGTTGTTTACTTAGCTCTTGATCTTTAGTGAAGTGTCATAATTTTATAGATGATTTTTAATTTCTTTTTGGGTAGTCTTGAGTTACAGAAGTAAAGGCTTTTATGGCTTTTAGGCCTAAGAAATCTCTGCCTTGCAAGCAATTGTATTTGTGTAAAAACAGCTGCAGGACTGGAGACTTGAAAATTTTGCTCTTACTTGTTCCCAAGAAAGCTAGCCCCAAAATAAATAAGTTTATCTCCAGAGAAATGCCTGCTTATTCTTGATCAGGTTTTTGTGCCTAATGCTAACTAATACTCAAATACTTGAGTTTACCCTTAAAGACATGGAACAGAAAAAAAAACTATCAAATACGAGAAATGCTGTGTTAAATACAGCTATGCACAAAGAAATTCACACAGATGTCATGGACAGCTGTGTTTGCTAGTACAGTCTATGAAAAATCCCACCTAATATTGCTGTAAGTATGTGCAATATATAGGCTAAAAAAAAGAATATCATTGATCCATTAGAAGATCTTCTTTAGAAAAGTAACAGGGGTGGGAATAAATGCTGCAACTTTGGGTTTTGGCCTTCGTTGCTGTGTTGTGGCAGGGCCCGGCTCCCTCGGTGCCAGAGCCTGCTTGGGAAGGAACGATGGTGACAACCACAAAGCACTTGGATTTTCCAGTCTGAGCCAGGGCTTTCTGACAGGGCACTGCAGAGGAAGGAAGGGGGAGGAAGCTGGAGGAGGGATGAGGATATTTACACAGAATCACAGAATATCCTGAGCTGGAAGGGATCCACAAGGATCATCCGATCCAGCTCCTGGCCCCAAACAGGATACCCCAGGGATCCCACCCTGTGCCTGAGAGCGTTGTCCAAACCCTTCCTGCACATGGCAAATGTTCTCTTGATGGAACCACTCTTGGAGCCCTGGACTAGTGAAACCTGGAGACAGAGAGAGCTGCTCCCATATCATGGGGGAAAAAGCTGCCTCCACGCTGTGGGAGAGGGAAATACCACACCTGGTAACACCCGGCCTTCCTGCAGGACAGAGGTGCCTCAGCAGCTCCCAAATCCAGGAGTCGCAGCTGCACAAGACCACCAGTTTCCCCATCTAACTCCAATTTAGCACCAATTTTTAAATTCACACTCCGGGGAATCCATGCTGCCGAATCTTTGCCTGGTTAGGGGGTGGGTGCACAAGCAGGACTACGTTCTCCACACAGCCAGCCAGCATTGCATCCCTGTCCTAAAGCATTTGCAGCTCCATGAAAAGGAAGAAATCCGGTATCTCTTCCGTTGGAGCAGGAAGCTAACTCCTTGCTGGCTCTTTTTCACAAGAAGAATCCCTGACAATCATGCAGAGCAAGCAGTTCCTAGTAAAGCAAATCCTTCAGGTACGAGCAGATCTATTAGCATCACCATGCATGCTCTAATTCTGCACTCATTCTTCCCTCCATCCCCCTCTAGAGCCTGTTCTGCCTTTTTGCCCCCACAGGTTGCTCCGTTTTTCCATGGTAATGTCAGTGTAAGAACAAAGGGGATGGGCACAGGGGAGGAGTGTTGGCCGCTGTGAGGATAAGGAAGGAATAAAGAGTTTCTTTTCTCGGAATCTACAAACCTTACTGCTTTAGTAAGTTTCCCACAAATCCAAAGTTTATTCAAAATGCACAAACTGACCAACAGAGACTCTTCTAAGCAGATTTGGTCGTCCTTATTTGGTGGGAACTGTGACTGCCCCTCTGTTTAGTCCCAAACATGTCCCTCTGCCCTTGATGCAGGGAACAGCCTCTTCCATAACTTTAATGATACATTTCCTGCTTTTTGCTTTAGCCTGCCTGTCCTTGCTGTGGGTTTTTCTTGGCAAAACACTCAAGAAATGCATAAATCTCTTTTATACACAAATATTGTGGGAGTTTTATGGCCTTACTAGGCCAAATTTATCTCAGGCGGAGTTCTTTGTGTTCGCACAATAAAAGGTTACTGATACTCGACCAATTTGCGTGATGAAACGAGGATTGCTGGGTCAGGGGACACTTTGTCTACAAAGAAGTTGTACAAAGTAATTTTGAAAGCTGCAGTACAGAGCTTAATTTGATAATGACTGGGGAGGGTAATGTTCCTAATGAATTTAGGCCAATCTGGGAGTTCTCTTTGACATAAATACTCCCACAAACCATTGAAAGGAACATGGTGTAAACCCTACTGGCTCTAAACATGCTGCGGGACCACGCTGAGGAGACATAGCAGACAAAGCAAAAAGAACAGGCTTTCCTTAACATCCAGAGGGAACTCGGAATTCCCAAAAGCTGTTGCCACAGGCCTGAAGGAGGAAAAGAGGGTGAAAAGCTGGGGAAAATCATCCTTCCCCTGTTCTCCCCACAGACTGGGTACAATTATTAATATATAGTAGGTCTCAACACATGCCAGGAAAAAAATAAACCAAACCAGACAAAGCTTCTACATCTACAGCCACTGCTACAGTATGGAGAAGTTAAAAAAGATTTATAGCTTAGTAAATGGAAAAGTTTTAAAACAGCAAAGCTGCATTTTGTGCCATCTTCCAAACTGAAAGTTATTACTATGAATTACTAACTAGGAATTAATAATTACTACTAAGAATTAATAACAAGGAATTACAAATGTTACCGTGAGGCCTATGCAGCACTCTGTGAGCTACAAAAAGCACAGAATCATAGCATCACAGAATATGTGAGTTAGAAGAGACCTTTTAAAGGTTGTCTAATTGAATATATTTGCTATAAGTGAGAACATACCCAACTAGACCAGGTTGCTCAAAACCCTGTCCAACCTGGCCTTGGACACTTCCAGGATGGGGCAGCCACAGCTCCTCTGCCAAACCTGTGCCACAGGTTTCTTCCCCCTCGCAGGGAAGAATTTAATCTACATTTGGAGCCTAAATTGCCCCTTTTTCAGTTTGAAGCTGTTCCCCCTTGTCCTGACACTACAGCTGCTGGTGAAGAGCCTCTTCAGCCTCCTTGCTGGCTCCTTCGGACGTTGCAAGTGCTGTGAGGTCTCCACACAACCTTCTCACCTCCAGGCTGAGCAGCCCCAGCTCTCTGGTCTTGTCTTCATAGCTTGGATGCCCACAGGAAAATGAACAAATGAGGCTTGGCTATTAAGATCCTGCCCTTTTGAGCCAAGTCCCTACTGCCACAAACTCTGCCTGTGTAAAGATCTCACTGGAATTTAGTGAGATTTCTTACTGACCTGGGGATATGCCTGATTAGGGTGTTTTTTTCCTGCTAGATCAGGATTCTTATGGCAGTTTACACTTTGTCCTGTGCGTGTAGGAGTCCACCTTTCATAATCCAGCGCGTTAAATCATATTTTAGCCTATGCAATAATCCAAAGTGCTCTTTTCAGCAGGAAATACTTTATAAGGTCCACATCCTGCCATCAGCCTAGGCACTGATCTCCCACTTGAAAACAGTGGAGAGGTCTGTGTAAAATATCACGCTCAGGATATGGGTAATCACTGATCTTTTTCTGGCTTGCAGTAGGAGTAGAAATATGCTGTTTTTCTCATATTTAGCAGTTATTTGGTCTGAACTCATTATTTACCTGTATGTTATTAAGGGTATTTGAAAAGGCTTGTTTTCTTCAAATCCCTAAAGGGGAAGAGATCCATGCCAAGTTCTACCCACACATAATTATATATTTCTACAGCAGAACTCTTTGAAAAAAAGTCCCTTGTTTCAATCCAGGGATGGAGAAAAATCTGTCTCTTTGCCAATTCATGGAATCTGCAAAAAAATTATTAATTTTTGCTAACTTGAGTTCTAAAAAAAATGTTGCTATCAAAATTCTGTATTAATTTACCAACTTCTTCCAAGAGGTAAGAATAAAGTATTGCTTCCTTAGACCTTGTCCTCTAATCATAAATAAATTGTAATGGAAATATTGACGAGACAGGGTATGAGGTTATGAAGGCTTTTATGGAAATATATTTCTCTAAAGGCACTCTTAGGTTATCCTGGTCCACCGGATTGTGTGAAATCACTTTGTGAAAGCAGCTGGAGAGGCCCAAAGAGAAGTGATCAGTATCTAATCCCAGCCTGTGATCTCCATTTAAAAAAATATTCAAATACCGCTTGCAGTCAGAAAGGGTAAAAGAGCAGAGAGAGGGAGAACCTCCCAACCTTAATTTTAAGTCTATAGCACAAAATTATGGTGTGATTTTAAGCTGTGCTTAATATCACTGCCTATTATGAACTTAGCAGCATGAAAGGGAGTGTGGAGCTGGAGGAGCAGAGAGACTTCTCCTGTTCCTTTTCTGAAGGCATGAGAATATCACCTTTCATTTCTAAGAAGTTACCAAACCTCAGAATGACTGAAAACCCTTGGAAGTATGTCTTCAGTACAAAGAAGGAAACTTAAAGGCATCCCCATGTTTAAAAGCTGATTTTTACTCGAGGAAAGTAGGTAGAGTAGCTGCCAGATGTTTGCAGGGCTGAGATCGACAGTGCAGAATCTACACTCAGCTCTCTCCATCTGCAAAATTTACACTTCTGAAAGCAGACTGCACAAAGGAGAAGAAAGGGGAGAAGGGAATAATTGAAGGAAACCTTACTCCTATATTCAAGAATAGAGTCACAGAATCATTTAGAAGGGAAAAGACATAAAAAAATCACCAGGTAAAATCAACACATAGAAACAGAGGTATCTTCTGTTCTGTCTTTCCCTGACAGGACACCCTATCCTAAAGCTGGCACCAAATCATTTGGTGAACCAGGGTGACAAAAGCAGTGCAGCTCAAGCCATAAAATAAAATTTAAAAAAAAACAACAAAAAAACCGACCCAAAAACACCAAAACAAACAAAAAAAAACCCCACCCAAAACCAAAACCAAACCCAAACCCAACCAAACAAAAAACAACAAAACAAACAAACCAAACAATGGCAACAACAAAAAATTTTATATTTTAGGCATAACCAGCCAGGAGAACTAATTTCCTGCTGCATATGGACTTTTACTCAAGCAAACATAACTCAGACACAAACCCTCCTATGTGTGTTTTATTATACAGTCACCTTACTGAAGAACATAGAGTAAAACCTGTGGAAAACAGGGAAGCAGAGATGGAAGTGCTTATATCACATCATCATCTGGTGCCTCATAGTAGAGTCCAAATACTGAATTCATTTATCTTCCTGTATTCCTTCTCTTGGCTTTTCAGCTGCTTCAGGGAGCAGAACTGGCTCACTCAGGGCAGGAAGAGGCTGCACAGCTGGGAACAGGGAATGTGAGACAGGTCCATCTTCCACTGGCTCTGTTCATCTAACCTGACAGAAATGCCACTTCTCACTGTGCAGGAACAATTTTCCCAAACCCCTTGGGCTGTGCAAGCTTGAATCTGCGCCTTTCCTATGTAACCTTGAATAGCCCCAGTTTAAAAGCCATTAAATGGACATTTGAGGTAAGGGAATCTGGCCAGTTTGAACTCCCCTCACCTTACAACACTGCTAGAAAAGACACTTTTTAAAATTAGGCCGAGGACAAACACTTAAGAAGTGATGGCATTTTGAACGAACTCACAGGTTTATTGTATTGAGGCTGCAACTCGTGTTTGCCCAGAAAACAAATAATATTGTTCTTTCCCATTTACTGCAGGAGATATTGCAAGTCTCACAGATTTGAGATAAGGGCCATGTTCTCTTTATTAATTTTCCAGGCTCCCTTCCCAAAATTCTTATGGTTTGCAGAGAGAACTTTGACCCCAATCACCTCTGGCTCAGTTCTGAGCCTCGTAGTCCTACCACTCCCCCTGAAATAATCTGCAAAACCATGACCACCTTCCTTAATCCATTTAATTTAGAGAGAACAATCCCAGCCTACTATATGAACTCCCAGGTTTTGCTTTGGTGGTTTGAATTAACTGGTTTTCAAATCCAAGTCATTAAAAATCAACTTTTCAGCTGATTTAATTTTACAACGCTAAAAACCAACCAACCAAGAAACAACCAAACCCCACAAACACTGATGTCACCGTTGGCACAAAAGTATCGCCATGACATATCTGTGGTGTAAGTTATACACAAAAAGGAACCAACATGCTTATTTGGAGTAAACAAACCAATTAAATAACGCCAGAACTTCCATGGATCCTCCAAATGAACCTAAAATATCGTTTCTGTCTGCAAGTTGTTCTGAAGCACCAGGCCTAGCAAAGCTCAGTTTCTTCCTAGTTTATGCTTTATGATGGATTGGCTTCAATGCAGGAAAATTTCTGACCCATCCCTGCTTCCCTGAGCTCTTTCCCCGGAACTCAACGTTTAATATTTAGGGTGTGTACTTGTCAGTGCCTGAGAGAAGAATTTGATCAATTTAAACCAACATCGGGAGTGGAAAATGCAGTCCCAGCCTTCTCTTGTGCTGGTACAAACATCCATGGCAAAACACAATGAAAATGGTTTTAAATTGACCTTTTTTTCCTCATTGTTTGGTGAGTTACAGTGTTTTTGAAGGGAAGAAAAGGTGAGCCCAACTCTTACTTGGACATGTAAAATAAGTAAACCGAAAGTTAATCAGATTTAAACAAAACCTGATTTAAATAGATGGCAATCACTATGAAATACATCAATTCTCTTGTTTCCTTGCAGAAGTATTTGAAGCACGTGAAAATTGCAGGCATGTGAGATTAGAGATAAACCTGCGCAGTCACACACATTAGGCTGAAGGCCATTTTCCAGTCTTAAGAAAAAGATATTTAATCATTAAAATAAACTTGCCAGGGCATTACGTGCCCATAATCACAATTAGCACAAGATCTAAAATGCCATGGTTGGATCTGTGTAAGGTGCAGAGGACGGGGCAATAGTGGGGAGATTTGTCCTCTCCAGCAGGTCACCAGCAGGATTTTTATAGTGGGAGTTTAAATGGCTTGTTGTCTGTGCTGAATGCTGTAGATACCTTATAAAAATTCTCCTGCACCATTGTCACCTTTCAAAATCAATAACTTCATATTAAAAATCGATCAACTCCATAATAAAAAAGGGAGAATAAACTATTACTATTGTTTTTATTGTTGTTGTTGTCATAATCTACTATTTTTTTTCATGACCTGAATCATTATCCTGCTTTATCTAGCAAAATTCAGAATAGACAACGTGAAATCATCCTGTGTGCATACTCATTAATAATCAGAAAGAAACACTTTCCAGTAGATGGAAATTATGGAACTTTTTTTTCTCCTGGCAGGCAATAGATAGGAAAAACTTAACTGAGCCAAAGAAAAAATGTCAAACTGTTGTTATCAGAATAATAAAAATCTTATGGGAAGATGGTTTTTATTGATTTATGATGAGGAATAGGATTTTTTTTGTTGCTTTTTTTGTTGTTGCTTTGGAAATTAGAGTGTCGGGACAGGCTCTCCATGTGTGTCCGTGAATCTCCCCTTCTTCTTCTTCTTCTTCTTCTACAGCTTTTAGCTTTTTCATTTGATGTAGCTTAAAGAGAGTCCTCCAATACAACTTGGAAAATTCATTGCCTGAAACTCTCTGAATTCATGGCTGTCAGTAAATGCTTTGGGAAGACTTGAGCTTGGCTTTAATCTACATGCCAATCAGTTTCCTTGGCCTCAGCTGAGAATTTAATTGGATTCACTCTCAGGACAGAACAACCTTTCCACTCGCAGCCCTGAAAATTCCTCCATCCTTCATACACAGCTTTGCATTCATCTATTTTTGTGTCTTTGTTGAGATGAGTTACTCGTGTATGTGGCAAAATCAGACTTAGGACTACTCGTTGCCAGTCCTGTGGATGAACTTTCACCAGGAGTATTTTGTCTCTGTAACCCGTTTTCCCAGTCCATAGCACACCTTTTCAGGATTCTTTTAGACCTCGAACTTCAAACATACATGATCTCATTCTTCCAGCAAATTTAGTTCTCTGTGGTATACAAAGCTTTCTACTGCTGTTCAAGTTTCCACATTGATGTGAAGAATTATGTATTTCTCTGTCCAAATTTGAGATTAATTCTGGAGAGCTCTATTTGGTCAATCCCAGCACAAATTTGGAAGGGAAAAAAAGGACAAGCTGTGACCAGGTCTCATACCTTTCAAGCACCAGCTCTAGAAAGGTTTTATGATACTGAATACTGAGCAATATTCAATATTTTACAACATATTTTTCAGAAAAACAAAAGCAGATGAGCTTCCCTTCCTCTAGCCCTTATTTCAGTGCAGTAAATAACTAATTCTTTCAAGATCTCTAGCTTGAAGTACAATTTTTGCTTTCCAAGTTGTCTGGAATTCTCATTTTTTGAAGGATGGACTTCCAGGTGAAGCCACTTCAGTGTGAAAAAAATTATGTTGTGTACCTTAGACTACACTCATTCTGGGTTTTTAGGATGATCATAAAAATAGGAATTTGTCTAATTATTCACTTCTATCAGTAAAATGTCACCACTTCTGCCTGTTTGGCAACATTAAGTGTAATTCTATACCCAACTTCATGGCAAAGTACCATTAGGTGTGCCACACCTTGACTGAAGTGATGAATTTGGGAGGATTCATTGAGAAAATGCATTAGGTTCATCCTGAAATATGATCAGTCTATCAACTTTGTTTGATCCATAGTTAGTCGGAAAATAATTGTATTTACATATGGCTGGATTCATGCAGCAAGTTGGGAATGGTTCAATGTACTTGGCAAGAAGGGAAGCTTTTGGCAAAGAAAGATTGCATCTGCATTTGTAGATCTTATGGGGAAAAGTTGTGTCATCAGGACAATGTAATATGACACATTTCAATGTTTCATTAGCACTGATACAAACACATGCAGGGCAAAGTTGCTATTTTTCAGTTTAGGCTCTTGCACCTCTAATTTTTTTTAATTTCTTTTTGTTTTCAAAGAAGCCTTTCAAAGAAGTGTCGATTCAAATCCCTTTGTCACGTGTCTCAAATCCCTTCGTGACTTGGTTTCCAACAGAGAAATGCTAATAATCACACACACAGGGCTGGTACTCGAGACCTGACTGCTCACACACCTCCTAAAACAGATGATACTGGATATAATTATTTCTTGTAGATCCTGCAGGAATTAAACACTACATCCCTGGATATGTCCAGGGCCAGGCTGGACAGGGCTTGGAGCACCCTGGGATAGTGGAAGGTGTCCCTGCCCAGGTGTTCCCTGCAGGAGCATTGGGACAAGGTGACCTTTAAGGCGCCTTCCAACCCAAACTATTCTATGATTCCAATTTTTTCTTTCTAAACCAGTACATTATTCATACAGACAACATTAAAATTTCTGGAGTGGGTTAAAATTCAAATTAGGGAATGTAGGATATAAAAAAGCCTTTTAATGTGATAGTCTCCAGTGCTTGTAACAAGGTTCTTTGCCAAGATGTCCCATGTGTAAACCACATGAGCAAGGAAAAACACATGGGACAAGAGGCTGTGTCACATTAATTTTAAGTCTTTTTTTCTGGTCCCTACTGATATTTTTTAAAAATAGCTTTAAATGTAGTTAATTTAGAGTAATTGTGAAAATATTTACAGCAAAAATTTAAAATAAGAAAGGTAAAGGAATTTAGGAAATAAGTGATATGATGCAGTCATTTGAGTGGGAAAGAGAATGGGAAATTATCATAGAGTTACAAGAGCATTATACAAAAATCTATGGATATTCTCAAATGTTCTTATGAAAATGATTTTCAATTCATTTCCCCCTTCCTCCTTCTCCTTCCCATAACACTTTAGAATGGCTTTTCTAGAGATTCCCAGCAGTGAAAATCCCACAGTGTCTCAGGGAAATAGATTGCAGCACTTAAGCACTTTCCTTAAGGAAAGAAAATACTTGTAGCAGGTAATTTTTTTTTTTTGATTATGTGATCCAACAGGTGAGCTTATCTGTTCTTAAAAAATCCTTCTCTTATATAGACTAGCAGCAGCATAGGACCCAAAAGATTGTCATTGAAGTGAGATTTACTGATTTAATCTTAATTAATCTTTAATTTTAGGCTCAAGGTCACAATACTTAATTGCTTGCCTCTTCATGTTTTACACTGGGTGTGCATGTAGTGGGCACCACACAACATAGCCAAGGAAGGAAAAGCTGAATATTGGGATCAGGAGCGTGGAGCTAAATGATCCTAAGGTCCCTTCCAGCCCGGGCCATTCTATGATTCTGTGTTCCAAGTTAATACTAATTAATAGAGACTAACTAACTAGGTAATACCACAGGGCTTCCCTCACAATGACATTGACAATCCAATGCTGGAGCTCAGCCCACGAGCTGCTGGAGGATTTTTCACCTTTATTTGAGTAGCATGAACAAAGTGCTGCCCGTTTCCCCGCTCACTCAGAACGCACAGAACCTTAATGACGATAAATTCTTGCTTCCCACCCACACAGAAACCCCTCTCTGATTTCAGATGGATCTGCAGGGAGAGTCGTCTTTTGTGCTCAGTGTCAACAAATGAACCTTTTCATCTCTGCTCCGGTTGTGATTTCTCCTCCCAAATGCAGAGTCCTCCCCCAAACAGTCCCCGATTATCTCCGTGCCCTTCCCAGGAGGTGAGTGGGTTGATGGCTTCCCCTCTGCTTCCGTTCCTCCTTGCTCTGCTTCGCCTTGCAGGACCCTCAGCTGCTTTTCCCATCTTCCGAAAGGCCACCAAGAAATCTCCTTCGTGCCTTCTCCTCACACTGCCAGAGATCTGGGATTCTGTCCGGCCTTCCTTCCCTCGGGGCTCATGGGATGCGAAAGAGGAAGGCTGATGGAGACATCTGGCAAAGATCTGCCCACCTTACTGCTGCTCAAAACAGCGTTGACTCAAGGCTGCAGAAAGGGTTTTTGAAGCAGCAACTTCTTTCATTCAAGCGGACTAATTTATATTTCCCATGATTAAAAAAAAAAAAAGAGAGAGACCAAGGAAGAAAGGGCAATAGTTCAGTTTTACCCAGATTAAAGAGAAATTAGATGGTATTTTTGCTGTGATTTCAGTGTTTTACACTTTCAGCATCTCAGGAATTGAGCGTCAGATGACCCCCTAAGGAAATATAGAAACACCCCCCCCCCCAAAAAAAAAAAAACCAACCCAAAACAACAACACCAAAAAACAACCCAAGAAATACATCGCACAAAAAAATAGCACACATCCATTACAAAATGAGGCTGGAATCCAAATCCCACTGTTTGCTATTTTTCAGACACCAATTTATATTTCTTCTTTTCTCCAATGTGTTTTTTGGTGTATTTAGTCTTTATTCTAGAAGCCTTGAGCTAATCTCAACATGCTGAACGTTGAGATTAATAATCTCAACATACTTACAAAAATGTATTGATAGAAGAGCTGGGAGCCCCTTTTGGAATCAATACATCAACATTTCAAGTGATCCTATAAGACTGGGCTCAGTGTCACTCCTTATAAATTAAAATGCCTGGGATTTCCTTCAGCCCTTCCCGCTGCATGCTCAGTATCTCAGCTTGATGCTTTATTCAATACTCCAAAATGGCCATAAAGCAGATGCTGGAACTCCTGGATATATTATGGGAATACTGTGGAGAACACGAGTCCTGACAAGAAGCACTGCAGGTCATCCTGCCCTGATTAAGAGATCATAAACATCCCCAGCTGGGATGCACTAAGGACACATAAACTTGCTCTTAAATGAGAGGACTTTTGATGTAAATGAACACAGTGAATCTGTTCTAGAACAACTGAGGTAATTTCTGCACAGAAAATACTCAAGGGATACCCTCTCCTTCTGGCAGAGCACCTGTCAAGAAAAACTCATCCTAATTTCCCTTTTCAAGGTTTACTGTTAACTCTAAAATGGATTTTAAAGTTCACATAAGATCATTGAAAAGCAGACACAGTTCCTGACATTTCCATTGAAGGATGCTTCAGAACAGAGAAGGGATCATTACGTCTCTTTTTTTGGTACATGACAAAAAAATGGAAAAAAAAAACCTTAAAAAAATACTCTCTTGGTTATGCAAGACTGATTCTTGGCCAGCTTTGGATCAAAATCCCTATTATTTCAAAATATTTTGCTGGAAATTCTGCTGGAATATTACTAAACAAATGGCTGCATGCTTGGACTGCAGCTTCCCTGCTTCTGAGTGCAACCAGCTCCATCATATCAGGGACTAGATTTCATCAGAGTATTCACCAGTATTTTTATGAAAACCTTGAAAGGAAAAAAGGTAAACAGAGGGGGAAAAAAAAAAAAAGGCAAAACCAAGGCAAGCAGGTTTAAGTTTAAGGATTCTGTATTGTGTTGACAGTTCAATGAAATTTTCCACAAAGTCTTTTCGATTCCCAAGTGGTTTTTCTTTCTGAATCCTGAAGTTCAATATACAATAACTTGGCAGTGAAACAGAAACAGACTCTGCAGTTCAAAAACAGTTCTGCAAAATTCTCTCTCCTGTGAGATCGTCAGACACTACTGGAGCAGAGAGCAGCATGTTAATCTGGAATGGCAGGGAATTTCAAGTGTTTACCATATAAAACCCAGTAAAGGACTTTTAATGAGATAACTCGTGGTGTTGGGATCACTTCAAAGTACAATCTTGATGAATAAAAATCCTTATCTAATTCTGAACACAAATGCATTGCTCTAACACCGCTGTCTATAGGCTTCAGGGAGAAAAAGGTTTGGACTCCATTCAAGACAAGATTTATATAGGGTCCTTTGGCCTATCATAAATCTGTCTAAAGTAGTTGAAAAATAGAAATTACATGATCTACTATTACTTTTTAAACAGCCAGTCTTTACCACTGAAAAGAAAACATTTTTATTCTGTATATTCAAAATCAGGAAAGTGCCATTTACCATCAGCCAAGCAAATGCTATTTGGCCATCAGAAGGGTCAGTATCATCAAAAGCAGTGTTTTCTCGTGAGGAACCTTTGTCTTCCTTTTCAAATTGCACATTTTTACCTGATTGCTTCCTCATGAACAACCACAGTCACGTTGGTTGCAAGCAGCACAAATATCCCAGAAGTGAATCACAACTCAGAGAAAAAGGCAAACAAACATACAACTGAAAACAAACTTGTCTCTTGCCTTGTTTTTTTCACTCTCAGAAGATGGAAGCATTGTGACACTAACATATACCATCGGTTTCTTCAGGTGCACAGAACCTAATAGTAATTTAATCTAAGCCACATTTTCTGCACAAAGGGCCTGAACTGAGTGCAGCATTGGGGATAAGGATTACCACGCCCACTTCAGGTCAAAATTTAGCTCCTCAAATCACAGTTATCTGACAACACTCTCCCACATCCTCAATGCATGAGTTTGCTCTAAGGTGATTCCTGTGGCCCAAAAAGCCCTGGCACAGGGTGCCCAGAGCTGCTGTGGCTGCCCCTGGATCCCTGGCAGTGCCCAAGGCCAGGCTGGATGGGGCTTGGAGCAGCCTGGGATAATAGAAGGTGTCCCTGCCATGGCAGGGGTGGCACTGGATGCCTTTAAGGTCCCTCCCTACCCAGGCCATTCCAGGAGTCAATGAACACACGGATATTGGATCATCTAAAAAAAAATGTTCATAAATAAGTGCCCCCCGCAGCCGTGTCCACTGTGGATACAGCAATCTTTCAGTCTTCCTTCGGGAAACATCCATGCATGAGCAGCACACATTCAGATTTCCAACACAGCTGCTGCAGACAGTGCTGCTGTAACACAGAAGATGATCTTGGCTGTGCGGGAGGATTTTTCTTCTGTGCATAAGGACTGTATGTGCCTGAGTATAAATATGCACGTAATACTCCTGATAAAGTCAGCATGCTGGGCTCCCTTCCAAATGAGTTGTTTAAAACACAGGGTATTGATGGATTGAGGATGCATGAACTGAGAACTATTTGGACTCCAACACATCTAATCATTTTTTGCTTGTAACAACATGTCTGAAGCAAAACTCTTTTGACATCACAGAGTGTGCGTTCTAGAATGTGGCCGTGCAACAAGATCTGATAACAAAGATGAAGACAGACCTGCAACAAAAAGAAAGGTTACTGCTGTTTCTGCTCGGAAATTGAAAAAATGTGTTCCAGAGAAAGGCATTCTGGCTGATGAGCCGGTGCACACTTCCAGTCCAAGAACAGTACTGAAACTGGAGCTAAAGCACAATAAAGATTTTATAAGAAAGCAAACCCTCATGATTGTTGACGTGGACTTTGCAAAACATTAGAAAAAACAAACCTGCCATGCAAAGTTGTGCCGCTTCTTAGATCTCTTGCAAGCAACAGTTGCAGGAGATTTGATGATTGATGTCTATTCAGACTCTTTATGTTTTAGCCCTTTTCCTAAGTGCTTAAATAATATCTGCTCAACAAGTTTCAACATAGAATCTGAATATCCAACTGTATTTGCATTTCTTTGTGAGCCAAAAGTGCAAATACTTGAAATAAAGTACCCTCCAAGTGATGCCCATCCAAAGTCCCAAACTCTCTGGGCTCATTATCTGATCCTGGTATCAATCAATTAATTTTTGTCAATTAACTTTGCTTGTGGAATATTTTTATAGTTGATAATGTGAAGAACCTCAGGTGAACTTTTCAGTCTCAGGAGGGAGACAAAAGACTTGTACTTGTAAATTAAGTTGTGCTTGTAAAATAGCCAAATTGGACATAACACTGGATTACAGAGACTGGGGGAACTTTGAAAGGAAAAAAAAAACCACAATGTCTCTTCTTTTTTTGTTAGTGGAAAAAAGGTATCTTTTCCGAAAAGGAACATTTTATCTAAAAGTCACTTGTCAAATTATGTACCTTTTCTGACATTATCTCTTACCCTGTTTTCAAGTTCTTTCTCCAAAGGTCCTCCCAATCCCTTCATTCCTTAGTCTGTACAGACATTTTGCTCAATTTTCATGGGATCACATTATACGCTGACTTGGAAGGGACCCATCAGGGCCATCCAGTCCAACTCCTGGCCCTGCACAGAACACCCCAAGAGTCACATCCTATGCCCCCAAGTGTTGTCCAAACATTTTTTGAGCTCTGTCAAGCTGGTGCAGTGCCTGTTCCCTGGGGAACCTGTTCAGTGCCTGACCTCCCTCCGGGGGAAGAACCTTTTCCTAAATCCGACCTAAACCTCCCCTGGCACAGCTCCAGCCCTTCCCTCAGGTTCTGTCACTGTCCCAGAGAGCAGAGATCAGTGCCTGCCCCTCCACTGCCCCTCATGAGGATGGTGAAGACCACAATGTCTCCTCCAGGCAGGACAGGCCAAGTGCCCTCAGCAGCTGCTCACAGTCCTTCCCCTCCAGGCCCTTCACGTATGTTGCTTGCCCTGTTCCAAAACACCAGCCTACCATGGCAGTCATGCTTTCTTTTGAGGGAGTCCCTGTTCCCTCACTGACATTCCTGCACCAGCCTGGCAGCCTTGCAGCCATAAGTGGGTTGCAGCAATCCTCAATATATGGCATAGAATCATGGAGTGGCTTGGTTTGGGAGGGACCCTAAAGGTCATCCAGTGCCGCCCAGACTCCTTCCACTGTCCCAGGGGGCTCCAGCCTGGCCTTGGGCACTGCCAGGGATCCAGGGGCAGCCACAGCTGCTCTGGGCACCCTGTGCCAGGGCCTGCCCACCCTCCCAGGGAACAATTCCTGCCCAATATCCCATCGAAACCTGCTGGCCACACTTCTGTGCAGCTTGAAATCTTCCCTGAGTGATTATACTGAAAAGTCAAACTTGGCTGAACTGTTTCTCCTGCCTCCTTGCTTCAGTTCCTATTAAATTGACTTTGTTTTCAACACATTTGGCTCCAGCAAGGCCTCACCTCGTTACTGGTCATGACCTGGTACAGAACTGACAGGGTACATGGGGTTGAACATCTGCCTGGAGATTGAAGGAGGTGCTAATCCAGCTCCCCATCCCCTGTGTTGTGTGCTCTCTCCCAGTTTGTACAGTATGTACACAAAGCTCAGCTGGCCTCAGGTAGGGCTTGCGCTCCACAGCTGCATTTTCCCTGGCTTGATGTTTTTCCAGAACATGTCCCATATGCTTGAGCAGTGAGGTTATCCCAACTGCCCTCTTCTGGTGTGTCATTCACAGTATGGAGAGAAACATCCCCAGCAGGGCGAGGTGAAGAGCGGGGAAAAAAGGAAAAAAAAAATATCAAAACATCCACAATGAACCAGATATCTGCTAGTACCGAAATTTTAATTCAGAGCATCCTTCTGGTTGGGGAAAAAGCTGAACAAATAGGTTCAAATAAATTGCAAAGATCAGGATTTAAGTGTTTTGCTTCTCAAACAGGAAAGCAAAAGCCAAAAGTTTGGAAGCTGGGTGAATTAAGTCATATTTTGTTAAACATTTGCGATGCCAAAATCAGGCTATTGGCACAAGATCCAGGAGAAATATGATTGTGTGATTGCCTTTACTGAAATTGCAACCTCAGTAAATTAAAAAAATTAAATTAGATAATAGGGCACCTAGCTGTGCAAATAAAATAGTCAGGAGTCAGTACCATACAAGATCATTCCGTCATTTTAATATAAAAGTCACATTGAAGTCACACATGAAGTCTTATTTGCCAGAAAATGTTCTAGGGGGAGAAGAGGGGAAAGAATACTCCAATTTAATTTTGCCTTTTAATGTTTGATTATAAAGATACTTTGACAAGTGTTCTATAGAATAAAAATAATGTTTTTCCTAACTAAAAAAGCCCCAGGATTCTGGGTGGAGAACAGTAGAACCACACTCTAGATTCTCTCAACACCAAACAAATTTTTTCTGAAAGACTGGAAAAGGTCTCTTGTATTCCCCAGAGAAACATAGCTCAGGGTAAGGAATTCCTCATACTTTAAAGACAACTAAGATTTTTATTAAACAACAGTCAAGACTCTCTGTTTTAAATGTATCCCAAAAGTATAATCCTCAAAGTAAACAAAATAAGAAGATAAGGTGCTGACAGTTGACAAATTAGCAATGGTGCATCCGATTTCAATTCTGAATCGTGTTACAGCTGGATCTGGTGATATCATGCTACCAGAAAGGGAAGGCATTGGGAGCCACCTTGCTACCTGTGATGGTCAAGAACACGCAAAATGGACTTTTCTGACCCCAGGGTCAGCATAGGAAGAGAGGAATTGTCCACAGAAATACAAGCTCTGAACTGCTGCAGGGAGAAGGGACTGAACGTGCCAGGATCCAGCTGTGGATCCAGAGGGTTTCACAAATTCCCCTGCCCGAGTTCAGGCTCTGACCTCATCCCTGTCCCTGTGGCAGTGAGAAAGAGTTGCTCACCATGTCCATCTCCTGTGAGGAGGAAATCTGAGCAAGCAAGCTGGGAGGAAGCTGTAGGACACAGTGGCCAGGCTCCTGGAGCTTTAGCCCAAGGGAACAAGTCACAGGGTGGGAAATGAGTCATGCCATTGAGTTCTTGAAAGGAAAAGAAGAATCGCGGGGGAAGGCAAAGAAAACATTTAGACAGCTTTTCTCCCTTCGCCAAAAATAAAATCCTAGGTGGAAAGTAGTGTTTATAGGGAAACAAAAGAGTCACAGGATTTGGGTAAACCTTAGAAATCTTGGGGAAACTATCTTAGCATTGGAAAGTCCACTGATAGGAGTTCTCCTACAGAGGCCCCAAGGCAGTTCATCTTCAATTTGTCCAACTGGGAAAATTGGCTTTCATTCCTGTCAGCAAACACCCAATAGTCCTGTACTTCACATCACTAAGGATTATTGCACTACTTTGTGAGCTAGGTTTTACTATCAGAAAACTATCAGGATACTTGAAAAGGCTAATGAATTTATAAAATATTTCCCATTATCCCTTTGTGCTGCCTTTGTCTGGGGCAGTCAGCTTATTTCCCAAGCGCCGGTGTGGGGCCGTGTTTTGGACTGGTGCTGAAATGCTGGATTTGTTGCTTTGCTTTCCTTGAGTGCACAGCTTTTGCTTTGCCTGTGAAGCTCTTCCCTCCCTGAGCTGTCCTTCCCTAGGGCTAACAGAGTCAGGCATTGGATGAGGTTCAAAGGGACCTCTGGAGTCTTTCTTTCTGGGTCCTGCTCAAGCAGAGTCACCTAGAGCAGGCTGCGCATGACCATGTCCGGACAGCTTTTTAATATCTCCAAGGAGGGAGACTCCACAGTGTCCTTCAGCAACCTGGGCCAGTGCTGGGTCAACCTCATGATAAAAAAGTGTTTTCTGACATTCTCCCTGCATAGAACCCAAGAGAAAATTGCAGTGTGTTTGTGCTCTATTAGAAACACCTGAGCCGCACTAGAGACATCTCTATTTCAGGGGCTGTGGTGGAGGGTTAATGAATATTAACCATGTGACAGATTCAGGTCTGATTTAAAGGAAAAATCTGGGTGTTTTTAACTGAGTTTTCAGTGATCATAAGTGTCCCTCTGTGCCTTGAAGAAAAAACTACACAGTATTTATTTAGAAAGAAATTCTTTACTGTGAGTGTGGTAATGCCCTGACACAGGTTACCCAGAGTTGTGGATCCCTGGAAGTGTCCAAGGGCAGGTTGGATGGGGCTTGGAGGAACCTTGGAGAGTGGAAGATGAGCCTGCCCATGGCAGGGGTGGTGGAATAAATTTCTAAGGTCCCTTCCAACCTAAACCATTCTGGAATTCTTTTCTATGATTCCTACAACAGGAAGGACATTAATCCCAGGAACTACAGCCTTCAGTATGGTTTTGCTCAAATGAAGATTGAGAGAGGAGGTTATCAGAGCAGCCCTGAAACATCAGTCTGACATACATAAATCCAGTTTCTACTGAAAATAAACTATGTTGCTTCAATTAACTTCCAAATGGAAAGTTGGAAGTTGGGGAGTTTCAACAAATGTCAAAATATTCCATGGTAAGGGAAAAAGGAAAACTAAAATAAAGCCAGACCAAACAATGTAGGACCAATTTGATCACTTGACACCATCTGAGATTAAATCATCCCAAAAGTGAGATCTGCACAAGATTTACATGCAGTTTTGCCTCATAAACCTGCTGCAATGACCAGAAAACTGCTCGAGTCTTATTTGATACTGAACCTGGTGACAAACAGAATAAGAGTTTTCCAGTCAGGCTACAGGTTTAATTCCCTAATAATTTAGAGTCTGACTTGAATAACATGAAGTCACACTGTCTCTAAAGTAGTCACAGTGGATGACTGAGCTCTAAAACACATTTGATATTTAGGCCTGATTTTACAGTCTTGTTCTTACAAAAATAACCTGTTCTCAGGTAAGTTTTCCTATTTTATGTATGTTTGACCTTTGCTTGCAGCTGAAGTCGATGTTTACCTGTGTGCGCTGCCATATAAATAAAGCCTTGAAAAAACCCTGCAGCACTAATTCAGTCATTACACACACAAAATAAAAGCTCCCAAGATTGAATAGAATCAGTTCATCTTATGTTTTAACCTAAAGGAGTTACGATTCCCCTCACATTTTTCCACTGGATGTTCCGAGGAACCGCACTTCCCATGGAAATCAGACTGCTAAGCCTGATTGCTGTCTCTATTTCCACATCCTTCTGACATCA
Organism: Donacobius atricapilla; assembly: GCA_013397315.1. Classification (NCBI taxonomy): domain Eukaryota; kingdom Metazoa; phylum Chordata; class Aves; order Passeriformes; family Mimidae; genus Donacobius; species Donacobius atricapilla. The sequence continues at coordinate 109,439 of WBMY01018666.1, forward strand.
CAGCCCCGGGCACACCTCCTTGTGCTCCAGCAAGAGATCCGCTGTTCTCTGCAGGACACGGATGGTTCACCTCTCAACCTCTTGTCAGAATACATCCCCTCCAGAATGCTGCAATAAAATCCGATCGATACATACAGCAACTCCCCCACCGTCCTCTTTCAAAGCAACCAGCTCAGCCTCCATCCATCCTGAGACTTTGATCTTGCATTGATTGCCTACCCTCTTGGCATCTCTCAGCTCCTTTTGAACTCCCCTTCTGTTAGCTTAGGCAGATGTGCAGCCTCCCAGTGCCTGGGGCTGGGATCAGGGTACAAAACTATCACTTAACACCAGTCTCCAGCTGGACAATCCCCTCACACTGAGTTGCCTACCCCCAAGCTATCAACCTATTCTATTCCCGACTGTGCCAAAATGTTTTCCTTTTGCTTGAGTTCTTCTTTTCCACCACTGCTTTGGAAACCAGTGGTAGAGGGTGCCATGACTGCCTGAGTCCCATCACTTGGGGATTAGGCAAGCCAGGCCCACTGCGGAGCTCAGGTTCTTTTTCAGGGTCAGCTTGCTCAATTAAGTCACTTTTCTGTATCGAGAGCTCTGTGAGGTGGATGCTCATCCCCTAATACCTGAACTGATTAGGCAAGCCAGGCCCACTGCGGAGCTCAGGTTCTTTTTCAGGGTCAGCTTGCTCAATTAAGTCACTTTTCTGTATCGAGAGCTCTGTGAGGTGGATGCTCATCCCCTAATACCTGAACTGAGACACCCAAGGCTGCCTCATTCAGCTGTGATGAAATCATGCCAGACTTAAAACCTTGTGTCAGTATGGGGTAAGGTTCACCCACCCCCGTCGCAAAATCACTGCTCCTCCTGAGTGGAATAAATCACAACAAACTGACATATCAGGGGCCTAATCCTGAAGATTAATAATGTAAATATAAAACAGGAGCAATGCTGTTCTCAGCTGCTACGTAAGCAGGAAAGAAGAAAGTACAATGCACCTTCTGTTCCAACCCCTTCATAAACATAATATTTTAATTATGCGACTGTTTAGGCTATCTGAATTTTCATTACTGACAGCATTTTGCTCTTCAGATCTTCGGAGTGCTGTCATTGTCCCTATTTTCCACTGAGGTGTTTAGGAAGTGCAATGCTGCCATCTAGCATCCTGGGCAAATGATGAAAACCTCCTTTTATCCTTAATCCCTGGTTAATTTTACAGGATTATCATGAGGATTCCACTGGCCTGGAAACTGCCTGGTTTTCCTGGAAACACCAGGAGAAAGGCACATACACACACACTGCATATATATATATATATATATGTTGTATATATACTATAGTGGGTGTGTGAATTATACATGCTGTACAGACAAGACATCTGGATTTATGGTTCCATTTCATTTTGCCTCAGTTCAGATGTATATAATGTACCATTTATGGCTAAACAACCTGTCTAGACTCCTCGGTGGAGAAAAATAAGCATCCTTTCAGATGTCTACGTTAGGGTGAGATGAATCATGGCCTAGAGGTGTTTATTCATTTCCCAAGTTACGAAGGAATCCTGGACAACCATCTTCAGCATGGAATTCTGCAGTGTTGATGTCTAGATGGGAGTAAAATTAATCCTGGAGTTTAGATTATTAAATCCAAGGAGACTGTGAGCTCAGCATGTCCAGTGCTTGTTTAATTCAACTCAGAAACATTCCTCAAGCACTACCTGATTTAAGCTTGATGTCTTCTTTCTGCATAACAGTTTTTTTCCAGAATGGCATCTGGCCTGGATTCAAAAGGCTTCAGTCAATGGACAATTCAATTTTCCTGAACAATTTGTTCCAGTGCTTTATGACCATCCCTGAAATGATTAACACGGTAAATAAACACGTTATCAGTTCCCGTTTTGCTTTAGATTTTTGCCTTTGATTCTGGCGAATACGTGGGACAGTGAAAAATCATGTATAAATGTACAGGTTGCACAGCAGTTAAGTACTTAATTAGCATTTCATTAAGTACTTTCCTACAGAGTAATTTTATGGAACTTCTAAGATCAGTGTCATTCACCAACAGCAGGCTCAGGCAGCAGCAGCCCAAATATTTTTGCTTTTGGTAGTGAAAGGATGGAAAAGGAATTTCTAAATACAATATTCATTAATTATTCACTCACTGGGAAAATATTTTTTTGGATTTGCAGTGGGATTTTCTTTGGAGATTTTTTTCCTTGGTCACAGAGTTCATTATAAACAGAGTTATATTAGCAAACCTGAAAATCCCCAGTCAATTCTAAAATCATATAAATACTGCTACAAAATTAAATTGCTTTTATCTCCTTGTGATTTAATGTTAATGGTTTACATAGACCTTGAAAACTGATAAAAATCAATATTTTTTTGTGGATGTTGAAAAACGTGGAGCTTCATTTCTAATTTTAGAACATGTACCCTAAACCATCATTTTAACCTTTTGAAAGCTTCTTCTCAAGATATATGACTGATGTGATCTAAACTTATTAAACACCCCATATTTTAGGATAAAACACTTCGTTTCCCTTGGTTATAACTAATTTTGTGTGACCTCAGATCTTGCTCATCCACTTATCTCTTTGTGACTGACTTGGAACTATTTCTTGAGATGCACTAACATAAAAAATGTCAAATTCTTTCAAAATGTTTAAAAGCCAATGTTCAGCAACCTCGTGTTCCTCCAGCCTTAAGAGCTGTCTATTCAAGGCACATGGTGACATTTACAGTTGCTGTCAAAGTAGCCTTTCAAGCGATAAATTCAAGTCATAAATTCATGTCTGCAGTCCAGGGCAGACTTCAAAACTGCCAATCAATCAGCATCCCCCACAGAGGAGCAGGAAGAAATATACCTGTAAGTATTTTTATCAAAGGAAACAAAATATAAAGAAATCATCCTTTTCTCCCTCTTGCCCCCAAACCCTAATATTTATATAAATTTGATGGAACAGTGGAAATGTGATTCCTTCTAGGTATAAATTCATAAAGAAGGCTGGATATTGTTTGGGATGAGTTATTGCACCGAGTACAAATTATTTCAATGATCAATCTGTTTATATGGAGGAGTAATTTATTTTTATATGAAGTTAAAAATAAACCCCGGCTTCAGTAATGAGGAAGAAAGCAGAGAGAGGAGAAGAGAGATTTCTGTTTGCTTGCTGTTAATGCCAGCTCATATTAACAGGCCATGTAAGGTGAAATGATGAGCAGCCTCAGGGTGTATGGGCCATTTGAGAAAGTCACAGACATCTTTTCAATCTGGCTCTTGCTTCACCTTCACAGAAACCATGATCCATGCAGGGGTGGCTTTAAACTACTCTTGAAACACACTAGTTCATCTTCCCCAGCATAATCCAGAGTAGATTTAGGCCCACTGCAATTCATCCTTTCTTTCTAACAAAACCGTGTTCAGAGGGCCGCAAAGTAACCTCCAAAATCTTCAGGAAAATAGAAATGGCTGGATACAACATAGGTTTTCATTTAAAATGTTGCCCTTTAAACACTGGGAGAAAAATGCGGAGAAATTTGGAGCAACGTTTCCAGCTAGATCTGTTCTAGAGTCAAAAAAGCACAGTATTTTAACATGGGTAAGAAGTCAAGAAGAAAGTTGACTGAACTTGGTAAAGAGCTAATTATATCTTTTAAGAGAATCACAAAAGAAAGAAAAAAAGAATTTATCAGTGTAGGTAGTTTGTAACTTGTAGGTACTTTGTAACAAGATACAAGTTCATTTGAGATGTGTTTATTTGCTTAAAATTAAGCACAGGCTTAGTGTTTCATTAATGGAAGCCTTAATACTGATTTCTCTCCATCCTAAGCCTATCTAAAGTGATTAAAGGGACAATGCTCTTCTCAGAAAGTTGCTCCCTGATGAGGCATTCACTTTACCAAAGTGCAACTTAAATCCTTTTCTGTAGTGTAATACAGTTTTATATCATCCCATAGATATGGATTCTGTAAGTTAGCACTGGATGTTGCTTGAAAATGAGAATTCTATATACTGATTCCAAATCAATTAGAAATAAAAAAAAAATATATAGGTACACACACACCTATCTATGCTACGCTACCAGTGTGTGGGGTTTATACAGGAATATTTTCATATGCCTTTTGTTTTAGACATCCACCACAAGACGTATATCCATAAAAATATATTTAGGGTTTTTTTATTATTATTAATCAACAAATAAGGTCAAAAAGCAGGACTTGGATAAGGAGCTTTTGAATACACATTTTGTATACGGTAAAGCTACAGCTTGAACTTTGCCTGCAGGCCATTTGCTGCTAATGAAACAAGAATGTTTCGCCTCACTTGTTTGAGTCAATGCAGAATCTGAACAACCACAAGAGAGCAATAGCAAGTGGGGAGAAGGCATTGCACGTAGCTCTCAGATATGCCAAAGAGGCTGGAGTCCTGCCTGCAGATTGCTTACTGTTATTGATAGGGATATGGCTAATTTAAGGTAAAGTGTTCCAAAGTAAAATTCCATTACTGAAAATTCACTGGCTCTTATAGGCTTTGAATGACTGCCAACAATCTGCAGAAATTGTCATGAGGAGCAGTAGCTTCCAATAAAAACCTAATCTTTCTTTTACTTAAAGGATATTCTCATATTTCCGACTCCCTCTATGCTTTCTATCTGTCTTGATTAATTAATGTAGCTCAGCTCTGAGGTTATTTGATTCCCGAACCGAGAGATGCATTCAAATACCTTGCTGAACCGAAGCCCAGGTTTCAACATGTGTGCTCATAAAGGAATGCTAAATTAGTAGGAATTGTTAACAGAACAGGAAATGTTCATGTATCGAGTGTTCTATATATAGCACAGTAAACAGCAAACAGTAATAATAATAATAATAATAAACGTAATAATAAACAAAAACCCCGAAAGCAGCTGTGGTGGCAGCTTCCACACAGCTTGAGATCCCTCCCCGAGCATGGAAATATGGAGTGGTGAATGATATACCACAAATAACACACAGTCATTGCAGCCATTCTACAGATATCTTTGACTTGCCTTGCTGCTCACAAACACGATTTATTCCTGAGTTCCGACACAGGAATTAATAAATAACTGAATTACAGAGGCACAAATGAAACACAGTAGTAGGCAGTGAAACCGGTGAAGCACCAGGGAAATTTTGAGACTTCTTTTTGGCTCAAAAGGACAAACTACAAAAACAAAAACCCCAAACAAACCAACCTCATTCTGATGCTAACTGGAATGAAAGGTACTTTGAAAATTCTCATTACTTACATTTCAGCCACACTATGCTTTTGGAATTAAATCTACAAGTACTGGCAGATCTGAATCTGCTCCTGAGTCAGACCTCTTGAAGGGCAAATGTGTTTATTCTTAAAATTAGATCCTTTATTCTACATTTTAGGGCTTAATTAAGTGTTTTATTTAAGATATATAATGATGGAAGACGCATATAAATCAAAATACCAGTTGGGTCAGCACATCAAAAATTATTGCATACCCTAAAAGCTACTTGAGGCCCCAAGTCTGAAAATGTGGGCTATTGTAGTAATGAAATACAGAATTTGCCAGTTTGGCAGGAAATGCTTTGGTTTGTTTAAGTAAATATATTTATAATGGAGCAATTACAACAACAAAAAAATAAACCCTCCAAAAACCATAAATCAGAAACTGTTCTCTTTCACAAAGGCAAGCCACATATACCTTAAGTATATCTTTAGCTACCAATGTCAAAGAATTTTTATTGGCATAGGCTAGAAAATATAAAATACTATTTTTTGCTTGTACAAAAGTCCAGGACATACCATGAGTTTTACAGGTTATTCATAAAAATGGAGATACCCTTCTTAATAAGAGAAAAAGCATCAGGAAGTGACCCAAAAATACAGAGATAAAGCAATAAGCAGCTGTGGGATTTATTATTCAAACTCAGTAATTCTGTCTCTGTTGGTCTCTTTCTATCACCAAGTATGTAGCCTGATTAAAAGAAGGAAACAGAACAAAATATTTATCTCGTTATCTTATTAATAATGCATATATCCCTTTATTAATGCTCTTGAATTCCTGCTCTCTTAGAGCTGAATAATTCTTAGACAAATGCAAAACCAGATTTCCCTGAAAACAACTCATAAAGATTAAATAGATAATGGCAATTTAGACTTTTTTTTCCTCTAAAAATGTACAGGCGCGAACAATTCCTACATGTCCTGTCACAGGATGCCTTCCTTTTTATCCTCTCATACCACTCCTGCTGGGCCTAAATAGATATTTCCAAAGGTGGAAATGCTCATAGAAAACAGTTTCTGGTGCAAAATGTCCCAGCTTGATCATCATGTCATCCATCTTTGGTATGCTGTGAATATTTGTGATACTTTATATAACCTAATAATAATACACACTGTAACTCCTCCACTGAAACACAATCAACCCCCCAAGGTAAACCCCACAGATGGGTTTAACTCAGAAATTCAATGGAATGTCTTCTCTTGTCCTAGAAACACAAAACAGCTCTTCTGTGTGATGTCTAAAGGATGTTGCCCTTTTAGGGCATGCAGACAGGAGAGCACAAGACAACAACAACCCCTGCCCTGAGGAATCTATGATTAGGCAAGATCTGAAAACATTTCTTAAAAAAAAACCCCTTGTTAACTTCCCTTTTTCATGTGGCCCCTTTCAGCTATGTACATATGGTTAAAATTTTCCTGAACAGCAATTTTGAAAACTTTTCCTGATGTGGGCATCCTGTGAATAATGCACTGTTCAACCAATTCTCTTTTTCTTTGCCTGTTGCCATATGACCTCTCAAACCCTTTTTAGAAGGGTTGTAGCTCCATGTTCTTGATCTAAGAGATAAATATGAGTTGCAGAAGAGAGGGGAGGTTATTTTCTCACATGCCTTTTATAAATCATGATTTGTTTTGCAGATACCTCTGTTATACCTTTCTGGATGCTCGGGATTTTGAGTCTTGGTCTCAGTACGGTTCTGCTACCCTTCTATTTTCCATAAAAAAACATGAAGAAACAGTTTCTGTGTATAATATACCTTCTTTCACAAAGATTCCCAGCAATCTCTTCTGAGGTATTTTCCAAAAAAAGGCTGTATAAAGTATCCAGGTTAGTGTTGTCATGATAACCGATCTGAAGTCAATTAAAAGTGAATTATTTCATACTCTATTCAGCAAGAAGAAACATGCTTTAAGTGGAATATCTTAGGAGTTTAAGCTATTCTCCTTTGTTTTACAAAGCATAACTGGAAAACTGACAAAGAATTTTTTTTTCCCACAAAATATTTAAAAAATGATGGAAATCAGGACTTTGCATCAAAGTACTTCCTCAGACTCAACCTAAAGCCTAATCAGCTGATATAAAGTATGTTTGTGTTGGCTGAATTCATTGTGTATTGAGAAGGCACAAATGTGCATACAAAAGTAGGAAGAGGTGGAAATACCACAGAGTACCAGTGCCTTTGTGGGAAAGTGAGAAGCTGTGAAGTGATATACAAGTTCAAAGACTAATTATGTAATCACTCACTGAAAGGTCAAAGTCAGCAAAGTACAGAGATAAGCCTTAGAATACTCACTAATAAAAAAAAAAAAAGGGGGCACACATTTCAGGAAGAAAAAAAGCATTCAGATATTTTCTGCCCTTTAAATGCGAGTTTTCCGAGAATACACGTCAGGGTTATGTGGGTTTGGATCCAAGAAACCAAGTGGAGAGTTCTCCTCTTACCTGCCTGCAGGACTTCCTTCTCCACGTGGTGAAGTCACAGAGCCACAGAGTGCCAGGATGGCTCAGGCTGGAAGGGAGCACAGAGGGTCCCTGGTGCCACCTCCCTGCTCAGGCAGGGCCAGCCCAGGGCACAGGGCACAGCAGTGCGTCCCCATGGCTCTGGAATATCCCCAGCGAGGGGAGACTCCCCGGCCTCTCCGGGCTCTGCTCAGGGCTGGGCACTGCCCAGGGCAGCAGCTCTGCCTCCTGTGCAGGGGAATTGCTGAGATCAGCCCCTGCCCGTGGCTCTGGGGCCATTGCTGGGGCTGGAGCAGAGCCTGGGCTGCTCTGCCCTCCCTGCACACAGGGACTGACTGGGACAGCCAGGGCTGAGGGTCCCTCTCAGCTGGGGCTGCTCTCCAGGCTCAACAGCCCCAGCTCCCTCAGCCTCTCCTGGGAGATGCTCCAGACCCTTTCCCCTCTCTGGCCCGGCTCCAGGAGCTCCCTGTCTGCGCTGTGCTGAGCATCCAGGGCTGGCACAGCACTCCATAAGAGCCCCCCAGGGCTGGGCAGAGCACCTCAGGATCCCGTTGTCCTCCTTGCCCTGCTGGCTCCAGGACAGCTCACGGTCCCCCAGGGCCCCCAGGTCCTCCTCCGCCGAGCTGCTCCTACAGGTCACCCCAGCCTGGGCTGCTGCCTGCGGTTGCTCTTGCCCAGCTGCAGGACTCCACCTTTGTCCTTGCTGAACTTCAGACAGTTCCTCTCTGCCCAGCTCTGCAGCCTGTCCAGGTCTCTCTGAAGGGCTGCCCAGCTCTCAGGGGTATCGGCCACTGCTCCCAGATTTGTGTGCTCAGTGAACTTCGGAGGAGGCGTTTGCCCCTTCGGCCATCAGGGCCCAGCACTGAACCTGGGGACACGGCCAGGGACAGGTCTGCAGCTAGGCCCAGTCCTCTGTGGTTAGAGCTGGTTTTATTACAGCTAAGATGTGGCTGGGTTCAAGTGTGCTGTTTGGTCTGGGACCGTGTGGATGCTGCCTCTCGACCTTGGTGCAGATGTCAGGCCCCGTGGACTCGCTCACCACCTCAGTTCATGCAGGGCAGAGGCCGTCGCCGGCCTGTTTACATCCCACAGAATGGGTCTCCATAGCTGGAAATAGCGTGGAGGTGTCACCTCTCCTGCCATCCTCGCTGAGCTGCGAGCAGCAGGCCGGAGCAGTCACGCGGCTGTTGTGTTTAACACACAAATTTCATTGCTGGCTTGCACCTCGCTGAGCCTGGTTTGCTACAGTCAGGGTATAAGCCCAGGCAGGAACAGATATCCATAGATAATGCAGATTCTGTAATGAGTATTGGGGATTTGTGAGGGCGAGCAAGTCCTGCCTGTTTTGACATATGACACTGTTTGTAACAGTAAGGAGCAATGTTTGATCTTCCTGAGGAATGGCAGCCTCTTCTTCCCTGGTCTTCCTGACTGGTGTGTGGTAAAGGAACTGAGAAGGAAAAAGTTTTCTGTCTTTGATACAGACATACTCTTATACAAATGGAAATGACCGGCTTACTTGATCTTCATTCAGTGTGCAAGGACTGGTGAAATTTCAGTACTTGGGTGGTGTGAGATAGGAAGATAGCACAGACACAGGCCAGAATTTCTCATTTGTGGAAACCCATTGCTGACAATTCTTGACAGCACTGGCTGAGTTTCCTCTTAGGGCTGGTACCAGAGCTCGGAATTTACATGTTGCTTATATTACTATATTATTACTTGTTTTCCAGACCACTGCACATGCTGGCCAGCTTAAAACTGAAATACAGCCCCTGCCTTGGCAAGGGCAATGTTATCTGTGAAAATCACTCTGATACTTACTTCACTTATGTGACTTCCTGGGGCTTGTGGGTGTTAGATTTGGATTTCAGTTGCTTAATTCCCCATTGGGTTTGCATGGCTGAATCTGCAGAAAAGGTTACAGCTTACACAGTGCCCTATGTGTATTTGCCAGTTCCACAAAGCACAAGGTAACTTGATTAAGGCAGGCACTTTTGACTTCCTGATGGTTTTTCAGTCCGGCACTCCAAAATTTTTATAAATATTTTACAGAGGAAATATGGGATCTTTTTGTCTGTTGTGGACATCATTATGTCAAATGGAAATAAAAGAGAAGAGGGGTTTTTTATGTTAGAGGCCTAATACCATCAAAAGTAAAACAAAGACATTTTTAAAATAGCACCACTAAAGACTGCACTTTTATTTTCTGTAAGACTGCCATTTTATTAGACATTTATTTTATAATTTTACTGACAAACACCCGTGTCTTTCACTGAATCATACAGTAATTTCACCTCACAAGAGGCAGTGCAACAGGACACGCATACTCAACAAGCCTGGGCTTGTTTTCAGGATTGGGCTCTGCATCCGAAATTCTTTTCCTATGTAGTAAATGATTACTTCTCAATAATGTTCAATCATGATATCTATTGAAATTCTATTGAACAGGGAATATTACTCAGTGGCATGAACAAACTACCATATGTGGGAAAGAGAACATTAAACTGAACCCAAATTATTTGAGGCAATCATACAACTCAGCCACCTACATTCTGCAGGAGCACAGACACAGCTTTGTAGTGCTGTAAATTTCTAACGTGAAAATTCTGCTCATTGAAAAAAATTCTGCTGGTCTAAGGATTTGTACATAGTAGGCAAACCCACAGTTTCTCTTCTGAAAACCAACACCCCTCTAGTTTTAGTCTTTGCACCTCTGAGGGTGGGAAGAACCCTTTGCTGAAAAATTAAGCAAACATAGGCATATATAGAAATATTTACTACAAAATGAAGATGAAAGTCTTTGATGACTGTGGCACATGACATGTGAAAATGTTCTCACTATCAGGAGAGGAAGCTTCTTGTTTGCCAGAAAAGTGTGATCCTGCTTGTGCGTTTAAAGGAAACTTCCCCACAAAGCCTGATTTCTGTGATTAAGAGGGTACCACAGCCCGTGGTTTAGCTTTAAGAGAGCTGAACTATCTTAAGTTTTTGTAAGCACAGAAAGCCGAAACCTTGAGCTATTTATGTCAGTTCGACCTTGCCAGCCATTGCTCCCTGTGATAACTCCATCTGAATTCCTCATGGAACCATTTTGTGGCTGCTGTCAGCATCAACATCTATAGATTACTTTGCTTTCACCACATTCCAACAATTCTCAGCTTTTCCCGTGACCCCATTTCCACTTGCACTTCCAAGATCATGACCTCCACTTTGGAAACAGCATTTGCTCCAAGATATACTCTGCCAACCAATGCATGACCCAAAAAAAAAAAAAAAAGAACTCTGTATTGAGCATGACCAGGAAAAAAGGTTCTGAAATAACAGTCACAGCTCCAAAACCTTCCCTTATGGGGAAATGACCTGTGAAAAATCCATGCTCTGTTCTGTCAGTTTTCTCAACAGCTCATACATTATGCCATGAAGTTATGGGCTGATATCCCTTATGGGATGCCCTCGAGTCTGAGCCTGCTACTTCGTGATGATGAACTCAAGACGGGCTGTCCACATCAGAAGGTATGACAAAAATTGGCGGTGAAAGTTAGCCAGTGTCCTTCTCATTTCCTCAAGTAAGATATGCAACAGTATTGGTGGTTTTAATTAAATTTAGCCCATGAGGTAATGTTATTTCCCTAAAAAGTGTGATTTGTCATGTTCATCATTATTCTGAGCACTTCATGTGAAGCTGTTATACCATAAAGCTTTTTATTTTTCACTGCAGTAAATTCGCCTATATTTGCAATGTCTAGAAACAAACTCTTTTTTTGTGATTTCAAAACTCACAAGTTTTCAAAACACTGTCTGAGCCATTCAAACCCAGAGGTAACAGAGAGCTGTGTGACAGACCTTTGTTTTCCAGTGTGACACTCAGAAATTTGCTCTGAAGAGGCCTAAGTACTCCCCAGCTCTAGTTATGCTCGTTAAAACTGGAGTGGTTCCATTCATGCCAGCTCAACAGAAATCAAAACCTGGCTTGAAGCCTTGCATCTTCATATTTCAGCTGCTCACAGCAGAAGAGGCCTGTGAAAATTAGTTCTCTCAGCATGTGGTCTGGATGGAGTAATTCTACCTCCACAGCATTAAAAGACAAGAAAATGGCTGCTTTGATCTGCAGTCAGTGAGTTGAGCTGGCATTGCAACCAAAGCCATGGGCAGGGACAGTTTTCAGTATCCCAGGTTGCTCCAAGCCCTGTCCAACCTTGCCTTGCACACTTTCAGGTATCCAGGGACAGCCACAGCTGCTCTGAGCACCCTGTGTCAAGAAATCAACCTCACAGTAAAATTTTTCCTCCTAATACCTCACCTAAACCTTAATTAAACATCAAGAAGTGATGACCCCAGTGCTAAAGAAGCCCTTGACCTCGAGCAGGAACAGAAGGGAGAATGAGCATTTTGATCCAACACAGCAAAACCAGCTACTATGGCAGGCAGCCTTCATTTTCTCGAAGGATCTTTTTCCAGTTTTGAGATGGACAAAGTGCCATTGAAATAATAGTTACTGCCCTACTCTTCCCTACAGACCTGGGAGATACACCTACAGCAAATTCAGGCAAAAGATGATAAAGCACACAGCAGTTTGCAGCTGTCCCAGCCCAGATTGGAAGGGTTACATAAATCAGGAGCACTGGGTGCCTCCTGACTCGTTGCAGAAAGGAGGCACAATCTGTCTGAGCGGGCATCTGGCAAGACCACAACCGAGTTTTTACAAGCAGCTTTGTAAATCATTGTCTTCAGCAATTACTTGGTCCTGTGAGCTGCAGCGAAGTTATTTGAGACCAAAACAGCTCAATCTTCTGAAATGGGAATGGAAGGAACTATCCATGAACTTAGAGAAAAATTTCTGTGGACGTCATGAGCTATCAACACCAGCAGGGGATTTAGTTGTTCAGTGGGCCAGACATGGAGAATTTTCCCTCTCCCACAGGTTGTTGCTATTAGTGAGGGAGGGAAACTCTCATGCCAATTCAGCCAATATTTCCTTTTAAATTTTACCCTAAAAGCAGTTTTCAGGTAGAACAAGCTTTTTACGTATCTTGTCTGGGCCTGGAGACCTCAATGACGAGATCTGAGCCCAAGTAGACACTCCCTGTTATTAAAATGGTGGCCTTAGTATAAAAAAACACGAGAGTGCCCAAAATTAGCATCTTTTGCTTAAATCAGAAAAGAATTTGTCTCTATACGCCCAGAAAAGATCTCTAGGGAAGCATTTCCAGCTCTCCAGGTGAATTTCTGGGCTTCTAAATAGAACCTGCTGAGTTCAGATCGTCAAGGGTCATTGATGGTGACAGACCATCTATGTATGGTGCAGGTGGGTGCTTGAGTTGGTGGTCAGATGCACAACGGGGCACTCTGGAGCTTTGCCTTCTTCTCTCCCGATCTTCTGAGGAGCCCTGGAGAAAAGGGGAATCCAAAAAATGGCACAGAGTCACATCAGTTTTCCACAGGAAAGGAAAGCCAGTCAGGAGCCCACCACAGCAAGGAGGGCACTGAGGACACTCAGTTTTCTCTCCCTGTCCTGACCTCTGTTGAAGAGCCTCAATTTTAGAATTTTTAATGTTTTCATCCCATTTTCTGGTTTCATTGCTAGTGTTACACCAAGACCATTTCTGGATCTGATGTATAAAAATGAAAAGAATCAAATCTCCTTCCATACCTCATTTCTAACGGTGCATAGACTTCACAGAGACCCAAATATGTATTCACTTTTTGACTGTTTATATTAACTTTAGACTCAACTTTAAATTTCCTGACTTTTCAGTATTTTGTACAAGACAAAACTTCAGCTAAAGTACCTTGTGTTTTACATATATATACCTATATATATAAATATATATATGTAACGTATAGAATAAGACTATGAAAGTTTCCACAAACTCCTTGCAAGTTTTCATGTTCAAACGAAAAATAAGAAAAATTAGAGCTGATACTTTTTTAATTAACAACAATTGATGGTTCTTCCCAGCCAGATGAATTAACACAGGAAAAATCTAGATGATGTCAATATATTTCATGTCTGTTCAACTGTTATTCCCCAAACTTCCTAAGATGTCAGTGAAATATACCCTGAAGTCAACTGGGATCTTTTTTTGGTAAGTTTCTTAACAGCGTGCCTATTTCTATAAACAACTACAAAATTATTCACTGGGAAAGTTTAAAAGACACAGAAGTACCAGATATTAGTAGCTTTAATATATATATAATTATTGAGGCCAGAAACCTATAAATAAAGCATTGAAATAGAGAGGTGATCTTCACGAGATGTAATTTTACGTATTTTTATGTATTTTTACGTATTTTTATGTATTTTTACGTATTTTTAATGTATTTTTTCAGTGATTTTTCAACAGAAATGCTGCTGTGGGTGCTCAGACAGACCTAGACTTTAAATCTGGCTGGTTTTAGTGTGTTAGACTTTAAATCTGGCTGGTTTTAGTGTGTTGAAGGTGGGCAAATCAAAATGGAGGCCTCTGCAGGCACCATCACCTCTGCTCACATTCTAAACTCACAAAACCTCTGTCACCAGCTGTGACCCCTGGGCACAGGGCTCTGCACCCACCAACATCACCCGGGGATGTTGCGTAAAGGGGGGAGAGCTAAGGATGACATAAGTTAGAAACACAGCTTAACAAAGTGGTTCTGCAGGACAGCAACTCAGGTTTTCCTACTTCCTTGGCAATATCTGGAGGCTGTAATGTTAACTGCTCGGACATCTGCATCCTCAGAACAATTTATTCCTTTCGTTACCAGCGTAAACAGTTGTGTGCTGCTAGGAACAAGAATATATCGCTACTCAACAAAGGCAGCTGAATGCAAGGAAAGAACCCAATCTACTCTTAAATTTAATAATCTTGATTTTAATGCCTGGGAGAGAATGACTATTTTTTTTCTTACTTTCTTGACATGAAACTGAGCAGGACATTTTTAAGGTCAGGCATTTCCTGAGCTTTGCCCACGGTGGGTGTTTTGAAGTCTATTATATTATAGCTTCCCCAGCGCTCCTATTTTTTATTGTTCTTAGCCTCGAGCACGGCACCTGATAAAGGTTAAACCCTGTAGGTTGTAGCACGGTGCCAGCAGTGACACAGAGCCCACACCCCAGATGTCATATCCCCCTCAGAGGACACGGAGGAAGGAAGGAAAGGAAGTTTTTAAACTGCCTACATGGTTCTGTTTCAATTAGCAAGACTCCTTGCCAGCCGTGTGGAACTGGAACAAGCAAAGCATGAGGAATATGCTTTGCGTGTAACTCCGAGCCACTCTATAATTGTTGGGACAAGTCAAAAAAAAGCTGAATGAACTGAAGATTTTTTTTTTTTTGCCGGCTAAGAAAGAGCGAGGAGAGCAGCAATTTAAATATCGAATCATCTAGAAATCCTCCTGCTTCACTCTGCAAAAGTAACTACATATATCACCAATTAATTTGTGGTGCTCTGTGTGAGTCACGTGCTCTGGTACTAAGTAGTATTCCCATGAGAAAAGTGGGGATGGGACGGAGAAACTACTCTGGGAGTTTCCCTCTCTTTATTCCTGGCCACTCATCTTCTGAAAGGCACCTCTGATTCATAAGGGAAATGTTGGGATGCTAGAAAAAAACCCAATCAGTTCTGATGCCACGATTTCTTGTTTGTACCAGCAGCAATGTCCTCCCGATGCCAAGGGAGGAGTGAGGGATTCTGGGCTGGAAAGATACAGCAGGCCTGTTTTGCCAGGGAAACATGTGGCCAGTTTTTCAGGAATTAATGCACTAAGGACTCTTGTAAACCTTCTGTCATTTTTTCACTCATACGAAGGCAGGCTCATCTTGGCTTGGCAGCTGTGCCTTGCTAGGGAAGTGCAACTCAAATATTCCATAGCAGTACCAAAAACTGGAAAAACAGTTAATGGTTTTCACATTTATTGTATTCATGTGCTTCTTTCTATTTTATTCACCTGTGTCCTCTGAAGTACATTTTGTGCTACGCAGCCCGGAGAACCTGAGAACAGGGGGGCTGCGCCATCAGCTGAGGCATGCTGGGGACACAGCGCTTCTCTGACCTGAACAACACAGCGCCACATTGGTAAATTGCCAGTAAAAATAAAACAGCGATGAAATCTGAGGACATGCTTCACCTTATTCGGTTTAAAGGCAAACCATTGTTGCTGGAGAAGGGGTTGAACGAAACTCAGTGATCAGTCCCTTACTGCTCATGCACTCACTACTGACAGAAAATAGTGGGAAGAACAAGCCCAGGGGAGATGTGTGGCGGGAACCACCAAGTAAATAATTTGTTGTGAGCGCTGCGTGGCTGCAGAGCCCATCTTGGCTGTGTTTGTTCCAGTCTGAAGACACAGTAACTCCTTTGTGATTTATGGGGTAACAGCAGCAGTCGAGTGTTCCCATCACTGCTCCAAGTGCCAGGATCATACATAAAGACTCTTTAATGGCTCAGGTCTCACTTGCTAAGCTTCGCTACACTGAACTGTGGAATAAAAGAAACCTAAAACCAAACAGTAACAGGGGAAGGTTTGGCCATGAACTTCTCAAAGCAATTTTAAGGAAAACACATTAAAAGCACCACGAGTTCACAGATCAGCTGTGCAATGGTTTTTATTCCCATTCTGTGAAAGTGGATATTTTCCTTGTAAGCAGGATTTATTTTCCATAACTGATTTCTTTTTAGTGCCACCTGTTCTGGAGAAGCATCTGACATTTTTAAACGAAACCAAGGCTGCCAATACACATTTGAGTTTACTATAAATTTGTTCCTGACAGGTTTTTCAGGCCGCAGGCCAAAGTAGCACTGAGTTCTCTGCAATGTTATTTAAAATTAGCAAACACTACCTGAAACGTGCAACCTTTATTTCACAGTATTTAGTCACACGCATACCCGAGCTCTTATGTAGACTTCAGGTCAAGTAGAAGATAGGCATAATCAAAATTCATTTCCAGTTTAAAAATCTTTTACTCCACTAAAATAGCTTAATAAGGTCTCATTTGGACAAGAATTAGGCCTGAGATTTTTTAACTCTTGTAATATACTCAGTATGCTTAAGTCTGAAAAAAGACACGCTCCAATTTGATTTGATTTATTGTTTGTTCTCAAAATTATTCACAGTTCTATCCTTCTGCCACTACTTTGGTCACCATATTTATCCACTCGATTTTTTGGGTCACTTCTGTGAGCTGCACACAAAAATCAGATTTCACTCATGTATCTAAGGGAAGGCAAATATTTTCAAAGCTAGATCCCTATTTTACTCCTTTAGCTCTTTATCCTTTTATTTTTAGGTTTGCTTTTTTTTTGCCACCATGCTTTATCTGATCATAGTGTTAATTAGCAAACCGTGCTGCTTTGGAAAAAGCTTTCCATAAGAGTGTGAAGCAATGCCAATATAGGGAGAGAGTAAAATCCATGGTGAGATAGTCCAGAAGGAAACAGGCAGAATTCCTTTGTTCTTTTTGAAGATGAATCCACTAACAAACAAACCAAGAAGTTAATTGGTATTCACATATTTTAGGGAAATTAGAAATTATGCACAGTGCTGACTGATCGAGCTCCTAAATTCTTCCAGAATAATACACATGAGATATTCTGCATCGCAGCACAGCAACACTCTGCTGAGAGGTTTTAAAAGGACTTGCAAGCCACGGGAAACCAAGGATGGTAGAAACACAAAACATGAGCTGCCAGTGCAAGCTTCTGTGGGGTCTCCTGTGGTGCCAAGGAGCTGTCAGCAGTGCACCAGGCCCAGCTGGGGACGTGTTACAGCTGATACCTCTGTGGTTCCTGCTGTGTGCGGGCCAGAAATTGTTTTTCCAGAGCTATCAGTGCGAAATAAAGATGAGCTGAAGTGGGAAAAAGCTTTTGCCTGTCCACCTTCCTCCTCCACATCGTTCCTGTTTGCCTTGTACAGTCTTGAGGGTGGCTGGGACAAGGACAAGCTGGTGGCTACAGCGGACAGTAACCCTTGGAGAGACTTCCCTTCATGGATCTTCTCCAGCCCTCCTGCCATCTTCAGGCACATCCTGGTGTCCGTTTCCATCTCATCCTTGTAACCCCTGCTCAGAAACACTCACACTGACCGCAGCAGTTAATGGGCCTGTGGGAGAGGGACTGACACGGGCACCCAAATCCATCAGGGCCATCTCATCTTTGAAACATTTATTCTCACATTGGTCTGTCTTTTCCACGGCCCAGTGGGCCACGCTGAAAGCCAAAAAAGGGAATGCCAGGTAAACAGCTAAAGAGAGGATTTCCTCTCGTAAGGCTATTTAAAAACTCTCATAAGTGCTATTAAAATCTGTGCAAAGGGGCATAAAAAGGGGGTGGAAATTAAGAATCCTTTTAAGCACAGCATTATTGTAATGGAATTGATCAAAAGAGATGTTGATCATATGTACAACTTCCATGAGGAGACTGTGTTTGAATAAAAGAACTGGCTATAGGCAAATGAACAACAGGAAAGAAAACCATAAACTGATTATTTTAAGACGTAAGGTTTGCAGGATCATGTACACATCCCACATACTTTTTGTTTGTTTAGTTTTGCCAGAGTTTTGGTGTTGGTTTTTTTTTTTTTTTCTGTAAATTGACTGGCAATGACATCACTTAAAAACCCTCTACATTCTCGCATGCAATGTCATGTAACACTGTCATGTGGCTTCCTTAACCTGGCATGTTAAACATCATATAAAATTCATATAAATTCAGGCAAGTGAATTATATAGAAACCTTTTTTTTTTTCCCAATTTTGAGTTATGTAGAACAGCAGAATAATTATAAATGTTCTTCCTTTTTAAATTTCCAGAATCAGAACAAAAAAGCACCTGGCAAATGTGCTCTAATGAAATAAAGACTATTTTGTGCACTGCTTAACCTGAAAGCCACTGGTTTAGGGACACTACTCTTTAAGCAGGGGTTTTGAAGAACTGGATTGGAATGCTGGGAAAACAAAAATAAAAAGTCACGTAAGCTATGCAGACTATGATAAAATGGGCGACTAAAGCCTCATGCTTAAATTTTACCTACTAGGGAGGCCAGGAAGCAATTTCTTCTCCTAATCACACTGCATAATTGGATAAGCAGACAGTGGGTCTGATCTGAAGCCTGCTGCTGTTAATGAAGCACTTTGCATTTATTTTCCTGAGCTCTGGCTCATGCCTGTCAGGGTCAGAGAGCTGCTCATCTTCCTTTTGGATCCATGGAAAATATTCATTGCTGGGAGCTACAAGGCAGACAACAGCACAGTTTGATCAGCAATCAGGCTAGAAAAGAAAGATGCAAACTATTCTTGCAAACTCAACCCCTGTGAAGTTCCCAGCCACTGCAGATGTCCAAAGCATGAGCACACATTTGTGATCCCTGAGTTTCTTGGCTGCTGAATGCAGAGTTGACTCTGCTGAGTTACTTAGGGATCCTTTCCTCCCCTTAAAGCTTGGTTTCCTGAGCCTGGCTCCACATGAAAAAGAGATCCTAGATATTTTTTAATCTCTTGCTAAGCTTCTTTAATTGAGAGCATGGGCTAGAGGGAAATGGTGAGTTCTCTCAGCAGAGGTGCCAAAACTCTTGTTCATCAGGCAGGCTTTCTCAAAACAGTTCTCCTCTCCATCTGCTGATTGTGAGTCATGGATTCATCTGGGTGCTGCAGGGGAGATCAAAGAAGAAACCAAAGCTTCAGTATCAGGGCTGGCTGATGTGATACATTCACCTGCTGATGCTCCCACTTCCAGTGTCTATGGCTGCCACTGTCCTGAAACATGGATATCAGCTGGAAAGATAAATACATTTTTTTTCCCCTAAAATATAAGGACATTAATGAAGTTTGTGGGTTGGGTTTTTTCATTTGTCTCCAGACAAAATGCCCAATAGCTAATAAATATTTCCTATCAGCTGGGAACTTCTGACTGGGAACAATTATCATTAAAAAAAAAAAGCATTGCAAAATCTTCCATCATCCTTCTGCACTGTTCCAGTGAAAATCAAGGAAGAGCAGAAAAGGGATATTCCTTATTTCAGTGTGATCAAAAATCACTGAATGCCTTTCCAAGACTATACAAATTACCTCCATTTTGTATTTTCAGACTGTCACAAGTCAAACCTAGATGCTGAATTAATTAATGATGCCTGTAAGAATATCTCCTCCTTCAGCTTTTTTATTATACTTTGCCATCTGCCTTCCCAGGATCTTTCAAGGGAAGCAAATAGCTCAGTTGTGCTTTTACTTTATGCCTAGGAAATGCAGAGTGAATTGCAACAGAGTGACCTCCAAAGCACAAGTCCTAAAGTTAAATTAGACTGAAAGATTTCAGTAGGGGTTTCACATTGGTCATTGCTGCTCTTTGGGGCAAGAAACTGTCTGTCTCTCAACAGTCCTTTGATTATTTTGGGACATAAGTTGGGTGCCAAATGCTCCTTTCAAGTTTTCTGTTAATGCATAGTCTGCGTCACACTTAATGATTTTTTACATCAAGTGTATTTAGTTCTCAGGAATAATTTAAGAAGCTGTCCATTTTGGGGAAAACAGTAAGACAGATTTATGTGGGTAAACCCAAATGTTAAAAATGTCCTTTATTTTGTGTCAATATTTACAGAAATGTCTTATTAATGTAGAAAGAAAAAAACCACACTGATTGAAAAAGCAGTTTCTACCCATTAATATTCACAACAAAGTTTTCCAGTTGAGAGTAGAGGAGTCTGCTTGTGATCTAGCACGGTATTAATTATTTATACATAGATGTAAGCATTTAGGAATAAGCACTCTCTTACAGGCAATGCAATTGGTTTTATTTAACTTTGCATCTTGCAGGGCTCTAACATTTTCCCTAAAATCTTTGTTCCTGTCCGAGAGGCAGAAGAATAGCACCAGAGTTGATAAGTGGCCCATGATGGATCTGCAACACGATCAGCCCCAGCACTGGTGACTCCACTGTTGCTCATCTGCTTCATGTGATGCCTGCAAGCTCCAGAGAACAAATCAACCAATCCAAAAAAAAAAAAAAA